>VXBQ01013903.1:10858-114232 GCA_013400175.1 Phainopepla nitens
CACCCCAGGCTGGGCACAAAGCACCCACACACAGTCCCCATCCACAGAGGCTGGGCTCCTTCCCAGCTGCATTGCTGTAAAACAGTGCTTTTACCCATCTTTCATCCCCAGAGCGTTGATGCCCTTTAGCCTCTGCCATTGCACTGCCCTGGGATTGTGCAGGGGGGCCGGGAGCCTTCTCCCTTGGGTGAGGAGCCCATGGCAGCCCCTCTCCATTCTCTCCCTTCCACATAAACATATATACAGGACTGTCCCCATATAGTGGCCACTCCACACATGTGCTGGTGGGCGGGTAGCTCTGCATTTGCCCTCATGATTTCATGCCACAAACATTTGCAAGTTCAGCTTGCCGCTCGGTTTCCCCTCTCTCTCTCCTTCTCCCTTTCAGGGTTACTCCCCGACTCTGCAAAAGTATCCCACATTCCCCCCACCAGGCTCCTGCCTGCCGGCATCCCTCCAGCTTCATCATTGCCTCATCCTGCCCCAAACTCTTAAAGATCTCCTTAAAGACTTTCAGTAAGATCAAAATAAATTTTGCCATACGCACTGCTGTTATCTAGCCTTCCCTTTTTGCCTCTTTTCTCAGCGGCTATTTTGGGATGATTAATAATTCACAGCAAGGCTTGGCACAGCAATGGTTAAAGGGACAAAGCTGAGCTGACGCAGGAGCCTTCTGGACAGAAGCAGTTTTATAAAGTCTTATAAGTGCTATTTTTTTTCTTTAGGAAAGAAGTGGATTTTTTTTTTTAAAGTTTTGTGAGAACAGGAATGTTTCTCTTTTAGCCAATTCCACATACTTTTTGTTATAGGAGAAGATGTGGTCTGAGGGTTTTAGCAGAGGCTAAAACAGGGGAGAACTGGATCTATTTTGGTGGTGTATCAAGTGGATGGGAAATAATCGAAAATGCTGTGTTAAAAAATGAGTTGAGCAGCAGCTCCAGGCGAACCCTGTTCTGCAGAGAGCCCTCCCTCCCCTCACCTGCCCAGCACCCAGCAGACCTGGCAAATGAGCAGATTTGATCCATTTCCACCCTTTGGCCGAAAAACATTCCTTTAATCATGCCCTCCTGGGAACTGAGGTTGTGAGTGTTTTTCTGTTGGTAAAACGAAGCATATTGGCTGCCAGAGGCTGTTTCAAGGCTGTTCAGGGGGGTGTGTTTCACGGTGGACAGACAGGTCTCTCCTGGGGCTCCACTGGGATGCTCCCACACATCCTGGCTGATGGGCAGCCTGTGGCTTTGCTCAGGCTGAAGCACATCAAACATTCCTTTCTGGGCATGGTGGTGCAACAGCCTCCTGACTTGTACTGACTATTTTTCCTTCTCCACCTGCTGCCTGAGCTGAAATGAGAGCTTAGATCCGTCCACTCTCCTCCCAGCACCCTGTCTCCATCACACCCTGCTCAGCAGAAAGGTGATGGAGTTTTTCCAGGACCCCACAGGACACACATCCCTTTCTGAAGACATTCACTGGTCCCATTGCTTCAGACACACCTCCAGGTCTGCCAACAGCCTCGCCTGTAATGATGGGTGGGATGTAAAATGGATTAAAAAGCAGAGGCCAGAAATTTTTTAGGTTAATCTCCTAATGCAAAAGGATCATATTTGGCAGCAACATAAGGCAAGTTCTCATCAGTTTATATTTCTGTTTTTCTTCCCATTAGCAATCTAATTTTGTACATCGCTGTGTGGAATCCAGATACAGATAATCCTCCCCCAGTTAACACCACTCTGGCTGTGCCCTATGGAAATCTGTTTGCTGCCTGTGGGAGCTGGAGACATGAGGGTGCTGTGATGGCCTAGAGACTGTCTGGAGGGGTTTCAACAGGTAATAGATAGCTCAGGGTCAAAGAAGAGCTGCTGGAAACACTTTTCATGAGCACTTTTGGAGAAAGTGGTCCTTTGTGTTTGCATCTCACCTTACTCTTTGGTGCAGGGGACAGTTGGTAGCTATTGAAAACTGAAATATTCTGATTGTCGCAGAGGAGAAACTCACAATTTTCCCTGAAAAACTTTCACACCAAATGGAAATTTTCTGACAAACTATTCAGCCAGAACGACCTTTTGTGCTACAGAACAAACTGTGATGAACATTTTTTTCTACCAGGTTTTTCTTCTGACATTATGAATCCTGATGAGGGATTAGCTAACACAGCTCGTTATCAGCACATGCAGCATCAGAGAGTAGGACTTGGAGCTATGTGAGATCTCAAAAACAATCATCTGATGCCAATATGCAATTTGAGATGCTGCCTCAACCAAAAAAGAGGATCCATGGGCTAAAGTTGGTGCTAATGTTAATCCCAGCTATGGGTGAAGTTGCCCCAAAGCAATTTGTCCCAAGCTGGGGAGTGGATTAACTTCTAAGAAACTCAAAGTGAATGAACTAGTGGAATTAATGGGTAGGGTCAGCAATGAAATTATGAGTCCACTGCAGAGGAAACAGGATGCATTTTTAAAGGGCTAAGAATGGCCCTTTTGCTAGATTTATGGGGCTGAGGTGATGAGCGCAGGGTCAGATAATAACCTTTCAAACCACCAAGGCAGACCAAATATGCTTTGCCATGGCCCGCTTGCTTTTCAATGCATGTGTGTCATGTTTGGAAAACAAGGCCCTGTCTGTCCTGGCCGAAACAGCAGCAACAAAATAACGCTGCTTGTTAGCGAAATGCCATCGCAGAAAAAGATAATTGAAACATTCAGGCTGGCAGTACAGGGGGATAAAGGCAATAAATCCTGAGAGCACACTGCCTTATCTCGGGCAGGAGCTGCTGGCGCTGCTCCTTGGCCAGCGTTCCGCCAGGCCGGGGAGGCCGCACCCGCGCCCGGTTATCCTGAGGGCCGGCCTTCAGCCGAGGCCAGCAGCCTGCCCTGAAACAGGGGAGCTGACCCGGGACAGATACCTGTCCCCCTCAGGCTGCCACTGTTCCCCTCCCAGGCAGAGGGGGAACCATCTGCGGTGGGTTGGGGTGTGTGAACTAACCCCACAGGCACACGGCCACCAAAACACTGCAAAGCGGCACAAAGCTCTGTCAGGGAGGTTTAGGGTGGGTGTGAGGAAAAGGTTCTTCACCCAGAGGGTGGTTGAACACTGGGACAGGCCCCCCAGGGAAGTGGTCACAAGACCAAGCTTGATGCGGTTCAAGTGTTTGGAGAACGCTCCTGGGCACGGCGTGTAATTTTTGGGTTGTTTTGTGTGGGGTTAGGAGTTGGACTCCACAATCCTCGTGTGCCCATGATTCTGTGAAAACAGAGATGAGGCTGGAAGACACACAGCCCCTTAAGGAGCCAGTCCAGACTGTCCAGCACAGCCCTGGTGGGTGTCCAGCATCACCCAAAGGGCTCAGTGAAGCTGCTGCTTTGGTGCTCACAGACTCCTACCCCATTGCCAGGTCTTTCCTGATACTTCCACAAGCTGCTGCTCCAGGGACTCTGAATTTATCTTAACATTACAGAGAGTAAGTGGTCAAGGAACCCCCATAATCTGATATAAAAATGATGCAAACTTTTCTTCAGGATTTATGTACAGCTGAAATATGAGCAATAGAGGGGGAAAGCCTGCAAACAAAACTAGTATCCTCAAGTCTTCTGCTTATTACGTGGCAACAAAGGTATGTGATGCTGCAAAGCTCTTGGCTTCTGGCCTCGCCCTGCTCTCACACAAGTCCTGGAGAAGTTACGCAAGTGCGATGGGAATCTATGAATTTTGATGAGGACTATCCCTGCTTCTAACCGTTCATGCCTTTGTGACAGCAGGCTGCACAGAGATGTGCTGCAAGGCAGCTGGATGGCATCGGCCACTTCATTACTGCCCAACAGGGCACTCCCTGGCTTTGTCCATCCTATTTTCCACACTCAGTGCCTGGTCTCCTGTTGGGGCACTGAGGTTCTTCTGGGAATGATTTTTCAGCTGGCGGCCTGGGCAGCAGCAAGGCCCAGCCCCAGCCAGGCAAAGTGGGTCTGTGATGGGACATGGGCTCCAAGGGACATATTTGGGCTGCAGGGCAGCTCCCCTTTGAGGTTTTTGAGAGCCCACCCTTTGCGCCTTTGCTTGCTTTGATGTTCTTCAGATGGAGACAGAATTTACAAATGCTTGACTGTAGGGAATAAATGCAAAGGAGAATGCTATTTCTCCCCCTGCTTCTTTCCCCCATCTCAAGGGCTTGGTCCTGCAAGTACTGCTGAGACAAACCCACAGCCCAGGGGAAATTGATGTTTTCCAAGACCAATCCAAGATGGGCAGTAGCACAGAGCAATCAGCTCCAGTCTCTGTTGCTTTGTGCTTGACAAGCAGCAGCCAGAGAGTCTCCAGGGAGACCTGCTTTTCCAAAGGTGCCAGTACAACTCCTTACACGGAGCACAGCAGTTGGAGGTCCTGAGGCATCGCTGTCAGACCCCAGCTCACTATGGAAATGTTGCTCTGGGAAGGATTACCTCTCTCTGCAAAACACAAACCTTTCTCCTTCTCTGCTGCAGTATTTTTTCTGCAATTATAACTTACACTGAACAGCTCAAACTGCAGGCATTAACACAGCACAGGCTGCAGCCTCCCTTTACCTTCGGGTGGACAGCATGGATCAGACGGCACCCGGATGGTTTCAGCATGAATCACTCACTGCCTCTGTAACCAACATTCCCATAACCTAAATCTATCAAAAAGAACATAAACCACATCAGAAGCCAGTTTTCAGATACTCATTTGCTAAGACTTTGGAAACCTCTTTTATTAAACAGATCATCTCTTTGCAGGAGTATGAAGCTGCCCTAATTATACAAAGGGTGGAAAGGGACAATCTTCCATCTGGGAAGGCTGTTTAACTTCTTCTGGCTTCCTAAAAAGCTATTGTCTTGTAAACTGAGCATTCCTTCACTGGTCTGGTAGACACAACATTCCCCATGTCCCAACCAAGTGCTGTGCAAGGAGCAGCAGGACCTGAGCCAATCAGCCTGAACAGCCCTGGGCACAGCCCCACAGGGGCTGATGCTGGCTGCCCCTGGAACACCCCATTCAGAGCATGATGTGCTGCCAAACACGGTTCTGCCTTGGCTTTTGCCTGTGGTTCCTCATCAGTGGCCTCTGGCCTGGTATTTTTTTGGAAGGAAAAGGTGCTCTGGGCAGCCCCCTCCTTCACATCAGGAATCACTGTGATTGTAGGGACCTCACTGGGTGAGCAGCAGCCTCTGCAGCATTGGTCTGGTGGCTCTGAGGTTTCTCCACGTGGCTGGAGATACAATGAGAATCCAGATCTTCAGGAAGAGGAACAGCTTCATCACAAAGGCTGCCTCATTTCTCACCAGTCACCAGGGCCAGGTCTACCCACACCAACCACCGGAGGAGGGTGATGTCTCAGGATGCCAAACAACTTCCCTTAAACCCCCTTTGCTTGCAAACCTTGGTCAGCTATTTTCTGCAGCTGGAAAACCAACTGTGAGTAGCAGTGAGATGTTGGCTACAAGTGACATATTCTAGGGAGGACATTAGTTCCATGTTATGATGAATTCGGGCATTTTTATTTGGCACCAGTAGCTTTATTATTCCTTTCCTTCATCTGTAATCAATACTGTGTTCAGTTTCTTCTTGTGTACATGCTCTGGTAGATGCTATTGTACAGCTGACAGGCCTTAAATTCATACTTCGTGGGAGGCATATTTCTTTCTGAAGGTTTTACGTTACTAAATGTTGCAAGTCACAAAATAAAACCTTTGTTGCAAATATCATTTGAAGTTAATCTTCATATAATCCACAGTAAATATTTATGTGCAATGCAATAGTGGCTGGATTTGTTTACAGTTTGAAATTGTTAGAGAGGATTCCATATAGATTAGTCAGCTAATCTGCTGTAATCTGCTTAAAAAGCCACTGAAATGGGTTTTCTTTCACTGAATCATGTTAGCCCTGTCTATGCAGTGACTCCAGATAGGGAAGGGATTCAGGCACAAAAGGGCATTTACCTTGTGGGTGCTCACAGCATTGCTCGCATTGCAGGAGAGCCATAAATTTCCCCTTCTGCCTTAGAGAACAGGACAGCTGCAGTGACTGAATTTGAGCTGAGATGAGTGTCAGGCTCTTCTGTCCCATTTCCTTGCTGCAGCTTTTGAACTGTATCGCCTGGGGATAAACTGATCTTTGATGAGGCACCTGCACGGTGTCTGCACAGAAGTCATCCTTTCTGAATTTATTCTGTTTTATTTCACTCCTTCCTAAGGAGATCTACAGGACGTGCCTTTACCTAGCATGCTTCTGGGTTCATAAGGAAAGCATCCCATATCCTTTACTTCACCTTTGTTCACAGGCAGCTCAGGGTGTAAAAAGATTTTAGATACTCTTACTTCACAGAAGGTCTCTGAGTGATGTGGGCATGACAGGTGTGTCTCCTCTGGGCTGTAAGGTCCAGGCTTGGACCTCTAATAGCCCAGTGAGTGCAGGGCAAATCCTGGGCGGCAGAGATCTTCCTCCAACCAACTGAGCAGCAAGTTTGGCTGGGACACTCAGTTAACATATGGCAGAGATGATGTGAATAGTGAAGAAATCCCATTCTGTGGCTTTCACCAATATTCAGAGGTTGGAGGATCTCTCCAAGCCCTTGCTCCTTGTGTGGGGATGCTCACACAGAGGTGGCCTCATGGATACAAGGGGATGGCTGCAGCATGGGTGAGTCCTGAGCTCTCTGCATCCTGTCTCTCCAGGGCATAGCAGGAGCTGGGCAGGGAACAGCTCTGCTGGGAGAAAAGGGGGCTGAAACAAGCCACCCTGTGGGTATGAGGCCACTTTATTTCCCATTTACCCACCACACCTGGGACCAGCCAGGTGGCAGATGGGGTTGCCTGCGGCTCCCTGCTCATCACTGGTTTTAAATCCCATCTCCTGCCCCCTCGTGCTGGGAAGGTTGGGCACCTCCTGACTGCAACCTGCTCCTCCATTGAGGCTTGAGCAGCGGCTGCAGCCCAGGTCTGCTTCTGGAGGTTGAGACCTGGAACCTCCCCAGGGAAACCTGGGGAAGGCAAAACACAGCTTGTGTCTGATAAACAGCAACATGGGCAGGACTGTGGCTCCCAGTCTGGGAGGAGACCTGCCCCATCACCTGTGCTACCCTCTGGCAAACACATCAGCCTTTGGTGTCAGGGCAGTCACTTTTCTCCCCTTTCACACATCCCCAGTGCCGGTAGATCATTTCAGTGTGGGTCCCTCTGAATAATACATTCATCCACAGTCCTTCCCCCACCCTGTCCTCAGCAAGGCCTTCACGAGTTGAATACGGTGGCTCGGCTCCAGCACACACAGCTGCCATCACTGCTGCAATTCTTTTGCCTTGAGAAAAAGCATATACAATTTAATATGCTCCTGGCACAACAGCTTTTCTGTAGCAGAGGAGGCGGGTTTGTTTATGGCTATTTTGATAGGGCAGCTTTCATCCGGACACAGGTTCTGCTGCATCTCCCCGCCTGCACAAGGGCGCCTTTGTTGGGCTGCTTCTTGTGTTCCTCTGTCCATTTAGGTACCTTCTCCTGCTCCCTGCAAACCAAAGGTTTAAAAATCCCTCCTTGCTGGTCATGTTATTCTTTAAAAGCTGGATCCTGGGCTAAGAGCCAGACATGCAAGGCAATGGGAGAGGGTGTGATGCTTTACTGGATATGTGTCAAGGATATGAACCATCCTGCCATCTCATGGGAATTTGGCCCATGGAGCAGAGCTCATGGTGCTTGTGGTGGCCGTTAGCAGTGACTTACAGGCTTTCCAGGCTGGGGAGCAGCTCTGCTGCTTTCTCAGACACCTTCCGTCTCACCAAGAGCCATATGAATCAGGCACAGGGGCACAAGTCCTTCCTCCAGGCAGGGCCAAGACAGGGCTTTTCCATCCCTGCAGGAGCTGGCACTGAGAGATGCAGATTCTCTTCCGGCAGTAATTTCCAGAGTCACCCTTATGCAAGTTAAACTGTGAACAGTGACACCTCTTCCTGCTCCACACTCCCATGGCACCTCCGCTCCCCTAGCAGGGTGGGGTATGGAGGAGAGGCACCTCAGGGCTGGGAAGTCTCAAACAACCCAGAGTCTGCAAGCCCAGCCATCTCCTTCTATCTGGCAAGCAGCTTGAGCTGCCCCTGGTTGATGAGGAGAAACAATCTCTTGTGTTTTTCAGCTGCTGAGTCTGTTCCCTCTCGCTACCAGAGTGGAAATAAATGGTGGGAGGGTTTAGCCAGCACTAATTCATTGCCGCGTTCAATCTGAAGCCGCTGTGACTTTGTGCTTGGCCCACAAACACAAGGGAGAAAATGAAACCGGATAGAAAATACAAGGGATCATCCGATCATCGTAAGCACATGGGAACGAAACAGAGTCACTCTGTAGTGCACATGAATTCCACACATGTGGAGGAATGCAAAGCAGCTATTGTACCCCCACTTTGCAGATCCATTTCACTGTTTTCCCAGTTTATCTGGAAAATACATACTGCATGGTACTGTACGTCGTATTTCACTGCTATGCACCATGATGTCTTCTAACGGAACAATCGCCATGCTTGTAGTCTAAGGGCAATACAAAAGTGCTTTCAAATAATAACAATACATTTTCTGTATAAAGAGGATAGGGAGTAGCCATTTCCCAGAAAGGCTTGATTTCCCTGGAGCCAGCAGTATGAACATCCAGAGCGCCAGTAACAGCAGGCAGTGGTGAGAAATTCCCTACCTCATCATCAGTCTATACATCCTGTTTCCAACTGCCAGCTCTGGGAAGAGTGGAGGCTGTCAGCACCCACCAAGGGTAAGGTGAATGCACCCAGTGAATCTTGGCAGCACGAGGCTCCACTCATCCCATCAGGGCTTGGGTGGGGGGCACTTTGTTGGCAAAACGACTCTCTCAGCTTTGAACCGAAGCTGTGAGCAGAGGAGCAGCGTTCTCACAGCCCAGCTCCCAGAGATCACACAGCAGCACAGCATCTGCCAATTCATTCAGCACTGCTGGCCCATGCAGCAACATGGCACGCCACTGTTCCACGTTTGGAGGCAGTTTATACCGGAATAGGAGCAGTCTTCTTGGGTAAAATGATTATTTTTTTCCTCCATAGGATCTCATGATTTTTTAAAGGAAACCCTGCACACTTCAAATTTCTGAAGTACAAGAGCATGGGAAGTATACTGCAGCTGGTCAGGGCTGTGGAGGCTCTCTGTGACACTTGTGCAGAGAGTGACTTGAAAAAAAAGAATTAAAGCACAGCTAGGGAGGGGCTGACACACTCAGAAGGGAAAAGTTTCCCTTGGACATCTGAGATAGGAGTAAGAGCAGCCCAAGGAGACGCTCATGCTTAGCTTTCCTTGCCCCAGCAAAGTGCAGCCTCTTTTCTAAAAACTCAATCCAGATTTTTAGACATCAGAAGAATCACTCTGGTATTGGAGCATGATCAAGCACAAAAAACATCCTCAGCCTTCAGAAAAATACCAGATGGCTGCAGATGCCAGCTCCTTCGTCCAGGCAGTGTTTTGAGAGAAAAGGCCAGCTTGTTGTGAGAGTGCTGCATCCCAGATACAACTCTGCAGAGCAGCGGAGCCACAGAGAAATCCCTGGAGGAGGAGAAGCATCCAAGCCAACGTATTCCCGTAACATCAGATTTTCAAGGCTACGCATCTGCTCGTATCCAAATATGCTCTCTTTCTCCAGAAGGAAGAGGGACCTACAGAAGTGACTCTGGCTGGAAATGCTCTTATGAGTTTCTGAGCAGTCGTGTGCACTTGAAGCTCCAGTCAGAGGTGCCAAATCATTGGAAAAAGGTTAAAAAAACATGCCTGGCAATGTAAGAGGGGATAGTTTGGTCTCTACATAGTGAGCTGATATTTAGAATATCTACTGTGAGACTTTTAGCTGGTTGGTTCACAGTCACACACTCTTTGAGGAGGTCATCTTGGTGTTGCTGCTGCCCAGGATATCGTCTTGCCCTACAGAAATGGGCACAAAGAACAAACACTTCTCCCATAAATAGGGCAATGAAAGGATTTATGTTGCACCATTTAAGACTTAAAACTGAATGGGATGCACACACTTTGTGCAACTTTCACAACAAAAGTCACCTTTTGTGTGGTGACTCCACTTCCGAAGACCAGTGACTGCAAGAAAAACAGCCCAGCAGCCAATAACCAGCTGGGGTTACTTGGTTCCTTGTTGAAACTTCCAGCTTCTTCCTTCCAGCTCTTGTTTCCCACCAGCACCTGAAAGGTAACATGGTGTCAGGCTGTGTTTGCTTGATGATCAAGGAAGGATTCACAGGGCTCATGTGACTCAACAACTTTAGTACCACTTTAGTGCCACGAAGCACTGGGAATGCCTGAGCCAGCCAGAGTAATGTGATCCACACACCAAAGGCTGGTCAGCCACATGGCCTTGTAAAAACCTGAGGTGCAATTCGTTTTTGTTTTTAAAAAAGTCTTTTCTTTTGTCCTGCAATGGCTGTGACACAATTTAAACTAACCGAAAAAGGAAAGACAATGAGGAGTGGTGAGATGCCCTTTTCTGGGGAGCGTGGGCTGGTAATGTCCCTCTGGAAGGACCTCAGAGAGAGTGGTCACTTTTGATTACTGCATAATGTGAGTAATTCTCTGGAAAGACCAGTCCTTCCCTCCTGAATCATAGCAAAGGGGGGAAAAATAACACACTCCAAAAATGGAAAGCTGGACAGCCCTTGGATGTCGGGAGCCGCCCAAGATTTCTGTGCGGGGGCCACCTCAGAGAAGCTGCAAGAAGTGAGCCACTGGCCCTGCCCTCTGCTCTGAAGTGACAGCTCCAGCTCTGGAGCTAAGCTTGGGCTGCAATACACCTACTGAAGTGGCCACTCAGAGCTCTGGTAGGTGGGGTGACACTAACAGCACACGGAACATTCAGAAGCCACGCTTTCCAGTTCTTCAACTGATGCCTGCACCTTGATGCATGAGGTACAGGTGGGTCCTCTGGAGGCTCTGCCTTATCTGAGAAGTTTATCCTCAGTGTAGTTTCTGGCCAGCCCATGGCATGAACACAAGCCATGGCAGCAGCACAGTACATCCCTGGTGCCAAAAGGAGAGCTGTACTTCAGTCCCAGGGCAGCCACACTTCTAAAAATCCATGCGTGGCCAAAAGTTGAGAGGAACGACTGGGACAGATCCCTGGTGTGGTTGGGACCATGGGCTTTGCCTGTGATACTGGGTGAAAAGGAACAGCAGTGGTATTTGAGAAGGAAAGAGCCTGTTTTTCCCCAGGTGTAACCCTTGGCACTTCAGGCACAGCATCAGTCCTGAGGGTTTCACAGCTGGCACCTGGACAACAACAGGATGGTCCCAGAGACACCTTGGACCCCTATTTCTTTATATAGACATATATGCTTACATTTAAACAGATTATTTTTTTTCCTTCGTGATAATCCTCCACAAAACCAGTTTGGTTTCCATTACTATATATAGCACTGGGAATCTTGGTCTATTTTTTGTCCCTTTGCATCTGATTATTTTCAGTAGAGCTCAAAGTTTTGATGATATGCAGATTTTAACTGGAACATGACATCTAGTCACACAGACTTCCATTAGCAATAAACTCACAATGGCCACTTATAACGTAGAAGAATTTTATTCATACCGTAATCCTGTCCCATCATCCACTGCAAATATTACAATTATCTTCAAAATGTCACTGAATATCATTTTGTTCCACTTAAAGCACAGGAATCCTGGTGTTAGACAGTTACATTTCTCTTGAGATTGCTTATAACAGAACCATAATTCAAACTTATTTTCCATGAGCTGTAAAGGTTTAAAGCAAAGAATCTGCAGTGTGTCTGTGTGCTTGAGAAACTTCTAAACAGTGAGGCTAATACTTGGTATTTGGCAAGAGATGTGTCCTGCATATTATGTGAAACACTCACAATTTTTTGACCAATACAACAGAAACGCAACAGGTAAAAGAACATACTCGAGTGATTGGTAACATTTAAAAAATATTTCTTTTAAAAATTGCACAAGAGAATACAAAAACAGTGCAGCAAAAAACCAAATGCGTACACACTGACCTATCTATATAGAATGGGGGTCTGCCTATATAAATGTATGTGATAAAAATTGCAAGGTTGGAAACTATTAATGGTCATATTTAATAACACGTGCAAGAAGCATAACATAATCATAATAAATAGCAGCAACGAATATACACTAACAGGACCACTGAAATTATGCTAAAATAAATTAAGCACCTTTAAGTGATGAGAAGAGCGTGAAGCTGAGAAGCTTTTTAGCTCTGTGAGAACCACTGCGGGCAGCTACTGGAATATTGGGCCTTTGGTGGGAGTCAACAGGAAAGTGTCCAATTAGTATTTGTTAATTCCAAAGAAGAAAGCAATTGTGTGTCAGTAGAACTCCTTTTAGCCATTTAGCCAAGTTCAGCTACACCTCTAGTTTGAAAAGGGAGATTGGTGCCGTATTTCACTGCTTAACCTTTGGCATGTCAAAGGTACAAAAAGTTTGTATTTACTCAGAAGAATGTTATTGTAAAGAAGAAATGGAGTTTTGGCCCAACTGAAGGGCAGGCAGTGCTGTTTAGGGTGGCTGAGACGCAGAGCTTTGCTGCTGCTGGCAACAAGTTTACCTGCAAAGGTAAAGCTTTGCAAATCATAATCCAAATGATCCCAGCCTTGAGGGCTGTGCAGATACCCAGCCTTGAGAGATCTGCAAAAAGCTCCATTCAGGAGGAGCCCCATGTCTAGGCAGGGCAGCAATGACTGCCAGCAAGGCTGTGAGGCCCCTGGAGGGACCTGGGCTCCAGGATCCTGGTGCTCTTTGTTACACAATACCTGTCTTTTGGAGAAGAAGCAGCATTTTGAAGTACTTATTTGGCTTTCAACAATTTTTTAAAAATTCTAAAATTTAGTCATATACTAGAAGAAAGGCATTTGAATTTAATTAAGTGGACCTTATTAAAAATAAGCTGCTGTATTTGTCCCTGAAGTGCACCTGGCACCATCTCTTCAGCATTTCATGTAATGTTCAGAGAAGTGGCTGAGAACTTTCTGCTGAGTTTTGAAGCCAACTTAATTCAGCAAAGAAAGCCCCACTGGATTTCTAAGGACTCTAATGTAAACCCTCATTTTAAAAAAGCTGAGGACAAATAACTTAGGTCCTAAAGGCTCCATTTGAATTCTTACAAAACATTGTCCCTTGACCTCTTCACCCAGAAGACTGGAGGAGGCTGTTTGCCTGAGCATATCCTACAAAGCACACCCAAAAGGGTTTGTGACACAGAGGAATATGGCCCCTACATCTAAGCCACAAACAAAATCACTCAAAAGCTTTACTTTTCCCTGACTTGCTGGAATGATCAAAACCTTCCTCCAACATTGCCCCTTAAATTGCATCTCATCAATGAGACTGCCACTCATTCCATGAGATTTCAGAACCCCCCAGTCCATAACCAGTGAAAAGTCTTTTAGGAGTGACAGGCAGAGAGATATCATGGAATCACAGACTGGTTTGGTTGGAAGGCACCTGAAAGGCCATCGACTTCCAACCCCCTGCCACGGGCAGGGACACCTTTCACATCACTTGATCAAAGAACCTTGACAGAAGGTGAATAAGACCAGCTTTAAAGATAATAAAGAAAATAGAAATTCCTATGTATTTTAAATAGTTGAACCCACAGATTTAAGCAATATGAACCAACTATAGGTAAAAATCTTGTCTGCAAGCCAAGAGCCCAAGAGAGCCCCAACCTTCCCCAAAGCTAGTCTTATCCAAACAATTATCCTTCCACTTCCATAGTACATGAGATTTGAGCTGACATCCACTAGGTGACATAAACAGAAAAAAATATACATAAAATGCACACTTCTTTTTTTTCTTCATAAAGCTATGGAGCTGCACAGAGCAAATTTTAAGTGCACAAGGTCACATGAAGGCAGCTTTCCAGAAGAATCATTTAGACGGTGAGCGAAATGAAGCTGTTGTATCTCTGAATGTTTCTCTTGAGGATCTCGGAGCAGGGGCCCAGCACTCGTTCGAAGCGGGGCCGGTCCAGCTTCACGCACTTGAGGGGTCCACGTGCCACCACCGTGGCCGCCCGGGGCCGGTTGAGCAGCAAGGCTATCTCACCTGGAAACAGAGACAGCGTGGTCACACGCCCTCCTCTCCTTCAGAGGGTGCATATTCCACCATCCCCTTTCTCTGCTTGTAGAACATCTCCCTTTATATATCTCTTGATAGACGCTTTACATAATTCTGTTGACAGTACAAATGCATTGCACATGCATAATGCATGTGTGTAAAATGCCTTTGAAAACAAATGCTTTCAGACTGTTTTGCTGATTCTGGATCTGTCTCCTGTCAGCTACATTGGTGTAAACCAAGGAATGGATTCAGCTTCCCTGAAATCTCTGAGCATCGCTGAGAGCAGCGGCTGACCTGCATATAACCCCTCGCATGTAAGAGTGGAACACTTAATTAAGACAATGAGTACTTGACCCAGACCTGCCTGTCTTTCTGAACCATGCTAAGCTGAATTTTCTTACCAAAATAATCTGATGGACCAAGTCTTCCAACTTCAACGTACTCCTCATTGTCGGACCTGCGCTGCAGGACAGAGGCTGTGCCCTGGGAAGAGAAGGGCAAGGAGTCAGCTGGGTTTGCTCAAACCTGTTCTGATTTAAAAAGTACCCAGGCCTGAGTATTTTCTTTTTGCACACTCCTTCCAATGTATGAATGAAAGGATTTAAAGGATTAAAAAAAAAAAGTCCATCAAATGATTTCTCTGTTATGAATTGTTTGGATGCAAGCATATTCAGCTCATGAAGAGGACAGGAACAGGACAGAACCCAGGAACTCCTATTGAACTAAAGTACATCATGCTTTAATGTAAATGTATGCTTTAATATAATTTTAAAATATGTTCTGTGTGGATGCAGAACCTTAGAGAGAGAGACAGAAAAGATTTACATCAGAAGAAATAAAAAGGCAATTTTCCCAGTAATAATCCTGGGATATGATTTTGCAAGAGCAACTAGAGCTTATTCCTCACCCGCCCTATTGCTGAAATGGGTGGCAAAAGAAGTTTGTAATGCTTGTTGTAACAAAGGGTGATTTTTTTTTTAGGAGCTTTGCCCGCTTGTGGCATGTAGTGATCTGGACACCTGCAAGTCAGTCTCTGGAGAGATGGAATGTGCCTTGTCTCCACTACCCTTAATAACTGCTGTACCTGACACATGCTAATACATGTCAAAACTCAGTTACAATCTATTTAAACCTTCAAAGAGTTTTACATGCAGAAATATTCTGACCTGGAGGAAATCTTAAATTATTCTGGCATAAAGCTTTTGTAGAGGAACAGAGAAGGTATCTGCTTTTCTGGAAAAAAATTACAGTAACATATGAGAATATCTTCTGAGTCCAAACCAAAAGCATAGGGAAAGGCCAAATGTTAGGATATTTTGATTTTAACTGAAAAAAATAAACCTCCCTCCAGTGCAGAGTATCCAGTGAACATTCACTGGCTGCAAATATCCTGCAGCCTTCTTCTTTACAAAAGAAACTTATCCACCTCCAGTAGGTAAATTTTATTTCTTCTGTCAAGTTTCCAGAAAAAAATCCTTTTCCTTGATATAACTAAATTGTTCCACCAACACTGCAGCTTTCCAAGATCTCCCAGTAAATCTGCAAGGGCATGAAAATGCAGAGATAGTGTGATGAGCGTTGTTATTCACACTTGCTGCAGCTTTCAGAACAGACCCACATTCACAAGCAGCATTCTCAGAAATACCCCACAGAGGGAATCATGCCTGCATTGATCCCTCTCTTGCCAAACTTTGGATCAGGTGCAGCTCAGTAAATTGATGCTGTTCTCATTGCCTGTACAGAGTAGATGGATTCAGCTCCAGAGTCACTTCCAGCCCCTGTCCTCCTCTCATCTCCATCTGGACCTTGGCAAAAACTGAACCCCTTGACCCAAATAACTGCCTGCAATCCATGACTCCAGCTCCTTTTCCAAAACTAATTTTTTAAAAAATCTTCTATTGCAGATGTTTTATTACATAAGGCAAAAAAAGGTCCCTGAAGTAATCACAGTGACCACCCAGGTCAAATGAAGAAAGGACTCAATTCCCCACTGCTCACCTTCAGCGCATTGCTATAAAGGTAATCACAATATCAAGCAATATTGCTTTCATCTCCCCGGGTGTCAGCTTTTGCTGTGGCTAATATTTTTCTGACAGGGTCCATGTGATATAGAACTCCAATAAGTCAGCCTTCTGAAGCAATTTCTTCCACTGTTCCACTACAGTCAGCCTTTTTAATCCAAGAAACACCATATCTACTGGAGAAGGACAGATGTGTCTGGCCTCCACAATAAACACTTGGCTTGGCAGGATGGAGCAATGCATATTCCAGATCCATATTTTTTCCACTCTTGTTTTAACAGTCACATAGGCTTTTCCCGTTGCCCAGTGAGAGCAGGTCTATCTCAGAGCAAAACAAGCTTCCTGAAGCCCTGACAGCGAGCACCCAGATGTCAGCTCTGATTACACTGCTTGGCCTCTCATTGCACCAGCCACCAGCTCCACAAGTACATCCTGGAACAGTCAGAGTGACCTTCACGGGAAGGCTGTCCACCCCAGGAAACAAAGAAGATGTTTTTATAATTGCCTGTCTGTATCACCTTCACTTTGTGTGTCTTATCTCTGGAATCAGCACTATTTTGACTGTAGTAGAGGAGGATTCCAATTGTAGGCAAACAGTGTAAATTGGGAAAAAATAATACAGAAATAAAATAATAAAGAACAAAGTAAAATATTACAGAATAAAATACTACAGAAGCAGTCCTTCATTACCCATATATCTGATCAAGTTGTCATAAATTCAGTTTTGACTCCTACTTCACCCCTAGTTTTGTGGCTGTTTTTAGTTTTATTTTACTGGTTACATCCTTCTGATAGGGTTTTTGATTTTTCTGTCCTTCTTGTGCTTTAGGATCCCCCACCTCCCACAAATGATAGGACTGAATAAATCCTCTGGGCCCAGTCCCAGGAGGTAAGGGCATTATCTAACAAGGTTTTAGGGTCTTATCGCTCTCACTCCCAAATGCATTTTGTCTCTATGGGAAAGACTTCTCCTTAAATGACACACAAAACTTGGCAAGATGAATCTCTGAAACAAGCTGCATGATCCTAGATTTTCAGGATCAGGCTGCTTAGTGCTGCTCAACTTAAAATACTTGTATACTGATACCCATTTCAGCCTCCTACACCACCAAGCAAACCCTACAGAGCATGAGCTTGAAGGCTGTCGAGAAGGTTGACACCATTTAATAAATCAGCCCTTTGTGATGATATTAAACTCAAGGCAGACAGGCATGTCTTTCTGCTAGCAGACACTTGGGAGTGAAATTATGGTCTTTGGGGGATCCAGGAATATTCTCTTTCAGTCACTGGGGAGTGCCTGCATTCCCAGAAACTGATAGCATTAACCTTGTCTCCTCTCCTCCGAGTAAATACGAGCATCCTATTGCAAAAACAACAAGAGTAGGAGTTCCCAAAGCACTGTGCCATCAGCACCTCTCTGCCATCCTCACCCCACGCACCTGCCTGCTCCCTCTGGCCCTGCTCCAGAGCAGTGCTGGGAGTGTTTGTTCAACTCCTTCAAAACGCTTCAGCAGTTTGTTTTGCAAAAATTTATGCCTTAGATATGGCACCATGATTTAAGATATAAAAAATAAATTAAGGTTTATAATCCATGAGCTCCCATCCTCTTCAAAGTAATGAGATTTTGATAGATGTTTCACTTTTAAACTCTCAGACCCTACAGATAGATGAGGGAAACATTCTAGAGTGTGGCCCATCTGGATCAACACTGGGATTCCCAGGCCTTATCCTGCAGGTACTTACAACCACTAATTGCTTCAGGAGTCCTGTTTTTATATTCAAGTATGAATCCTATAGCCAGAAATTGGCCTAAAGAGCCTGGCTACAAAAGGCAAGTATGATTCATGGTGCTAAAAACTGAAATCCTGTACTTTTTTCCTCTCTTCCAGCTCAGTGGATCAGATGGGATCACTCCCAGGCAGCCTGTGTTACCTCTGGGTGGGACAGGCAGTGCAGGATGGGTTTCACCAGGGGCAGGGGCTGGGATGGGAAACCCTGCACTGTTTTAGAAACTTTTTGGTTTAAAAGTCACTCATACTGATTGTTTGGCTTTGTTGGTCTAACCACCCATTTTAAAGATATAGCCATCAATAAAAAGTATAGTGAGACTCCATCTGGGATAAAGAATAATTATTAAAAAGAAGACATTATTAAAATTATAAGAAAATAACTTCAATTTTCATAATCAGGAAGTTATTACTTTATATTTCCAGTTTTGTTTCATACTGTTTTTAGTTACTGCTTTTTCTACAAAAGCACAGGCAACGTTTTTTCCCCATGGCCTCGAAATGCGACATTTTTATCCTAGTTTTGAGCTTAGAAAGTTTTTCTAGCCTATTTTATTTTCCTCTTCACCACCCAGCACAAAGGGCAGTGCAGTATATGGAATTAGAGATAGAAAGGTCAGGTTGATCAGACAATCTGCAATTGCCATTAACTCCATCAATGGCAGCTCTGAACATACCTTTGCTCTTTCTCACTTTGTTAACCCACACACTCCATAATTCACACATTCAAAAGATAAGTTTCCCCTCACTCCACAGCCACACAAACCCTCATTAATGTGTTGCTATTAAATCTTTGCACAGTTACTACAAAAGGAGAAGGAAGGGGCTGTGCAGTGGCACAAAACGCTGCTGCTCCCACGGCGAAGCAGAGGGACTGGATGGAGCTGCAGCAGGTCTGAAATGAATTAAAAGATCTGTCACACAGTATGATTCTGGGAGGATTTCATTTAATTGCAAGCAAGACGAGGTCTGTGGAAGTAATATATTTTATTAGATCAACAAGCAGAGCTAGAAAAAGTAAGGAGAGCTCTTGGGCACATGTCTGTCTTCATGTTGCCTGTTTCCCCAGGCATATCTAATAAAATCCACCATTTACCTGTCTACAAACACTGTGTGGGCCATGTTCTTACACTATAGCAGCTACAACCATATTAAGTTGCATCTTATTTAATCATATCTGCTTCCTAGGGCATCTCCAAATCATTAACCTAAATTAAGGAGACCCAAAAGCTCAAAATGCTACAAATTTCCTGGAAAATTTTGGGAGATGGAACTGGTTGATATTTAAAGTCCCTTCCAAGCCAGACCAATCTATGATTCTATGAAATAGTGATTGCCTGGTGAATCTGGGAGACCTGTCAGCCAGTGCTTCGCCCTCCACTTCAAAAAAGAGTCATACAAATCAGTTCAGTTGTCTGATGTGGAACCTCAACCAAATTAGGTCCAGTTTGGAAAACTCTCCCTTCTTGGCTATCCCTCCTGATGAGCCAGTTGTGATGGTGGGAACAGGCTGCCAGAGCAGCCACAGGTTTGCACTGTCTGGAAAAGTGGTGGCTGTTTGCTTTGCTTATCTCCAGCAAGTCAGTTCTTTTCTTCATCCATTAGAATTCACTATGAATACAGCACAGGGCAATGCCCAAGGTAATGAGCTGCTGAGAGTTTTGAGAACAAATAAGTGACATTTTACACATCCAGCCTTTTAAATTTGGTCATGACTCAATACATTTGGAGTTGCACTGATTTCATGGGATTTTTAGGAAGCCAGCACGCTGGGAATGGGGCTAGGATTAATAATGCAAGGTCAAAGGAGCTCCAAAGGCAATGTTTAAGTAACAAGCTCTGCACCCTGATACCCACCCAGTCTCCTTAAGAGAGCAGTGCTGCCAAAAGCACCTTTACCCTGTCAGTGATCATCACTACATTGCCAATATAATGTTCATCTTATTGGCCATCATTCTCAACAGAACATCAAATTTTAGCAGAGATGGAAAGCACCTGTCACTGCCCAGCTGGCAGAGGTCCTGGACATCATCTCTACAGCCATGACTGATATGAAACAACCTGCATGTTGCTGTGTGTTTTATATCACACCTGCATCAAACCACCCTACATATGCCTAAATTCCCAGCTCCTTGCTACTCAGACATGTTTATATTAGTTTAGGACTATGGGTTTAGGAATAACACCCAGACCCGGGAGAGAGGAACAAAGCTGTCTAGAGCAGTCACCAAAATAGCCACAAACATTAAGGTACTTTGAAAGAGGACAATCAATCATAAGCCAAGTGTAGCTTAAAACAGCAGAAAGAACTAAGCCACAGGGCATTTCCTAGGGATATACAGGGGCCAGGGTTAAAGCCCAGACATGACTACACCCAGCCCATCATTAATCACCAGGAAATGCCTTTGTCTTGATCGTTCAGTATTTAAAATCATAGATGTCTGACACGGGAAGACCTTTTCAGTCGTTTTGTTCATCCTCCTGTTGCAGTACCTCAGTCAATCTTTCCCTTCAGTGTTTCTTTGATACAGCCTGCATTAAACCTGTGTTATACCTATGTATTCCTCTTGAAGTAAAAGAAATGCTGTTATTGAATGGAAGAAGTCAAGATTCAGACAGAGACCAGCAAACACAGTGAAAAGCCAAAAGAAATTTTGCCAACAGCAATTTGCTTTGTGCATGGAGACCCCTGCAATACTCAGGTGAAATAAAGTGGGTTTTGCACAAAGAAGAAAGAAATGGGATTTCCTGTTGGAAGACTTTTACAACAGCAAAACTTTAAGTTTTATAGTATATATTGGCTTCAAATTGTTGCCCTTGAGCCACAGCGGCAGAGCTACCATCAGGCTAGATCACACAGGTGTTCAGTAGAGGCATACCCATATATTGGGGGACTCATGACTTCATCATCACCATCATCCCCCATCATCAGACAGAGGGACAGCACAGCCCCAATGCCATGGTAGTGCCACACTTCTTCAAACCACCAGTTGCCATCTGTGACTGGGAAGCCTGGGAGCAAGGGGATGGTGACAGAGGAATAAGGATACCAGCTCTGAGCCATGGGAGGAACCCCTTGCCTGGGGTGTGATCCTCCTTGGCTAGTTCTCCTGGCTCCATGCCCAGAAAGCTGGGAAGCCATTGCACCACAGCCTTTGGGGTTCCTCTGCATTTTTATCTTTACTCTGTTCTGGGATTTTGGTCACCCCTTCCATTACACATTCAGTCACCTGTTGCAGGGGTGACAAGAAGCAGAGCTACTCAGTAAAGGTGGGCTTAGATGTTGGTTTTAATGAATCATCTCAGGGATACTTGGCCTTGACTAATCAGTAGCTTCTGTGGGAAAACAACTGAATTAATATTCATCCCAGTGCCAGATTTTAAAGACCGTCTGTGCCAAGCTCTGTGGATTATTGGCAACAAGGCCCTGTTTTCCTCCCTCAGACATGTCAGTGTACAAAGCAATAAAAGTCACAAAGGGAAAAAAACGTTGCATTTTAGAGATTCTTTCTTTCTACAAAGCTAGCCATTATCTTGACTCTCTCTGAAGCCAGGAAACGTCCACTGAGTCAACATAAAAGTGACTTTATAATGGGTTATTCATCAACTGTTCATATTTGTGACTGACCTGACAGGGCTCATCTCCTGGAAGCAGAGAGCTACCACCTACAGCCAGGGCAGGGGTGAATGTATGGGAGAGAAAACACGAAAACAGTGCTGAACCTCCCTCACCCTGCCTGCAGAATCCTTTCTGGTGAAAATCGTTTTTAGCTGTTAATGCTGTTTTACGGCCCAATTACTCCTACCACCATCTGCTTCTTTGTGAAAACATTCTGTAGATGCTGAAGTAACCAGACCAAGCAAAAGGCTGAGGCAGACATTGTCATTAAAGTCTCATAACTAATGCTGTGACCAGGGCTGGGAGAGCAGCTGTGGCCAGCGAGGGCAGCAGCTTCTGAGCAAGAAATAAAACTTGGAGTAAACTGGAGGAGGGAGAGAAGAGAGTTTATCACAGAGATCAGGAAAATAGCCCAGGGAAAGCTCTCTTTGAGTCCTTTCAGTTGGTGAATCTTGTGTGCTCAAAGGACTAAATTCTGAAATTCAGAAGAAAAAACCTCACAAACTCAAAATTGCCTCATCCTGGAGCACACTGAGAAGGGTCTTGCATGCTCCAGAAAATCCACACTGCAGGGCTAATGAAGGAGCCCTAAGGGCTATATTCTTGCAGCAAATCTGCAGTCAACTCAATGATTAAAAACCTTTGCAGAGGAGGGACAAAAGCTATTCCACTAAGGGACAGCTTTAACATGATCCAGAGAAAAGCATGAACTCCAGCAGGGATTGGGAAGCTTCTCCATTTCTCTTGAGCACCACCATATTTCAGGCCTTGTTTACACTGCAGTGTTTTTGCTTGAAGACAGAGAAGCTCTCCTCAAGACAGAGCTCCCAGCTCCTGACACAGCAGATGCCTTTAATGTCAGTTCAGATTTAACATGCCTGGGGCCATAAAGTTCTTGTTCACCTTGACTAAGTGCTTTGAATCAGGGCTTGTGAGCTCAGGCTCCAGTGCCAAAGGAGCTTATGGGGTCCTGAAAACCTTGAGGGGTAAACAGCCTGTGCTGCTCTCCTTGCTCCCATGGAGAGGCTTTTCATTCCCTGTGAACCTCCAATGCTTTTGCAGACTGCCCTGGTAGGAAGACCCTACTGGACAGGACTAAAGAGCACCAACCATACCCTAAAGCTGGTATTAGCTCAGGAAGATGTCACAGGCTGCTTTGAACACAGAGAAAATCTTGCACGCTGATTTTTATGCAAATTCAAATGGGGTATGCATATATTAAGAATGAAACTGCCAATTACTAACTTTGGGGTTTACTTCTCCGCACACCAAATGATTTTCCTGATTTCCCTGGTTTCCACATATCCCATAGTGGTACAGAGCCAGGGTGTGTCAGTCATTCCAGCATAACTTCAATTTTATGGGTTTACAAATCAGATGTTTTAAATTACAGCTGAATGAGACTGGAGACTCCTACACACACTGTCATGTCAAAGTGCGGAAACATTCATATGTATTTTTTTTTGTGCTGGGTATAGCATGTGCAAAAAGAGGCTGGGAAAACTGCTTTTAAGCCTTTGGGAACAGTGTGGTTGCACTGCATCCTCCTGGGAATTGTGCTTCAAGACCTAGGTTTATCAATACCCCAAAGCCAGAGTAACACAGCAGGTCCTGTGTGTACATCATGGTGCTGATATAAGCAATGTCCTCATTCCCAGTGTCCTGGAAGACCACCAGCACATCACTCCTCAGCTGCCATTTCAGCCCTCAGGGACTGCTGATAGCATCATTCCTGGGACAGCTTTTATGTTAGAGCTAAGGATCAGCAGTTCTAGGGCTACTTTCCAAAAGAAGACAAATCCTTTGAACTATGTAGCCAAAGACACTGCAAATATTCCTTTAGCCAGTAAATAATCTTGGGTTTTTATTATTTGCCAACCTTCGATTTATGAAAGAGACCTTTCTACAAAAACAAGGGAAGAAATCAACACATTTCTGCCAATACAAAGTGCAAATGACTTCCACATAACCTGTAGTATAAAATAACACCCATCTTTTTTGGGTGGTAACATTTAACCTAAAGGAATAAGGATGGTCCATTAATGATGGGGTGTTGGCCACAGGCTCCCATTGTTTCTCTGCCTTAGACCTTCCATAAGCAAAATCATAAAGGTCCAGACCTTCAAGGGATGTAATTCCCATCAATTGTTTTTTCAGGAATGAAGAACTATCCCAATTCTTATGCCCTGTGCTTCAGATCACACCATGCAACACGGGGGTTGCTTCACACACGTCCTCAGGTGTGGTGAGGACAAAAGCCCTGTGACCTTCAGGAGATGTTCATATAGGTAAGAAGGAATGAGCTGGGATAAAAGGCTACATGTATTAAAGCTCTTATAATTATTTAATTCTAAAATTATTTATCTCATAACATAAGGATGGGCCAAATCCAGGTAAAAACTCTTTTCCATCACAAGCTATTGGCTGTGCACATTGCTTTTACACTGTTTTCCTTTCCATCTGACCTCTTTTTCAAAAAGACTCATTTTCCTAATATAAAAGCTATCTGACATTAATAGTCTTGCAGAAGGATTAAGCAAGAGGACTTAATTCTGGTTGTGGACTGAAGATTGAGTCATGACTGGGTTTGACAGTATTTTTTTAACTGTACATTTTCAAACTATTATATATTATTCTCCACTCTCTGGGTTCATAGCAACTCATGGAATTTACATACAGTTGTCCTGGTTTCTGCCACAAACGAGGAATGAAATCTGCAAAACTCTAAAATAGACTAGAAATAGTGGCTAATCTGAAGTTTCACAAAATTGTTAGGAAAATGCTCCCTTGTACATCACTTCTGAGGTTTCAGGTTTTGCAGAATTTTGCAGAGGTGACCTCACTGCAGTGGTTATTGGTGGGGCTGGAGAAAGAGTTGGAGGAAAGGCCAAAAGCTGCAGTCACTGACATGGCTGGTGGGAAGAAGAAAAGGAGCTTCCTATTCTATAAGTGCTTCCTATGAAACATTATCCCATGGATATGCAGCCTGACCATATAACCATGGAAGTTAAATTGAGTTTAACAAGAGCTGAACTTAGCTGACATTTGAGTCTCTTTGACTCAGCAAAATACTTTACCTCCGTCCCTACTCAGGATGGGACCCAATCACACACCCAACTTTTCATCTTTGGCGTCAGCTGGCCATTAAAAATGGATCCTGAGCACAGAGGAACTCTGTAGCAGGGCCAATGGAAATGCTGCTGCTCCAGCACAACTGGGTGATATCAAGAAAATCGAACGTCCCCTTCCTGTAAGAGCTCTGTGGGAAACAATGTCTGTGCAGTTAAAAATAAGCAGAGTACAGAGCCTTGGTGCCTGCTGGCTCTGTTTATTCAGGATATTTTGTTTATTGGGTACATTAGGAGTCGCTGCAGACTGCCTTTGACAAACATTTTCAGTATCAACAAAATCCTGGTAACACTAAGCAGTTCAGATTTGTAGCCTTTGAAACTCCTTTTCTAGACAACATTCATCTTCCTAATTAATAATTAATCGCACTGTGTTTTAAAGAGATTATCAGGTGTGATAGCAGAGTGTGCCTAAGGCAGTGACTTCATTATCCCCACGGAAGGAGTTTACTTTGTAGTTCTCCTGCCTGTCGAAGGGGTAGGTGCCAAAGGGGTCTCTCTTAGGTTAGAATGTCAAAGAGCAGCGATTTAGGGCAGGAAACAATTGGGCTATTATTTTTTCTTTTTTCTTTTTTTCTTTTCCTTCTTAAGGAGCTTTTAAATCATAAATCTTCAGATGCTCATTGTGTAATTTAAGACTCAAGTCAAATTTTCCTACAGAAAGGCCCAATTCTGTGTAGGACCAGGTGCCCTTCCGAGGCAGGGGCAGGTTACCATGGCAGGAAGAGTTTACAAACACTGTTCCACCTACAGGCTTTGAACTGCATCTGTGCAGAGACGCTCCAGAGCGTGCCAAGAGTGTCAGCGGGGCTGGAAACACTGATTTCACCTACAGGACACTATCTCAAGTACACTCTCGTCAAGAACTCACAGCGGATCCTGCCCAGACCGGAGCCAGTTTGCGGCCCTGACTTGAAATGTCAACAGCAGCACGGAAGGAACAGCCCCCGCTGAGGATTACTGGGCTGTTTCCAACATGATCAGCCAAGGATAGTGCTGGAAAAATAATCATTACCAATTAATTTCATTAATTTCTTTCAATAAGGCAGCTCTATGCATTAATTCTGAAAGGCCTTCTGCACTATCGGTGGGGTTTTTTTCTCTTATTTGTCAGTTTTGCTATTCCCATTGCCTGCTTTCAGTAGTGCCAGATATTTATGCCTTTTCCCATTGAGCTTTTCCTCACCTTTAAGAAGTGTCATTAGGATTGTTTCCACTCATGGGGAAACAGGGAGGGCAATGTTCTGCCCACAGACTGAGCAGGTTAGGCTGAAAATCAGATGCCCTGCCCATGCCTCCTCTCTAACCTGCAGGATAATAAGGAACAATACAAATCCCCAGATTTTTATAAGTGCTTTTCACAAAGGAGTTGCAGAGGAGTACCCTCTGTAACTTACCACAAATCTGCAATTAAATATACTGGTTTTTAAAGTTAAAACAATAACCTAATGCCAAACTCCTTGATACCATGGGTCCGTTTCTCCTTGAATTGTCTCCTGTGAATTATCTTCTATTTTTAGGTCTTTTATTTTTAGGCTGCTGCATGCGATTGCTGGGCAGCTCGACCAGCTATTAATTGGAAATGTTTTACTTCTCATGCAGATTTATTTCTATGCTTTCTGCACCACTTAAACCAACCTGTCCTGGGAGCAGATGACAGGCTGCACATTTAAAGGGCAGCCACAAGCTGTGCTCTTCGGGCTCAGCGTGGCCCTGTCAGAAACCTTTTGCTGTTCTCTCCTCCTCCACCTGCGCGTGTTTGTGTCTGCGCGCACATTTTTCTTAAACCATGTCAAACTTTAGGAGTATTAGGGCCATATGGCAGCAGCTCAGCAAGCTCTGAGCATGCAGCTGAGCTTCAGAGAGCCCCTGAGCCCCCGGGTGGGTCCCGTGACGGGGTCGGTGCGCCGGACACGGCGCCCGCTCGTGACAAGCGATGCCAGGGATCTGACAGGGCAAGGTGGCAGCTGGAAATCCCAGCAGGCTGCAGGTCCCTGCATTTTTGGCAGCTGCCTCACGGACTTCGAGGTACTGTGCCACCCAGCCAAGCTGGAAGCTGAACTTAAGGCAGTCGTACGTGATCATAAACGCTATTTTTAATGCTACTGTCGCTACCTTTCTCAGTAACCTAGACAACAGCAAAAACCTCTTTTCTTTCCAGTTTCAGAGCACTACTACACTGGTTTGAACTACTGTTTGAGCTGGAGTCAGTGGTACAGCACAAGTTGGGAATAAAACCAGCCCCTGTTCAACTGGCATTTCATTTAAAGGGACTTTTAACTCCACAAAGCTCACATGCCCTTGCATCCACCACTTTAAAATGCTGGCTAAAAATATTTGCGTTATCTGAAGTCAGAAGAATAAATCCTCCCTGCTGCTGGGTACACAGTGTGGCAGTGCATGACACAACTGCAAATTTATTTGTTAGAAACCGTACATCTGTTATGATTTACGCCTGCCAAAATATAATTCTTTATGGCAACAATTGTTTCATGGTGCTTAAAGTTTTTCACCTCTGTGCCAGGAATCTCATATGGGATAATTCCATGACCTTGGAATCCAGCAGATACATTCCACATCTGTCTGGTCTGGGAAAGCCCAAGTTTGTTGTGTGAAAACCATAGTGGGAAAGTAAGACCTGGAAATATCTGAAAATACAGAAACTGCAGGGCTGCTTCTTTTTTTTTTTTTTTTTTAATTACCAGTTTCAAGTGCAGTAAATCAATCTCACAGAAGTTGTTGCTTTGTTTTTGTAAGCATACATTCACTTCTGATCCTATCTTCACATTAAGGAATATGGTATAAACACTACAAAATTCTATCTCTGGAAAAAAAACCCACAGCCTTTAAATTTTAAAACTAATCTTGTTGAAGGCTGCTTGATATTTATACAGAAGAGAACCAAAACTATTGCAAGTAAACATCTTACTGGTGCCTGTGAAGTTTTAGGATGGCAGAAAAACTGTAGCTGTCCTGGAATCTCAGGGTATACACTTTTCTCATTAGACTTTTTAGCAAAAAAATGAACTATAAACAGCTTTGAGAGCAGTGAACTTAAAATGCTCTGGTTTCCTGTGATTCTTCCCTGTGCATATTTTCTGTTATTTTAATAATTTGGCTGAGCTCCTGCTGCAGCCTCACTTTCCAAGGGGCACTGTAGCATTTCCATGCACACAGCCTGCACCTCAAATAACCTGCACCCCACATAAACTGTGCAACACTGGAGGTAGGAAGGTGGACAGAAAGCCAAGACAAAAAGGTTATAGCAAGAAATTCATGGAAAATGTGAATGTGTTTGCTTGATAAAAGGGGGAGACTAATTAGACTAATCCATCCTAACTAGGATGATCCTGGTTTAAAGCAGGAATTGCTGTTCTGATCATCACTGGGACTATCAGCCTCCCCTTCAAAAGGTTTCAGTGGTTTCTCTTCAGTCTGAAAATCCTGAAGGTGCCAATCCTCTCACAGGCTGTGTCCTTGGGCAGGACCAATGTCCTCAAAATGTCCCAAAGGGATGGCACAGAGCAATTTTTTTTTGCAGGCTAACCACAAATGAATGACTAATTTATAAAGTTCAACAATTTTAAATCCACATGTGAGTCCTGGGTGCCTTAGAGAAGCTTTTATGCTAGGAGTGGCAATTCCACTTGGAACCAGTATGTGGGATGCACCAAAGCTTTATAAAGTGATAACTGATTTATCTAAGGCATGATGTGAGTGATCATGGTTTATGATAAATCATAGAATGGTTTGGGTTGGAGGTGACCTTAAAGTTTGTCCCATTCCACCTTCTGCCATGGGCAGGGACACCTTCCAGTAGTTCAGGTTGCTCCAAGCCCCATCCAACCTGGCCTTGAACACCTCCAGGGATCTGGGGGCAGCCACAGCTTCTCTGGGCACCCTGTGCCAGGGCCTCCCCCCCTTCACAGGGGAGAACTTCTTCCTGATACCTAATCTAAATCTACTCTCTTTCTTTTGAGGCCATTCCTCTGATCTGTCACTCCAGGCTCTTGCAAATAGTGTCTCCATCTTTCCTGCAGGTTCTCTTCAGGTGTTGGAAGGCCCCAGTTAGATCACCCTGGAGCCTTCTCTTCTCCAGGCTGAGCAATCCCAATTCTCTCTGCCTTTGCCCACAGGAGAGGGGCTCCATCCCTCTGATCATCTCAGTGGCCTCCCCTGGGGAGGGGACCCCAAAGCTGGACACAGAGAGCAGAGCAGAGGAGCAGCATCACCTCCCTTGACTTGCTGCCACGCTGCTTTTGAAGCAGCCCAGGACACAACTGGCTTTCTGGGCTGCATCGAATGGGAAATGAGTAAATAAAAAGGTAAATTAGTACCTTGTCCAAAAATCATGTGGCCAAGTTAGCTTTGTAGTACTGGACACGCTGTGCTCCAAAGGAGGCTGCATTTTAGTGATATATGAAATGGTTTTCTGCATATACAGCAGCCAAACAACTTGGCTGCATTTCTAGTGGTTTGGATTAGAAGACCACAAACATCAAAAAGCATATGAAAGAAGCTAATGGCTTTTCAACATATTGTGACAACAAACCAGCCAAAACTACTTTCAACCAGGTTGTAGAATAATGTGTTCCTGGTGACTTGCAGCAATTTTTCCTACAGAAAAGCTTAAAATCAAAGATGTAAACTCCTGTAAAAACCATGTTTAAAATATTAAGCTTAAACTATATGTGAGCAGGCAGAAATACTGCTGCAGCACAAGAAGTAGTTAAAACTGGATGTTCATTCTTTAAAGTAAAAAAAAACACAGGCAATTTCGAAAGTGAGAAACTAAGATTTGCAGTGGAAGGGTGAGGTGAGCAGATACTTTCTACAGAATGCAGTGTTAATGCTTTTCTACCCATTCAAGTCTTAACAGCTGTTTCAGCAAGAGGGGGAAAATAAAGGCCCTTGGTAACTCTTAAGCAAGCTGCCAATTTTCCACATGGGATTCAATGGCTAAGAAAATTAGATTTTCCTTGTCTCCTGCTGCTGCAAGGAATAACAGCACACTGAGTAACACTAGGAGCAATAAAAATTCCATATTTCTGAAAAAAACTTATATTTCCTAATTTTTTTCTCATATACTAAACATCTTCTTAATAAAAAAGATTCCCTATCTAATATCTAGTCTCTTTTATTCTGACACTATTGTTTTGAAGGGACATTGCTTGTCACATATTTAAAGTTGAATTGTCTCCCTGTATGATAGACAGGTGCAGTTACTTGCACTGACAGTTTTTTGAGCATTGAAGAAAAACTATGTTCATAAATAAAATACATATTTCCAACACTCAAGAGGAAAGAAGAATGGAATTTTAAATTTCAGATATTGATTATGAACCAAATTCTGGCTGCTTTGCAGAGAGGCACCTGTCCAAAAATCCGCAGATGAAGAGCAAGCAAAGCAAAGCCTGGGATGCATTCTGAGTACACACAACTGGATCCCAAGGCCACACAATGAGCAGCTTCTTACACCCCTCTGACCCATCTGCTCCCACAGAGAGGGGCTCCAGTTCCCTCCCAGTTCCTGTGCCACCACTGGAACTCATTGCTGGTCATGTAACACCTGGCCTGGCGTGTGCACTGGAACTGTCACCACAGCCCTATGTTGGCTATTTCTGGTCTATATATCTGCATAGGAACACTCACAATCCATAGACAATCAAATCCTAATGCCCTCCTGTTATTCAGTCTGAGTCACTCTAATACCTCTTTATAGCTTATTATATCACAGTGCCTTGTAGGAGATACCAAGGATCCAAATATTTATGTCAGAGGGGAGGCAACCCCGTCAGCCTCTGTTTGCAGAAGTGAGATGGTGGAACTGAAGTGTCAGATAATCTCCCAAAAAGATGTCAGCATTTTCAGCTGCCTGGCAGATCTGTCTGCCTGTGTCAGAATAAACAAGATGGCTCAGCCATTTGGACTGAGTTTAAAGCAAAACAAAGAACAAATTATCTGTTTTCTGATCAGGTCTCCTGCTCCAGTTTACAGATGTCCATTTTTGATAACCCCTGTAAGTCCCTTTGGTAACAACAATCAATGCACTCTATGGCCGACCAGCCCTGCTGAAGTATTGGAAATTTGGAGCTAGAAAAATCTCCTGTAGAAAAAAAATCTTTAAACAGTAAAGACACCAGACACACCTCAAAATTACTCTGCATTTTCAGTTTTCTGGAAAGAAGATTGTCCCACTTAAGACAATTCCATGGAACTGGTCTCTGAATTAATTTGAATTTTGAGTAGGTCTCCTGGTTTAAGTGGAGTTAGATTTATGCTGAGGTAAGAGATTGAACTGAACCCAAATATCTCTAAAACACAGCCTTGATCTTTACCGGGAAACGACAGAGCTTATCAGGTTGCCAATCTTACCTCTGTAATAATGAAGAAGTCATCACCGGGCTCTCCCTGCACAACAATTTTTTCTCCATCTTCAAACTGGACAGGTTCCAGTGCATCAGCCACTGTCAGCCGCTCCCATTTGTCCAGGGACTCTAAAATATTGAAGATCATAAAGCTATATTATAAAAACACTCCAACTTTGGCTGAAGATTCGTATCTAAACTGACAGCTCTGCTCTGCCTGGTTCTCTTATAAAAGAAACATTTCTTTCATCCAGGCTCTTTGCACGAACCTCCAGTTGGGAAACATGAATGTATTTATTCATTGTGTCTTAGCCATCAGTAATCACGCAGATAGCAATCTCAAAAGTTGGACAGGAAATGTTGGCTGTGGTTCCCCGTGCCTGCGATCTGATCCGTGCTGCCTTAGCACTGCCACGGCCTGGGGCAGCTGAGGAGCTGCCTGGAGATATGGGAGCATCCAAAATTCCCTCACCACATCCCACACCAGGTGTCAGGACAAGTCCTACAGTGTTTTCATCAGAGCTGCTCCCAGTTCCTGGTGATCTGTGGGGTGGGTGATGCAGAGTGTCCCTCTCAAGTGTGAGTGAGACCACCAGAGCTGATGGCCAGACCCTGGTGGCACAAGCAGCAGGTTTATGGATGTTTGAAGTGGCACCTCTTCTTCATTTACCAGCAGGATGGCCTGCAAATTGCTTTCCTTTTCATTCCCCCACTTAAGGGAGAAAAGTTATAAAACTCCCAAAAATTTTCTGTAATTACAAATGATGTGTCTGTTGTAGGACTAACAGAGCAGATGCAGCCTGTGATAGGGATCCTCATCACCCACCTGCAGCTGCCCCAAACCCCCACCGTGGCAAGGGACAGCCTGCTCTGGGCACATCCAGGGCTGGGCAGTGTCCCAGGGCCCTCCCTGCCTTTGTAAGGGATGGATTGCACCTGCCCTGCCCTCAGAGAGGAGATGCCACCCGTGTCTCTCTCCAACACCCATTTGCATGAGAATTCAAGACAGTGAATTGCACTTGAACTTTTGTACTTTGATCAGATTTGACTGAAAAATTACAGGTTTAAAAGTTATTAAAAGGAACAGATAATATGATGATTTAACCTTCACTGCCTCAAAAAGCTGGGCTGAAATTCATGCCCCAGAGCTCTGCTGATTCCTCCTTCCTGTGAATTATTGAACTAATGTAAGTCAAGATATGGTTTTTGACATCAGGATTAGATGTGTGCCAGTCCATCAGACTCTGGTTTCCCCATTTTGTTCAAAATATTGCTTAGAAGGATTGTGTGAGAGTGAAAGGAAGTTCCTTAAAGTTAAAATGCCTTTTGGCTGAGCTCAGAAGTACACACTGAGTCTGGTAACAAAACCAGACCAAAATGCTCAAAGCACCAAAGGTAAGTTTTGAGCTGACTGACACATCTTCGTGTTTTTATGCCACTTTCTGTTGCTGTTTGGGAAATTAATTGTTTCTAACATTTTCCCCACCTAAAGCACTTTCCTAGTTTGTTTGTGACCTTTGCTGCAGAAGAACTAACGTTAAAGACCAAGCCCATATTGTCAATGCAACATTCAAAAACTGCTCTGTTTGATTAAAAATAAGCATAAAACTCTTTCATACAGACTAGAGAAGACTTTTTCTTTTTTTTTTTTTTTGAAAGAACTCAGTAATTAACAATGAAAAGAAAGAGTCTCTTGAAACTTCTTCTTCAGTTGGCTTTATGAAAAATTCAAAGCTAATTCCAGCTTTAGTCACGAAGTGTCTCTCTTTTGTCTAAGGGATCTGTACCACTACAAATACATTGGTTAATAATTCTTGCAAACAGAGAATTATATAGAATATTCTACAAGTTTTAGTTGCAGAGCTGAAGTAAGATAAATCAGACCACAAAGAATTTTTTTTGCAATGACTAAATTGTACAAACCAATTCATGACTTTATATTTAATTAAACTCCAGAAGAAAAATTTAAAACAACCACTTCTTTCATATCTTGTTTGATACACTACAAGCAACTACTGATAATCTAAAAAAAATCCTTAGACTTAGAAAAAAATGTGACTCTTGCAATTATATGGCTAATTACAGACACTAGACAGGCCTTGGAAAAAAGAAACATAAAAAGCAGGTAGAGGTTTTTCCACCAGGAAATCACTGAGTTCTGACCACATTAAGGGATGAGGTGAAGTTGACTTTTCAGCGCCGTTTTGAGATTTCTAAAATATCTTTCTGCTTCGCAGGTGTCATCTACTTTTTAGACATGTCAAAGAGATCCTTACACATTTCACCTAAATTTCCATGTTCCGCAATGATGTGTTATTTTGTTCACTGCTTTTCTGTACTTAAAAAAGGTTCAGATCTTGAAGTCCTTCCTCATTTTTTTATTCCAAGATTCAAAAGCCACACTACAAATTAGGCTCTAATTACATTGCAAACCACATGTTTAAGGAAGCACATCTCTGAATAACCTTTCTACTCTGAAATTGTTTTGAGATGTCTCATTGTTGTAATTGCTCCTCATTAGTGCAGGTGCACAGATTCTTTTTTTCTTTAAATACTCATTGTAATTTGGTATAATTTGTGCTCTTAATTTAGGAAGATTTAAATTAAGCATAAAAGAAGGATTTTAAATGATGAAAACTTCATTAATAAGTGAGCAACATACTTGGCCTCACTTTAAGCTTACAAATATAATTGAAAATCTCATGGATAGCACCTCTCAGAAGTTCAAGTGTATGCTCACTGAGACATTCATATTTCAGGTACCTCAGCTTGAATGGTAGGTGAATATCCTAACCAAAAAACCCCAGAAAAATTTTAAATAGAAATATAAATACTTTAATTATATAGCAAATAAATCCTGAACTGTTTTTTTCCAAACAACCCCAGCAAAAACATGATGTTTCTCCTACAGAATCAACAACTCATTGTACTGTCTAACACTGTCCTCCTTATTAGAGGCTTTTGTTCTCCTAATGGTGATTGATTGGTCAAGCATTATGGGTTTGTTGTTTTTCCTACTGAAGGCCATCAAGAACATGTCCAAATTTTGTGGCTATCACATTAATCAAAGGGAAACAAAATCCAAGGACAAGAAGCTAAACAGATGTTTTAAGAATGTGAGACAGGGGCTGTAAAATGCACAGAAGAGAAAAGATCAGCCTGGTTTGATTTGTAAGTCCACACAAACACTGTATTCTTGCAGGAAAAAGCTTCTCACCTGTTTCCTGGGAGGATATAATTGGACTTAATGACAAATTCATATCTCTGCACTGCTTTCTGCTCTATCCACATGATCTTTACTCAGCAGCAGCTACTGAAAGTGCCAGTGTGTGCCTGCTCCACCTTTAGTGCCTGCTCCAAACACATGGGCATTGCACAGGAAAGAATGAGAAAAACAAAAAGGGCGCTTCACATTTTCCTTCCTTCAGAAAAAACACAATGTGAGACCTTCTGTCTGAGCACCACTGCTTTCACCGTGCCATCAAAGATCAGAATTCACCCTGCCAACGTGAATAACAGAGGAACCAACAGCCAAGTTCCAAAGGGCAACTGACCCAAAATGGAGACCTTGCTCAGGAATTCTTCGTACATCTTCCGCTTCCTCAGAGTGCTGCCCTGTTATTACAGGAGAGAGAAAAAGGAGGCAGAACATTACACAAAGTATTTTTGTGATTTCTTCCTACAGCTGCTCTTTTTATTTTTTTTTTTTTCCCTCCCCTTCCAAATCTTAAGCATAGCCAGTGTAAACAGCCTCAGGCAAACATTTCCCCATAAAATGTCTGGGCAAGTTGTATTGCTGATAAGCAAAGACAGAGGGACTCAAATTCAATCCTGCTGTAATTTCACTGACTTCACTGGTGTTACTGGACACTGCAGATGAATTGTATCCATTTACAGGCATTCATTTTAAAGCCTGAACGTCATCAATTAACTGTTTAGCTAATTCAACATATATCTGGTTTAGCTAATTCAGTATATATCTGGTTGCCAATGAGGCTCTTTGCAATTACAAAGTAGAAAAAAACTTAAAATGTCCCCCTCGTGGGTCCCATTCTTCTAGGTTAAAAACTCTTTAATGCCAAATGTGTTTATCTGTAAACCTAGTTAATATTCTGTACAGAGTTGTATCTATTGTTATGCTGAGTAGTATTATTATTTTAATAAGATTTAAGCATTTGGAGGGAGACAATCCATCAATGTATGTGCAGCTACCAGCACAGTCATTCCCACCCTACTAAGATTTTGTTGTGTGATAAATTTCTAAGACACCTTCTCCTTTTACAGTGTTTGATCGGCAAGACAGAAACCACAAGTCGCTGTTTCAGCATGCATTTTTTAGGGTGATTCATGTAGGAATAATTATGGTGAAATTTTACCAATACAAAAATAACAAATGCATCCTTAGTTCCTTCTGCAGTGACATAAAAATCTTATAAAGTTCTTCCCAGGTACCAAAGAGGAGCTCCAGGGCCTGCCTTGGACCCCTGCAGTTTGTTCCACTCTGGTGACACCCCAAATCACTCCTGCCTGGGCAGATTTCCTGGGGATGTCAAAGGCTGCCTGGTGCCTCCTACTCAAATCTACCTGAGGCTGAACACAAGGACGATACATTGATCTTCCCAAGAAAAGCAAAACAAAGATGCCATTTATTCACAGACTGGGCAGAGAGGAACCAAATGTCATAGAAAAAGCCACTTTTCTATTCCTTCTATTCCTCCTCCTCCTCCAAGTGACCACCTGTGAGTGCTGGGAAAGCAGGGATAGAGAAGGGAAAAGGAGAAGGAACATTTGCCCTCCGGTGTGAAAGCATTCAGAAGTGTTTTGGGTATGAAAATGGGAATGGCTGGTATATTCAAGGGCAGTGATATAACTAAGAATTAAATATCATCCCTCTTCCTACGCTTGCTCTGCAGGTGGGGCTGCAACAACCCCCAAAGCACCATGAATCCTTCCAGCAGCATCAACAGGCTTTGGCTCCAACCTGGGACCACAGCACCAGCTGGAGCTGCCAGGTGCTCTCTGGAGACAGCTCCCATTTGTGCCCCTGTCCTGGGGTCACCCTGCTCCCAAAGAGCCCCAGCAGCAGCAGCAGCTGCCACTCTTGCCAGGTAGCTGTGGATCAGCAGCAGCAGCTCCCGAGGCTCCCCTGCGCACCCCGGCCGTAACTCCGGGCGGGTGATGACAGTTCTGCTCAGCGATAGCATCGCTAACCCTCGTCTGACCCCTCTGTCTGACTAACTTGGTTCTCAACCTCGGGGGGCCCCGGCAGCATTTGAAGTGCCAGAAAGAAAAAAAGTAGAGAACTTCAAACACAGGAGGCTCTGCGAGCCACGCCAGCTTCTGACAGCTCGCTGGGAGACAAAGAATGGAAAACTGGACACAGCGCAGTTGTTGCTTTCCTCCCTGCAATCGAGTGGAAATGAGAGCAGCAAAATTGACAGCTGTGGAAAACCAGATTGGTGGTTTAGTTTGATGGGCTGGGACACCCAGGGACAGATGTGGAAAATGCTTTTTAAATGACTTGCGGACGCAGATGAATTTTAAGAAGCAGTAATCAGCAGCCATAAGTGATGCCTGACCACAGCTTGGAGTATTTAGAGATGCAGATGAGACCCAGACAGGTGGGAATTGCAGCCATCCCACCTGGCCCAGAGAGGAAGAGCCCACCACTTCCTACAGGAACACAGGTGTGCTATGCCTTGGCTAAGCTAAGCCAGAACAGCAGTACAGAATCCACAGCGAAGACAAGTGCAGAAGCAAAACTGAAGTGGAAATAATTAATCAAATGTGCTGTTAGAATTTTTGGTATCGTCATATTATCTAGAACCCCTCCTAATGCATAGCTACACTGCCTTAAATATCCCCTGTCTCAGAATGCTCCCACAGGGGTAATGGAGAACATGGGCCCAGGGAGGGACTGGTGACTGGGGCTTAGGGCTGCTGTTTCCCAGCACGTGCACAGAAACCCACGGTGACCCAGCTGATGGCTCCTGACTCATCCTGCAGGATGGCTCCATCCATCTCTCCCTCTCTCTCTCCTGGAGGAGACAAACAGCAGCCTCTGGGGTGGCAGGAGCCACCCAACAGCAGAACTTCACCTCAGAGTGCCCAGGCAGGCACAGGAGCTTTCTCTGCTTTTTCAGAACAACTGAAGCTGGATCCAGGTTGGCACAATCAGATCCCAACTTCAATTCCAGGCAGGAGAAGCCTGGCTCACCCTTATGCACACTGTTTTTACTTGAGTGCTCCAGCTCCCTTGAGCAGAGTGAGGGGAAGGATTTTGAGAGATCAGTAGTGTGGTGCAAGCTGAAAACAACCCAGCAGTGGAATTACAGCCAACCAACCATGTGTTTATTTCCATTGGTATTAACCATCTTTTCTCCCATGAAGTAGAGAGAGAACATAGAATCACAGGATCATAGAGTGGCTTGGGTTGGAAGGGACCTTAAAGATCATCTAGTTTCTTCCCACCTTCTTTGGCCAGCCTGATATTCCTCTCTCATCCCCTCTCAGGCATAATATCACCTCTGACTTCTGATGTCCTTTTTATACTCATTTTATTTAGTTGCTTTACCCAAATTGCTGAGGCCAGGGGTATGAACAGCACCACAATCTCCTCTCCTACCCTTCAGGTAGCTTCTGCAGAGGTGCCAACCTGTGCATTCCCTGGCACAGGTGCTGAGCCTGTTCTCATGCAATACTTTCATGGGTCTTCTAGAAGCAGCAGCAATTAAGACAGTACCAACATTTACAGACTATGAGATGGTGAAAGTTCACCAGAGCAGGAAAATAACAAGAAATTATCTGGAGACATTAGAAAGAGGACTAGAAAATAATAGAATGAGCATCCATTTGGAAAATACAACTAACAAAAAAAAATCCAAAGCAGAGATGTTTGATATACAGAAGACCTGGAGGTTGTAAAGCTGAAAGAGATTCACAGACAGGAGGTGAGACCTGCATCAGACTGCAACAAGAACACAGCCAAGGCTATTTTGGTCTGCACAGGCAAAGATATCATCCAGGAATGAAGTTTAGAGGCTCCATCTCCGTGGCTCAGATGTGACGGCGCCTGGTGTGTTACATTCTGTCTCGGTACCTCTTCTCCAGAAATGTGCTCCCAAATCCAACAGAGCTTGAAGAAATGCTAAAACACTCGGGGAGAGCTGATAAGGAAGGAGCAAAACAAATCCAGCCTGTATTTGTTGGCTCAGCACTGGGATCACAGGTATGTCATCCTCATAGCTAGCATGCAGTGTGGCAAGGGTTTTAAGTAGAGAGTGATAATTATCTACAGATATATGACAGAAAGAGAGGGCAATTCAGTACAGCATAACTTGACATAACTCAAAGTAATGGGAGAAAATTAAGAAAATCTAATTTAAGATCAATATTAGAAAAGTTTTCCAATGAAGGAGTTATTCTCTCGCAGAAAGTTTCCCAAGGGAAGCGGTAGAAATCTTACAGCTTAAGCCAGATAAAAACAATAGTAAATGTACATGAATAATTCTGCACTGGCAGGGTTCTTGATGGCATGTTTTAAAAAGTCTTTATTAATTCTGCTTTTTTCTAACCTATTAATATCTTATTTCAATAGTCGCTGCTTCTCCCTCTCCCCCCTCTCCTTTGTTCACTTTCTCCCTGGTTCTGAGCTGTCAGGCACGAGCTCATCTCCTTAAAGGCAGTGGCTCCCATTAACTACAAAGCCTCGTTAATATTCTAAGCTGCAGTGCTCCTCCCTGAGACAGTCCCAAGGAGAAACAAGATCACTCTCATTCCTCAAATCCACACAGAAAAGGCCTCAAAGCCATTTTTAGGACCATTTAATGTTGCAAGCCCTAGGCTTAGCTTAAGCAACACACAGGCTGGGGAAAACAAATGCCCCAGAGATTGTAACAGGTCCTGTTGAGTTCCTATTCAGCATCTGTTTCATCTCATTTCCAACTTCTCTTTCCCTGTTTTCTTCCATTTTTTCTTCTCATTCCTCCAGTCCAATCTTTCTTTGTTCCTCCAGCACTCTTTGTGTCTTGTTTCCGATTCATTTTTTCAGGTGGAGCTGATTGAGTCCTTCCTAGAAATCCCCACCTTCAGTAAGAAGCCAAACAAATGTCTACCAAGAGGCAGAGCATGACTCAAGTTTCAAAGAAAGAGTTATCCTGGCAGGAGGTGCCGGAATGGACTTCAGGGCTGCACAGCCCCATTTAATCCTTGATTAAGCTGTTCCTGAATGATGCTTTGGATGTGCATTCCTGGTGAAGCATGAAAGAAAGAGCCCCTGTGCATTCTGGCCATGGACAACAAGCAGCCCACACGGTCCTGGTGCTGTTTGCCACAGATTTCAGGTGGATTGCAGCCTTTGGAGTTGTTTTATGCATTGGCCACCACACAACCTACATTTTATGGCAACTCAAAAATTCTCCTGGCTTTATTTTATCTCAGCTGAAAAAAAACTCTACTTGCTAAAGAATTCGTTCTTGGGTTCACAGCTGTAAAAGGATGGTAGAAGAAACCCAAAAGAGCATAAATAAAATGAAGTGTAACATTAGGAACTGACCATCCTTGATTTGTTACAACTTACAAACCAATGCTGTAACTCACTTTCTGTGAGCAGTTTGCCAAATAGGCCAAAGGTATTGAATCCCACACAACTCCACTCTCAGAGCCAGGTACCTTGGACCATGGAAACTAGAGGGTAGTTAAATTATCCTGGACCAAGTCTTCCAAAAGAAGAAATTGCAAGAAATTAATACTTCACATTTTCTCAGTCTGGGAACAGAATTGTCTAGGGGATCAATCTGATGTTGGGATACAGACATTTGCTTCTCTGGTATTTGTGGTATTTGCTATATTTAGAATACAAATATTGTACTACCCTGGGATGTTCCCCATTCCGTGATGCTCTCGAATCCAAATTGCAAAGAAGAGGGCATCAACTGAATTCCATGAGAAGCCTGTGGCAGAAAAAAATCCTTTGCTCTCTCCCAGAAGAATGTAAGTAAATAAATGTTGAATATACATACAAGTGTGTATGTCTGTGCCCGTCACAGACACAGAGAACATATACATAAAAGAATTTGCAACAGAGTGAAAAGTATGTAATCCAGCAGAGATGGTTCTATGAAATAAAAGAAACACACAGATGGACAGATAATTTGTGAGTGTACCACAGAGAGAATGTGTTGAAGTGGTTTTTTGCACCCCACCTAATACAATGGATTTCATGGTGTAATACTTTGTCAAGGACTGCAATGAAAGCCAGGCAGTTTCACTGCACATTCTGACAAAAAGACCTATCCCAGCATTTACAGTCATCACAGCTGCTAAAACAAACTTGAATGTGACCTTCAAGCCATCAGAGTACCTAAGCTGAGACAATGAAATATAAAGAAATATATCTGTTTCAGCAAACTTCCTCTAGGACAGGCTAAATAATAAATGGATGACAACTGTAACTAAAGGCCAGCAGGAACTTTCTGCATCAGGCTTTGTCCATCCATAAAAAGGAAACCTCAAACTCAAACCTCCTGAGATACATTTTATTCATGCCATAAACCAGTTAGGATCAATGAGACACATAAGTGGGGAAAATGGCACTAAGCAGAAATAAAAACAAGAAATTATTAAATGCAAGGCAAAGGACTAAAATAGCTCCTGCAAGGAAAAATGAGGTGGAGAGTCAAGTGTCTCATGACAGGATAAAATCTTTTTGGCAAGTGTGGATCTGAAGGCATGATTTGCAAATAAATATTTACAACTCAAATAAAATTTCAACACTTAACTGAGAATACACAGGGCTGGTCATGGGAGGGAAGGAATGCAGACGAGAGAAATAACTAGCTGGGGTTATGGAGGGGCTTTATCTGACTATAGCAAAAATCTTTGGCAGAAAAAGGTCATTTATTCCTTGGACAAAAGGATTTGCAAACATAAAACAAGAAAAGAGAAACCTGCTTGCTCCCAAGTTTTGAAACCATCTTAAATTATACATTTCAAAAGGTACCCTAAGCATTACTACTCCCTATTTAAAGGCAGAAGTATTTCTACATTCAAAATACCCAGGCAGAGGCTAAATGGCAGGAAACCATGTTTCTGGGGCTGAGAGGCAGCTACTACTACACTTGAACTGAGCACAGCAAAAGCAGCCCCATCATGGTGGAGTCAGCTTCAAGTATGAAATGCAGCCACTGAAACATGATGTAATTAATTCTTAGGCTTGAGGAAATATGCAGAGAGCCACTGTAACCTGCCCTCACATCACTGTACAAAGGCAGTTGTCTCATTTCATCTACAGCAACAAAATTATCCACCCTGCACCTACAAATAAACAAAGATGACAGGATTCCTTCAGTGTGGATGGGTAAATTGCATTCACCACGGGCTGCATTTAAAATCAGACATTTTCTATACCTGCAGCAAATAATTTACCATGAAATATTTCCTATCTGAGTACTGGGAATACTACAATAATGCTGTCTGGGTATCTAACCCAGTGCAACAGACCACCAAATTTTAGTGGCCTCCTCTGTGAGAAAACACAAGCAAGAGAGGAAGAGAAATATATGCATGTTAATCAAAAGGTCTCATTGACTGCAGAAACTGAGCTTGCAAGGTAAGGTACAACAGGCACTGGTCTAGAGAACATGTAAATTAATTTGAAAAGCACTTAGCACTACACTAGAATCAAACAGAAGTACAACCATAATATCCAGCTTGTATGTATGACCAAAACTAGCGTTAAAACCACAACCTTTTTCTCTTGGGACTTTGAATCCTTTTAGCAAAGTCCTGTCTCTGCATCAAATATTCATCTTCTGAAGTGTGCTATCAGATGATAATGGACACATGACCAAACTTGACAGCTCACAGGGCTGGCTGATTTTAGGTACCTCTAGTTCCATCAACACCAACACTGAAATCACCTCCAGGCTGCAAAGCCTGTGAACCTGTCCCTTCAATTCCTTACCACAAGCTTACAAGCAGCTGCAGAAAGCTTTGCTTGAAAAGCCAAGGAATATGTGCCTTGTCCTGACATTTATTTCCCTCCTACATTCCTTCCTTTTAAATTTTGGATTCTTCCTTGTAGCTCACAGGTTCATCACACCACTTATTCCAGACTCCACTGCATCCTTGTGGGACAAATAAGTTGGGTGTGCCTCTTACATCTCTTTAGAAATTCTCTTGTTCTGTGTTTTAGAAGAACCTCTGCCTGCTTGCCTGTAGTGGGAACCTTTCAAAATTATTCATCCTGCTTACCCACCAGAGAGAAGACAAAACACTTTTCATAATTATTCCTCTGTTTTGTCTTAGAGCCATCAGGCTGAATATTTTGGGATAGAATAAATTTCCATCAGCTACTCTCCTAAATGCCAGTGTGATGTTTGTTTATGTGACACTGAACTCAGCCCATGAAATAGGGAGTGAACACCAGCAGTGCCCATACAGACACTCAACAGTCATCATACAAGGTAAACAAAGATCACTTTTACATTGCTGCTTAAGAATTAATCATTTAAGGGTAAAAGCTACTCAGTTCCTTTGCTGGTTTTTCTGTTTTCTACAACACCCATTGGAAATACAGATGATCTCAAAATTCTTAGTCTGAGAGCACAGTGTCATTTCCTTCAGATCAGGATGGAACAATACAGCTTTTAGAGACAAATCCTATTGAGAAATAAGCTTTACATAGAGTAATGTCTGTTAATTATCAAAAAGAAAGGAATATTTTATGGAGAAGGAAGACATGCACATGGACATTGGAAACAAACTCATAAAAAAGTTATGACTTTGCTGAAGTTAATTATCTGTCAAAGTTTCCATTATAAACTCACCACTGAAGAACCAACAGCAAATCCATAAGCTAGCACACGCCCCAGGTGTCACAAAGGTCTGTAGAGCTTTGCTGCAGGGATGAGGGAATTTGAAAGGAGCAGAGCAATGAATCATTAGCAGCTACAACCCCATGGTATGTGTGGCTGGATGCTGGCTAACAAACATGGAGGGCACAGTCCAAGCAAGACTTTTTATTATTAGTGGAGCTGGATTTACTTTCTGTCACCTGCCTTGAGGAATGTAATACAAGATCAGACAAAGACTTCACAGGCAAGGGGGGCTGCTGAGAGATATTTCCAAGCTCACGATAAGGAGAGGATTTGCATAGCTCTGGTGGGTAACAGGCCTCCTGAGGTTTTCATTCACAGAACAGTTATGCATAATGTTTCTCAATTGCATTTCTGACTCAGCGCCTTTCTGCTGAATCCTGTCCCCTTTTCTTTTAGTTCACTTCATTCAGTTACTCGGTGATTTTGTCATGTCCGCTCTCTTTCACGTGGAAACACCTGAGTACTCTGAACACAGAACTGCAAAAGAAAATGAAAAATACCAACTCCATAAGGAAGCCCTTCCCCATAAACTCACCATCAAGATGCGTCTGTAGCTGTCCCTGTCGATGCCCCAGAGCTTCAGGTCTGTCTTGGCCTTGACGGTGGCAGCGCGGGGCGTTCCGTAGATCAGCGCCAGCTCCCCGAAGCTGCCTCCTTCTCCAATGCTGGTCACCCACTCCCCGTTGACATAAACCTACCACAGCACAAGACAAAAGCAGTTTGGGGACTTGGAGTTCTCCTCCTAACTGCCAGTCACCTAAAAGGCTGTTAGCACTTTCCTTTCTAATTGTCAATGTTGGGGACACAGAAGGAAAACAAAAGCGTGACACTTCAGACAGTTGGTCCCCAAAGAGGGGAACAACCTGCTCTGTGGACAGAATTTCAAGTTGTCTTGCTTCAGTGCAATGACTTTATTTACTCTCTGAGTTTTCAGCTCCCATGGTTAGCTGGCATCATGTTTTCCCCCTTGTGTTCAAGGCTCAGGCAGTCAACAAGCAGAGCTGTCACAACTTTGGCTTTTTATTAACACTGTCAGACTTGAAAGGAAGGAGGTTTGTTGGTATGTGTAATGAGGATTACTGAAATGTGCCATGGTCATGAAATGGAAAACAGTCAAAACAAGGAAATATCTTTTGAAAAAGAACTTTTTTTTTCTCCTTCCCTAAGCCTAGTGCCTCCAAAACCCATTTAAATGTAACGATACAGATCTTCTCCCTTAGTGAAGATGACTAAGGGGTTTGGACTTGAAAAGCTCTAAGCAGAAAGACCCTTTAACATCAGTTCTAGAGAACTCAGGAAGCAGAGTTTGACCCACATCCTATTTAGGTACTCTACCCCCTTGGAACATGGTACAGATTGATACCACTATGGCCATATTTTTCCTGGATGATTTTTAATTTGAGAAGAATTCCTGCACTTGAGTGCTATGTGACATCTTTCCTGGAGGAAGGGGACTCACGCAGGTGTTTTCTGCTGGGCAGGCTTTTCCTCACTATTTATTCATTAACAATGATGCTCATGAGCCATAAGTGCATGCAAAGGCTGCTGTGGACTGTGCATTTTGCAGCTTGCTATAAACTACACAATAAACCCTTTCAGTTCTGTCACTATGCCTGTGAGTTTGCAGGGCAGGAAAGGCTGGGTGCATTTACTCAGAGCAGAATATACCCCAACCTGTTACAGACCAGTAACAGCAGAAATCAACCAGTATTAATTTCATTTGCCTGGAAGTTCTGTGAAGAAATATAATATAAAAAAAAGAGGCAGGTATGCTCATCTTAAGCAGAAAAGTATTGCAGAGGCAAAGACCATAACCTGACACCAATTAGTGAGTAATAAACTAGCAGTTTTTAAAAAATGCATTAATTAGAGCTGTGCTCAAGCTGGGCATGAGAAAAGATGGTGACCAAAATAAATGAACTGGGGTCAAAACTCAACAACTTGTCAGAATTAATTTTAATTCCATCTTCGTTTTATGATGAAAAGGCTTATTACAAAATATAGCTGGAATCAATCCCAATTTATCTTCACAATATTCAATTAAGATTTGCTCCAGCTCCTACTGAGGCCAGTGAAATGCTGGTTCAGTAGGAGATGGATGAGGCCACGAAGCAGTTCAGCTGATCAAGAGACCTTGGGTATCAGCTGAAAAGGAGCAGCTGAACTCCAGGCAATGTGGTGGCTCCTGGTGCTCCTGGAATATCTGAGGATCAAGGGGTTTAAAAATAAAGGGTAAAAATAATCCCAAATAGGCAGGTGGTTGCAGACTGCCTAGAAAAAGCTGAAGCCACAAAAGCTAAAGCTTCATTTCATCACCATGACAGGATGAATGTCACCCAGGAGAATATCACACAAGAGAACAGCAACAGCCTTCCCTTTCAGACTTTCACACTCACCACAGAAAGAAAAATCTCACAGAACATTGAATCTACTTTTGATTCTCCTCATGATGAAAAATGAAAGCAAAGCAAAAAAAGAAGTTTTAAAAAAGCCAGGCAAACCCAAGCAGTCTCCTGGTGAAATCAGCGGGTAATTCTGTGGCTTTTTTTTTTTTTCTTTTTTGTGAGATAAGCAGGAGAAATGGATGAATAAAATGAGGATTCTGAAAGGCTTATAACACAGAGAGAATGTATGAACATTTCTAAACTCTATTAGTTCTTTGCAAAATTGCCCAGATGCATATTTGACTATAGGGATACCCTCCTTCTGCAGGAATTTCACTGAATGGGTTCATGGGGTTTGCTGCACTATAGCAATCCATGTGTCCTCAGTAAAAAAGTCTCAGGGATGGTGAGGAAAATCTAAATTTTGATGGGTTTTGGATCACATCCTGAATGTCAGCTGACATGGTACCCTTGACTCTTTTTCAGCACACCAAAAATACACGTGTATGTGTAGAGTACACGCTCTTCTGTTCAACAACACAGATTTTGTTACTGCAGAAGGGTTTGAATTATAAGCAGGAAAATAAACTTATTCCAACACATACTTTTTAAGCAACATGGTGACATTTCTTGTTAAAGCAGTGTTCAGGATGTGACTGCAGCCCAGAGAGGAATTATGCTGGTAAAACTCAAGACTGAGCAAGTGGAGGATGGACATTTAGTGTTACACAGACATTATTTAGAGAGTTCACTACTGAACTGCTCTGAGACTCCCTTAATTTTGCTGTCTTACTTGACAAGACTGTACAAAACATGTTTGACATCTCGCCTTAAACAGTTTATGCAAATGGTCATTCCTCCACCCCAAGGGTGTCAGGTTTAAAGTGCTCTGAGGTGAAACCAAATCACTGATCTGACAGTCTTTGGGCCCAGCACTCACTCCCCCAATAAAATGTCATTTCGAATATTAGTCTCCGAAAAAGAAAACAGTTGGAGAAGAAGTTGTTTTCTGGAAGCAAAACCATTGGACTTCATTCTCTGCAAAGGCCTGAGTCAACACTCAACTTCTGTAATTTAGTTAAAGTGCATTGATGACACGCTACAAAGCCATCTTGCCCTTTAACAGAGTTCAGCTCCACTATAAATCCCTTTAAAATAGATTTTTTAAAAAAGAGGTGGAAAGGAAAGAAGTTCTGTTTGTAAGGTGTGGGAAGCAAAGCTATTTTAGGCTCAGAACAGCTTATGAAAGTCAATTTTATATGGCAGCAGCTCAGATGATCTCCCTATTTATCCTAAAAAATGCTGGGCTGAGGTTTTGGCTGAGCCAGTTTTAGGCATTTGTGAACTCTCACCAAAGTGGTGAGTACATAAATGAATTATTTCTAATTGTCACTTGACCTGCCAGTCACAGATCCATGATTGCTGGAACCTTCTTTCATGCAGCTGAAGAGGAAAAGTTAGAAGTGTAAATGCCCAAATATGACCACGCCACCAGGACCATCTACTTTCCACAGAGCAAAAGTACTTTAGATTTCTGTTGTTTTCCAGCATCTAATATGAACACTGCAATTTCTGGGGGCTTGAGAATCACACAATTTGGTTCATTTTATTATCTTTTTAGGAGGCAAATGGGCTGTGGTATCCATGGGCACTAACTGTGGGAGAAGTTGCAGAGCCACACAACATTCAGTGCCACAGGAAAGAATCTGAGCCTCCCTCATGTTCATGTTCTTTCTCTGGAGATGCAGAAAGGAATCTTGCCATGAGCATTTTACCTTGAAAGCAAGATATGAACATCTATATCTGAGCTTCACTGCAGTGAATTTATCTTTCCCTTAATTTTGTATTGCTGATTTCAAGTTAACATCTAGCATTTTTTTTATTTTTTGAGCTGCCACTTTGTGATCTGTGTGGACAATCTAATTTGTTCCAGGCATGGTAATTCTTATGCCTTAAATCCCCTCCCTTGTATCTGTTTGTAATAATTTGTGCTTTGTGTCTTGTCAAGCCCTAATATTTGTTATCCAAAACCAAAGATGACTCTTATTTATTCTTGGAAAAATGAACAAGTCTTAGACATGAAGGGTATTTTTATGTGGGTAGTTTTCTCAAAGACAGTGTTTTATTTGTAAGTTTGAATTTGAACATATGAACTTGGAGACTGCCTTAAGAATCCTTAAAAGTTCAAGTTGAAAAACTCTAAGATGTTCTGCTTCAAATTTCAAAAGGCAAACTTCCAATATTAGAAAAATCACTGATGATGGAAGAATTTAAGCTAGAAGCAATCTATGGAAATCTGACCATTAAATAGAACTAGTTTTAAAATCCAACAGTATTCTCACATAAAACACTGTGTAATTTTCATCTTTGTATACACAAACTAGTTTTTATATACAAATAAGAGTTTCAGGAAGATTTGACCTACAATCAAAAGATAATTTTATATATTGTCCACAATATACATGTATAGCTTCACATAGAGATTTGTACAGTAAATACAGAAATTTAAGAAAAAAACACTGAAAATTTTTCATTTTGATTTTTACCATACTACAGCTTGGCTGCTGTTGTCTTACAAGAAGAAAACCTGAGAACGCCTGTAGAGAAAGTTGCTGTGACATTAAATAGAATAGGAAGTTGCTGGGTCTAAAAAAAAAATACATCTGTTTGAAAAGGGCAGTTGACGGCGCTTTTTAAAGTAAAAAATGTGAGGTTATGAGATTAAAATAACAAACAGGAAGTCACTTTATACTTAGAAATATGGATTAGAGATTTTTGCAAGTCATATTTTAGCAGGTACTTTCAACATCTTTACTGGAAACTATAATTTAAGTTCTGCCAGCTCCTTTCTGGCACACGCTCCCATTTGTCTGAGCAGGAAAGCTTCCAGTAGACAAGTGACCTCTGAGACTTCAAAGTTTGTGCCCTCATCTACCTCGTGTGCACTGTACCCATCTGCAAGAGATAAAATTCTCCTCAATCCTGATATGATTGAGGAGACTGTAACTGATAATACAATAATGCCAGCTTTGGTCAAAGTGTACCTGGTTTGTAGGATACAGGAGAAGAGAGGAAAACCCTGTGTTTTCCAAGGCCTACCTCTTCCTCATTCTAAAATCCTTCTTTTACGTATGAAAATTTGTGCCTTTCCTTTGGGCCACAAAAGAAAACGTACAGATATTTTATTCTGTGCTAACAGGGGTTGTTTATACTCGAAGAAAATGTAAGAGTTGAGAATGAAGTGCTATTATATTAAAAAAATATTTTATGGTGCTTCTAATTTGACTCAGATTATTTTGTAAGGGAAAATTTTAGAAAGTTCTTACTTAGTCTTTGCGGTGCCTGTGCCAAAACTAGAACAAAAATTACTTTACACGCTGCAGCTTTTTAAACTCAAAACACCACACACTGATTCTGTTATTCTCACTTTGTTGGTGGTTTCTGTTTGGTTTTGGTTGCTTGGTTGATGGATTTTATTGGGGTTTTTTAGGTGGGTTTTTTTTTTGTTTTCGTTTTTTTTTTGTTTTGTCATTACTTTCTTCCATGGGTAGGGATTTTATGATGACACTTGCGACCTCCTTTACATCTGTGTATGGAAAATCTGGGTGCTTATCAGCCATGATGATCCCAGAGTAAATTGCTCCTTGAATCCACCATTCCTGGTATTCCTGCCACTCCCAAGCGGATCAGGGAATGGCAGCAGAGACCCTGGCCAGGGGTTAAAGCCTCTGTGCACGTGCCAACACCAGCTGAACCAGGCAGAAAATGGCTCGAGGCTCTAAGTCTCAGGGTCAATTGTCTCCACTCCAAGTCACTTTTTTTTTCCTGGAGAAGCATGGAAGCATGCCAAAAAAGTATCTGGCAAGGCTTAAATGAACAGCAGCTTGCTTACTAGCGGCCTGGGGTTTCCTCAGACAACAAGGATTTCAGCAGTTCTGCCCAGAAAGCGGCAGAGCTCTTCTGGGGAGCACCACGTACAGGGTGATGGGGCACGCCCAGGGGCTCTGGGAGCTCCTTACACAGCAGCAATTCACCCTGCACGGGTGCCCTGGTACAGAGTTTGCCCTGAGGGGAAAGCTGGGATCACCTCCCTGCAGCTTCCCAGTTAATGCAAGGAACTTCCAAAGTGCAGCTCCTGCAGGAGCAAACACCTCCTCGTGCCTTGCACAGCACCTTGCACTGGAATTCAGGGGGTGTTTTGGCTGAAGTTTTAGGAAAAGCTTAGGATGGAGAAAGAGCCAAGCTGAGCAGATGGGCAGAGCAGTGGAAAGGTGCATCAGGAGGCACCCTAGGGGTGCTGAGGAGGGGCAATGTGAGAGCTGGTCACAGAAGAGTTTGGCCAGACACACATGGTCAAAAGCTGTGCTGGTCTCTGAACAAGCACAGTCTAGATTACATTTTTAAGTTTTGTTAGGAAGTATTTGTCCCACAGGTGATGTCTGGTAAGTGTCAGGATGACATTGTGGTGGATGTGTCCATTTTAATCCGTCCTACCAGCTATAGGCTGATTTTAGGGGAGTAGGGAATGATAGTGCTCATGAAATCAAAGCTGCAATCTACTCAATGAAACCCTATTTTGTGACTGTTTTTAAAGAGCAATATGTGCATATCGAATATTAACTCTTTTGCAATTAATTGCAAGGGCTTTGCAAACTGTTTTCTGATGTCATTTAGTCCCTTCACTATCCCTGAGCTGAACACTGAAGGAAGCTTTCCTGAAGGTGTGGAGAGAGGACAAATTATTTTTAAAGAGGATTAATCTATAACTTCAACATCTGCATTTGCGTGTTTGTGGGTCTGATTCAAAGCCAGCAAACTCATTTAGCTCCCTATCGGTCCCAAGCCAATTATTTTAAAACTAAATTTTAACACTGTTCTATAAATATTGCCCTTTTATTTTCTGGCCCTGTAGATGTGGCAGTGTTTGCTATTGAGAGGGCTGTCTGATAGGAACAGTGAGTCAGACGGATTTCCTGAGGAGCAACTTCCAGAGGCAGAGGCAGCATGTGAGGTTTCTCAATTCCCAACAATACCAATTAGATGGTCTCCTGACACAAACAGACCGCTAAAAGAAAATAACTTTCACTAAAATAACTCTGTGCCTCCTGCCTGGATTTAAAATAAATCACCTTCTTCTTTAAATATGCCAAACCAAACTCATGTGGGCATCTGAAGAGCAAAGTTGCTAATGAGCAAGTCTGTCCTACCCAGCTACTGTGGATGCATAAGATGTGTGTAGGAACTTGCAGCAAAACTGCAAAAGGGTGAGTTTTATACACGAGAGAAATGATAGGAGGTGAATAGTTTATGATTTGGAAGGCAGGCTCAGAAAGAAGCTTCTTTTCAAAGACTTGCTGATTAAACCACTGCATACTCCTGTAAACATTTTGTGGTCTAACAGATCACTTTACACTTATAATAATCCTTGCTTTATTAATATGCTGCATTGTTCTTATATTTGGACCTAATTTTAAAAGCAAATTAAGGTTTCTAAGATGAAACTCACTGCCTGAGGCTGTATCTCAATTTCTGGGGAAAAAAAAAAACCAACAAAAACAAACAACACATGAGCTAAGCTAACTGATTAAAGAAAATATTTTCTTTATGGTTGATCTGAACCCTCAGGTGCATTCCAGCATGGTGGCCTGCTCTGCCAAAGACTGCACACCTCCAGGTGTGGTTAGGGCTCTGAAGATAATGTCATTTGCTTGGTTTTGATACCATTTTCCTGCTTGGAATGGACAAATAAGCTAGGATGTAACACGCGCCAAATTTTAATTTATGAGCAAATAACACAACAAAAGCAAAGTAATGAAACCAATCCTGTGAAATCTAGTTCAAGAGGAAAGGAGACAGACCCGCAGCACATGGCTGGCTCAAGCTCTCTGCCAAAGCACACAGTTTTATTCTGTACCTTCAAAATAAATATTATACTTCAAGAGCATACTTACATCCACCTCGCCTTGGTCAATCACATAGAAGTTGTCTCCCTCATCACCTGGAAGCAAAATACAAAAGGTGATTGTTTCCTGAAGGTCTGCCAAGGTATTCAATAACTTCCTGTCCCTGTATTTAATCCTGTACATATTTGCACAGGTTTGTACACCAGATTACTTACAGAGAGATTAATTTTCTGAAACATCCTTGCTTATTTGCCTTCATAAATCAAAGTATCATTATGATTTCTTGCTATTAATACCTTTCAATTGCATTAATTTATCTCTTTTGATTGATTCAATTCTTCATTCAGGGCAAACACTAAAGAGGTTTTAATATAGCCTGAGGGTAATGAAGTCCTCCACAAGTGCTGCAGGCATGCAGGTAAGTTGCCAAGTGTGATAACTCTGATACAGCACAATGAGGTGTTGAATATTCCCAACAACCATAAAAATATTTTCCATTTCTAATTACTCTCAGCTTGCCTGTGCCACCCTTATGCATCCTGAGCTGGGGTTTACTTCCTCACTATCTTCAGTTAAGGAATGAACATTTTGATTTGAAGTGCTGTTTATCTACATTTAACTGTAGCACTTTGCAACTCTGGAGATTCACCAGAGTGAATTCTCTGCATGTGTAGCAAGAGACCTTCACCCATGAACTTATCATATAGCTGCACACTTGGAGGCCTTTGGAATATGGTTAATCTTCCCATTAAGCAAAGAGAGTGAAATCTCAAATGGAGAGGTGTGAATTATAGGACCCTAGCAAACACACAGGAGGAAAAATGACAAGAAGAATTACCCTGTTGTATGACTGTTTCTCCTGCAATGTGTGTGACAGGGAACATGGCATCAAATATGTCACTGGAAAAAAAAAGAAACATTTATTAATAAATCAGACCTACTTCTTATCTAGCCAGTAGACCTACCTTCATTGTTTATTTAGCCTTTGTTAACAGATTTTGCAGAAAAAGGAAAAGAAAACATTAGCTGTAACTGGAAAGTGAACCCCTGCTCGGCAAGAAATCAAAATAACTTGTTAGGCACAAGCTGTGGTTTAAAACTGAGACCATGACTTGGTGTGTGCTGTTTCAAAAGAACTCTTGAATTATGTGGAGAAAGGCACCTCTTACACAAAGGTGCACAAACTAGCCAGCCTGAATACTGTGTTGTCTAAGCAGAGAGATTTCAGATTTTCAGCTGTGATGGGTTTGTGGCCCAGCAGTGACTGCCAGATGCCCAAACGGGAGCTCTCCTCTTCTGAACATCTGGCCTTGCATTTACAAGCAAAACCTGTTCCACAGCACAGAGCACATTTGGAAAGGTAGTTGGCTCTAAATTAATGTAGCATAAGAGCTGGCAGGAGATTGCACTCACAGTGCAGAAGAGGCCAAACTCTGAAAATCTCAGCGAGTTACTCGTGAGAAGGGAATCCAGGCGATGCTACAGAAAGAGGGAAGCTGCAGAAGAGCCTCGTGCTCATTAATCACGGCTGAATTACACACCTTTCCATGGCTCCAGCTCGCTGTCACATCGCCTTAAAAGGCCAGGCAGAGCAGTGGGGATGGGAACACACCCTGCACCAACACTTCGGGCAACGTGCCCAAACCCAGTCCTTTGTTTATTGAGGGAGACAGCAGGCTCTCTGGAGCCAGGGCTTCCTTTCCCCACATCAGATTTTGGGGAACTTATTTTCAGAAGCATGAACCACATCGAGACGGGCGCTCCCCACCTCTCTTCCCCTTCCTATGCATCAGCCTCAAGGGCTAAAGGAAATAGCTCCCCAACAAAAACAAAAGGCAGCAAGAGGGGATTGTTAACTGCTCTCTTCCCTGGTCTGGCCTAGAACGGTCCATCCAGGGACCACTGATGACACTGGTGAGATGAAATGTTTCAGTCTGGAGTGGAGAAAGGACCTCACATACACAACTACACAAACAGGAAAGAAACCTAAAATCTTCATCAAAACAGGCAGAAGATCAGCCACCAAATCCATGAATCCTATGCTACATTTCAATGCCTTATATGGGAAATGCATATTGTAAAATCCCATTATTAGCTTATTTCCTGTTCAACTGTTCCAGACTTTATTCAGGCTCAGTTCTAGGAAATGTTTCACTCCTAAGTTCAAATTGCTCATGTCTTTCCTCTTCATGAGTCTGAATGTTTTTGCTCAGGATCACAGCTCTGCGTCAGCACCACTTGTAGGAGAGCTGGGGGATTTCAAACCAGCACCTGCAAGGGATGCTCAGCCCATGGCCTATATATAACAAAATGATATATTTTACTCCTGTTGTTTTCATCAGGCCCCCTCCATGCTATTCCTACTCACATTCAGGAAACACCTCCACCATGGATACAAAGCCTGCTCGGAGGCATCCAGGAGAAACTTCTCCCTCACCTCATTCTGAGCACCAATGCAAAGACCTACAACAAATTATCTTGAAAAGTCTAGGGACCTTAAATCCACTAGCTCATTTTTGTGATCTTGCATACGTTCAGCATTTCTCCACTTGGAGAGATTTCTCTGCTGGCAGGAACCATCTGCCTGGTACAGACAGATCCTGGAGCTGGTCCCTGTGCCAATGCTCCAGCTGGAGCTGGGAGCTGAGGTTCCAGCAGGATGGGGGAACTGCCACACTGCTGGCTGCCAAACTGGAACAGCCACCCAGGGACTTTGTGTCCGTGAGGGAAGTCCAGTTCTTCTGCAGCAGCCCTGGGAATTCAGGGACTGGGAATTCAGTGTGGCAGAGGCTCATTTGCCTCCCTCTGATTTCCCCTTGGCTGTGCTGGGGCTCCTCGCCAAGCTCTGAGAACAGTTCTGCAGCCTGCAGAACGTTCACTGAGGAAAAGGCACCTGTGAGGCAGCAAGTCTTCAATGTGATACATCCCAAAATAGGTACAACACGGGGAATATCAATAACCAAAACAAAAGGTGCAAACTTGGAAACTTTTCCCTTTTTTTAATAGAAATACAGAGGAAATGACTACCAGCAGTGTCACCCTTTCGTCCTTGTTTTAATCCTCTATTTTATTTATAACTTAACAATTGACTGTACAAACAGTGCCCAATAAATTATGTATAGCACTGCACCCTTCTCCAAAATGTTCCACTTTTTACTTCTACATCACCTTTTAGTTTTATCAAAAAAACCCAAACTCTTTGAAACTCACAGACTAAAACTTTTAGCTGCCAGCGTAATGAACCCAAAGTCTATCAGCAGCAACAGCAGATTTACCCCAATACTTTACTGTGCAGCAGAATATCAGTGTAAATATTCTAGTGCCTCATATATGATGGGGTGAAAATTTTATTTCAATGAAGTCTTAATTTTACTAGACCAAGACTTGGATTTTTAAAGAGACCTTTGAAGGATATGTCATCAAAAATTATTCTGAAGTGCACATGAACACAGAGACATGCAAGGCTCCCAAAGTTATGGTGATGTTGATTTACAACTCCAAAGTGCAACCAGGGCATGTCTTTCATATAAATGTAAGTAACCAAAAATATCACAACTGTCAGTGAAAACACACCACCATGTTCCTTTTCTGCTAGGGAATTACTGCTCTTAATTGATATGGTTAGGCCAAGATCTCTCACAGTGATTAATGAGTTGAATTGTTTCTGCTTTTGGATGCTTAATTTGAGATTCATTAAACATCCTCAGATCTCCAATGATATGGATCAGCAGGCAGCCTCAAAGCTTCACAGCCTACAAGGCAGCCAAGAACTGGGCCTTTCAGAATGGCACCAAAGAAAACCACCCTTCTGGAAATTATCACCTCCCAAAGTACCGAATGCTTAAGATCCCTGTAGGAAATCTGGCTTTTGATTCAGTTCAGACTAAGTGTAGAAGGGGTTTGGAAATTTTTATTCCCCCTATCTTCAGAGTCTGAAATAAACACAAAAGTGTCACAAGGATCAATACACCAAAATACTTCAAAAATTTGAAGTATTTGTTCCTGACGCCAAAATCTGAAATTGCAAAAAGCCAGACCTATTTTCCATCCTTCCAATAAAGATCTGATGCTGGCATATTCAGTTCAAGCCATGTGTTCCTGGGCCTGTACTATGTAGAGAAAACAAGCTTTAAATACTGAATAAGTTGAGTAAGTGGTGCTTGCTAAAGGCATAAACAGTACAGCCAAGGCCAAAAATATGGTCTGTTGTTTTTCCCTGTACCACACACTTGTTTATAAGACATCCAAAATCATTCTCTGGCCATTACAGCAGAAAACAGCCCTTACATACACAGTGCTGCAACCATCCCACCACCAAACAGAAACTGTAACTACAGCTCTGCAAAAGTAGCTGTATTTCTAGCGTTTGGAGGTTCTTTTAAATAATTAGAGGCAAACACATGCAAACATATTCCTAACAACCAATTTTTTTTTTTTTCAAGCACAAGCAGGTTTTATTCTAGCACAAACAGAAAGCCAGAAAATCAGTAGTTAAGTCTTCAAACGTTGAACTACCATGATTTCATCTTCTGCCTGAGCTGCAGCACCAAGAACACAGCAGCCTCTGTCTCCTGCCCTGCACTGTTGACACCGACCGTGCTTGCAAGGCTGTGTGCACAACTGATATGGAAATGGTTTGAGCTTTTGCCAGGATTTTTATGATTATGCTGTAAATGAGAACTGCTCAGAGGGATTTCTTTCTTTTGTTGACCACGTATCATTTGCCCTCTTTCCAGATGACTTATTCAGGTGAGGGATGAAGAAAATAGGGCACCAGCTCTGGTATCTAAGCTGTTGTTTCATGAGGCTGCAGCCAAGAGAGCTGCACTGCACCCAGCGTGTCCCAGGCTCAGCACATCAGCACTTGGAGGGCCCTTTTTCACCCTCTCCAAAGCCAAAGATTTTGACAGGCTTTGCAATTTTTTTTAAACTTTCCCTTCCTCCTCCCAGAGGATCTATATCTGGTTGTTCATGGCTCTTGGGAGCCAAGCATTTGCTCCAATCAGAAGATATCAGAGGCAATATTTTGGCTTGGAAGTGTAGTTGCAGGTGGGACTGTATGTACCTGAATATCCCTGTGTATATCCAAAGGGGGACACTAGCAGGACACCCCTAAGGTTTTCCAGGGGCATTTCTGCACCTTTAATTCTTTGCAACCTTTTGGTAGTATCACTCAAAAACAAATCACAGGGAAAGATTGTGAGTAGCAGAGAACATACAGAGAGCAGTGAACTAATCCAGCAAAGTGAAACCAAGAAATGCGTTTAGACATGAAATCTCTATCTATTCAATCAAAAAATACCAGCTGTCTGCTTAGGGAATATCAAAATTTAGAAGGCTTTTTTTTAAAGGTCAAAGATATCAAAGGCTTGCAGCAAGTTTTAACACATAAAGTGTCTTCCATGAGTGTACATGGAATTGCAAACAACTGCAATCAGATCTGGAATCACAGGGGCTGATCCTCTGCTGTCTGGCATCTCTGATGACTCCTGGCCACCTGGCCAGGTTGAGCCAATTCCCTTCAGATGCCAAGAAGGCAAACTGCACTCCAACCAATGAGACTGCAGCTACTTAGACCAGAAAAGGATTATCACGGTGATTGCAGAATAAATATAATGAAACACTTTGCTGGTTTAATTCAGTAGCATTTTATGGACCCCATTTGCCAAGAAGCAAATGCCTGTGCTAAGAAGAAGCCAGTGGAGAAGGCAGGGCCAAGGGGTTCTCTTTCTCACGAGAAAAAGTAAGTGATAAAAATAAATCATCTCATCTGCTTTTACACCGAGGCCTCTTGGAGTTGACGTAGAGTAGGAGATAGAAAAAAAATGATGTGCACTGTGGGTAATATAGCACTGGCAATAGGCAACTGAGAAGAAGCTTGTTAAAACAAAACGAGAGAAAGAGAATTCCAAGCACTTTCAGAACCAGATCATGGCAATGGCCAAAATAGGGAAACTATGTAAGACAATTTATCAGTTTCACAATCAGATTTCTTTCCAGCCCTTGCTGTGCTGAATGCATTGCAGGGAAGGAAAAATGGAAGAGACAAAACGTATACGTGTTAGGCAAAAATGGAAAATCCTCACTGTACCTGCAGGTTATAATTTGTCAAGAGTTCAATCAGAACAATTTCATTGTGCAGGCTGCCTCAGAAAGCCTTCAATGTTTGTGCTATGCAGTTTTTCCTTCTGCTATCTCTCCAGCAAAACAAAGCCAGCCCTGTGTTGTTGAGGACAGCTTTAAAAGATATGGAGCTGTTCTGGCATAATTCTACAAAAAAGACATGCAACATTTTCTTGGAATGAGGCTGCCCTAGCAGCAAGATTCAAGTATTTTAAGCCTTTCCTAGTTACATACCTTTAAAGTTTAGTAAACAGAGTTGATAGTAACTCCACCTCCCTTTAGCTGTAGCTTTGGGTACTATTAGGGTACTATTTTAAGATTTCTAAAGTGGGGGGGTGAGAGGAAGGGTGTATGGGGTCTTCTTATGTACTTCTGAGATTTTCTTATGATTCATTTCCTGAAAAGACAACTTCTTTCTAGCAATTGTTCTAACAACAGCTCCTCCTGCTCTGTAAGGATGAAGAGCACAAAATTTAAACCAGACTGGCTTCAATAAACATCTGTATAGTGAGGGAATAAACACAGTACTTTACCACTGAATAAATTGCAAGGGTCTCTGCTATGTGTAAGTACAAGGCTCCAATCCATACTCCTTCTTCCAAGGAAAGCTGCAAGTCCTTGCTAATGTACAATACTGGAACTATCAGGAACCATAACTACGATTGACTGACTACTGAGAATAAAAGCACTGCAACCAGGTAAAGAAAAAATTCCCTTTTTAGAGGTATTTAAAATTAACAGCCCCGAGGTTACAATTGCTATAATCAAATATGTGGTGTGGCAGGCATGTACATAAGAAAGAGTCAGTACTGAAGCTTTAACAAAAACATTACCCATCTGCTTCTGTTAATTTCTTTTCTTTTTAGGGCAGCAACAAATTAACTGTAGCAGCATCCAAAGTTATTAACAATTTAGAATATTTAATTACTTCATTATAATGGCTGATGATTAGTTATTACTACAATTAGGACATGCATTGATTTAACTATAATGATCATATAAATTGGACATGAGAGGACTTTGTGAATGGCAGGTTAACACTAAAGTCTGTGTCTAATTCCATAACATGTATTAAGTCACAGGCCCACATAACTAACAGACACATGAAACAGAAAGAAATAAAAATTTATCATCTTCTATTTCTGTGAAGTATTTCCATTTTTACTGTTTTATGAAGTCCCTTTATAGGTTCATTAATTATTACACCCAATGAACAGAGTACAGCTTTATGGGCCGAGCATCAATTCATTTTACAGGCTCTGTACATCTACGTGCCAATGGGTCACATCATCTTCACAAGTTAACAGCAGCTTCCAGAGAGATTTTCTGCAGGGATCTTCATCTGGAAAGCTGTCTGCCACAGACTACTGCAATTAGAGGTAAGAAAGGGGACAAACAATGTGGCTCAAGGACAGGGCCCAATCCCACAGCCTGCTTTGGCCTCTTGTCCTCTCAAGAGGACCCATCCCTCAGAAGAACTTCATTGGAGTCATGCTGCCAAGCCTTGCTTGTACCACCCTTGTCCAAGAGGCAGGGCTTGGTGGAAATACAACTCAGGTGCACTTCTTGCTACCACCTCCACCTAACGTTTCCCAAAGCTGGGGGAAGAGCCATGGTTCCTCCAGCCAGCCCCAGCTCCAGGCCCGGCACCGCTTGCCCAAGAAGCCCAGTGGCAGAGCAGGCACTGGATGCTGGGAGGCAGAGGAGGAACACTGCACAATGTGGATGCTCAGCCCCATCCCACCTGGTGCCCAAAGCCGGGCTCAGGCACAGGGCACCCCTCTGAGCAGCCCCAGCTCCCCAGAGTCTTTCACAGCAGACCAGTTCCACAGGTTTCAATAATCTGCAGCTCAAGAACAACAGCAGGCTGGGCTGTGTCTCCAGGACTGTAGCCAGCAGGTTGAAGGGATTGATTATCTCCCTCTGAGCAGCCCCAGCTCCCCAGAGTCTTTCACAGCAGACCAGTTCCACAGGTTTCAATAATCTGCAGCTCAAGAACAACAGCAGGCTGGGCTGTGTCTCCAGGACTGTAGCCAGCAGGTTGAAGGGATTGATTATCTCCCTCTGAGCAGCCCCAGCTCCCCAGAGTCTTTCACAGCAGACCAGTTCCACAGGTTTCAATAATCTGCAGCTCAAGAACAACAGCAGGCTGGGCTGTGTCTCCAGGACTGTAGCCAGCAGGTTGAAGGGATTGATTATCTCCCTCTGTTCAGCCCCTCTTGGACAGCCTGGGGTACCAGGGCCAATTTTGGGCTCCCCCATACCAGAAAGACACTGACGAACTGGAGCAAGTTCACAGTGGCCATCAAAATGGCCCAGGGCCTGGAGCAATGAGCAGATGAAGAGCAGGGGGAGAACTGTGTTTGGTCTCTTCTAAAGCAGGGTCAGGGAGATCTCACTGCTGTTAAGAGAACAGGCACAAATGGGAACAGAGGAAATTACCACCTGATCGAGAGGGGGAAAAAATCCCGATGAGGGTGGTCAGACCCTGCAGAGGGGCCCAGGGAAGGGGATGGTTTCCAAACTGGGCAAGGCTCTGGGTGAGAGCAGCCAGCTCTGTGCAGCCTGGCTTTGAGCAGGAGCTGGGAGCAGGGATGTCTGGAAGCCCCGTCCACCTGCCGGGAGCCCAGGGCTTGGCACGGAGCTGCTCCCAGTGGGAGGGATGAGGTGGTCCCAGGCCCGGCCGCAGACACGGGGGAGGCAGGGGAGTGTGAGTCAGAGGCCAGCTGGAGCAAATCCCACGCATAATGCACGGAAAATATGCTCTCTGTGCACTGGTGGAGGAATATCTGCCCTTCTGCGTGAATAATTGCAAAGAGGCTGGGTCCCAACTTCCCATCACTAATACCACTGCTCACTAGCAAAGTCTGTGCATACCAGGAGGTCTTGAGCAGGAATTGGGCAACACGATTTTTCTTGGGAAAAAAACCCCAGTTTTCTGAAACTGAATATTCCTGTAGAAAATGGCTGATGTCATTTCCCATTTAAAATGCTTCAAAAGTTTTAAAACTGTCTGATTGTCCTACTGTGATAACTTCAGAGCACCTACTTTTCACAATGAAATTACTTCAAAATAACATTTCTTAGTGAAAAGCTAAAATCAAAAGAAGGCATTGTTGAAAATGCTATTTCAGTTGAACATAATCACATTTGTTCTCTTGTTGTCTGTGTGTGAGCGTTCTCAAGATTTTCATCTTGGAACTAGAATTCAAGATGAGGGATGAATTTAAACGCCAAAAGAAAAACAAAGAAGCAAAAACAGAAGTCCAGAGGAGCTTGGGTCAATAAAATACAATTTCTAGTTAATAAAATGTACAAATACATATACACAGGTATAGAGAAACACAAACATCACACTGCACAAGCTTCTTTCTGGTTCAGTAGGTACAGTACAGTGCTTAGGAACTCTTTCCTTAGCCTGCAGGTACTGGATCTAATACAAAGATATTTATGGAGATTATACACTGTAAAAACACAGCATTGCTGCAAGCACACTCTGCTGAAACTTTTATCTTGAGAAGTCCCCAAATGTGTCATTATTTGAAGCAGAAAAGGGCACAGTAACAAAGTCAAAGGTCTTATTTGTAGGCACGGGCATCAGAGAAGTGACCCAGGGAAAAGCTCAGCACAACAACACACCATGAACTTCAGACCATGTGGGCCAAATTCATACCCGGTGTCACTGAAATGAGATTAGTGTACTTGAGCTGACTAAACACAAGAATGGCCCTTTAAATCCCACGCAAGTTTATGACTTTTCCTATTCCCCACTATTAATTACTTTCTCAAAATTCTGGAAAAGCAATGGAGGATACCATGCTGAAAAAATAAGTATTTTAACTTGCTACTTGAAAGAATAAGAACTGAAAGAAAATTGCTGCTGGTTGGACTGAAACACACCACTACAAGAATAATCATCATCCCCAAAACAAGGCTCTGTTGTTGCCAATATGAAGCAAATTCCACCAGTGATAAAGGGCGACCACAACAGTCCCCATATTTGAACAATTTATTTCCTTCTGGTACTTTTAAATCCCTCCACTCTTTAATTTCAAGCTCCCTCTTCTGGACTATCCCAATGAAGCTGGAGAGTCACTGTGCCCTCCTCATCCTTACTTCAGGAACCAGGTAACACAGCTGAGGAAGCCCTTGGCAAGTGGCACTGACAGGGGTGATCTCTGTGGCCCAATGCCATGGTTACTACAGCTGAAGTGATCTGAAAATATAACAGAGTATGCTGAGACGTCAAGAGCTGCCAGAGGGCTGCAGCTGGAAATGCACCTCTTGCAACTGCAAATGCAATGAAATGTGACCTCTTGGAGCAGTTGTCCCTCAACACAGGTACATGGAACATTTATCCCTGAGGATATCCCTGAATAGGGATATAGGACATTATTTTTGATAAGAAACTATAACAAATCATATTTCACATGTATGTAAGTAAACTGAACAAAACCATACTATGTACATTACTTAGAGCTCACATTCTGCAGTGAAGAGGAACATCTTCCCCCACTATAGTAACAGCTTTTTTTGTTTTGCCTTTAATACTGAGGACATTTTTCATGAAAATGAAGTTATATATATATATTTACATTCTCTTGCATCCCTATGATTAGAAAATTGTTGCCAGAGAAAGTTTTATTCTAATAATTCACCCAATTTTTCTATTCTGAGCATGGTTACACACAATCTGTTGTGGTTGTGGAACTTGGACACGAACATGATATTAATCTACTTTTTTTTCCCCCCCCCATTCTCTGGAGGAATCACTTTTAGCAGTTTTTTATAAATATAGGAAAGTTAAATTGTATTTGATAATTACAATTGTTCCTTTAAATCATATACTTACTGCTTCTACACACTATTTTTATGACTATAGCTTGTGCACCTTGAGTGCCACAAGACAACACCTCTGCCTGGCAACTGTATCAGCACAGAAATAGATAAGAAGTTAGATATTAGGCTAAAATCTTCATGCTTCCACACCTGGTGTTCCTTGCCATTAACATAAAAATCAGAATACTGCAAGGATGCTAAAGATCTTACAGAATAACACAACACTAAAGAAGGACAAGATGCAGCGAGAGGGGGTTTGTTCATGTACAATAATTCAGTACATCAGGAAATTCCTTGGGTCATTCTGATGATATCAATATATGGGGCCACTGGAACAGCTCAGCAGCAGTGAGAGGGCAAAGCCAAGCTCTGCAGAGCTGTAGCTCCGAGTCAGGAACGTGTGCTGAACTAATCACAGAGTGCTTGACACACGTCTCCCCGGGCTGACAAGCTCAGAGCACACGGCTGCAGCCATCTCCCACATCTTGCTTAATTAATTTCCATCCCTGTTGTGTGCTCCCACACCTGCAGATATCAAACAGCTGTCTATAATAAAAACATTTTAACCTGTGTTAGTGGAAAGGATTCAATTGCGTTTATAATTGGATTGGTAAATGAAATCATTATAAAATAGCTGATAAAGGTTCTCTGGAATGAGTCAGAATGGTTTTTTAAAAAGTGTGTAAATCTAGTGTTAAAGAGCTGATGAATAAAATTCACATCTAAGGCAAAACCACATGTCCACAAGCACTTGCTTTTCTATTTGCATATCTATTATAGCTCACAGACATGTGCAAACTCATACACCCACACATTTTCCTTATGTTTTCCTTAAGTTCATCATTACTCCCCTTCATCTCTGATTCACAGCATTTCCGAGATAGAATCTTCTACAATAAAATGAACTGGAGATAAAATTTCCCCAGACAACAAATACTTCTTTTGTAGGAGTTCTTAGTGAACTATCGCAATTAAGCAGTTTCATTTTTTACAGCTCCACTATAATTCAAAGAAGGAGAAAATAGAGATTGATTAGATCAGAGGAAACATGCATGTTTTCTTAAGTGGTCTGCAGTTTGCAGGGCTTCGAAGGAAAAGGAGCTTTTTAAGCATGAAAAGCTTAAATCTGTAGATGCACAAACACAGACCTAAGGGCACTCTTTCTTCATACCTATGGAAATAAATTCAGACATTGCTTCATTCCATCTTTCTTATTAATTCTCTTTCCGAGCCTTCACTAACCACTGCAGTGTACATCAAAGACATCTTGAAGAGTCCCAGCAATACCCCTGGCAGCAACACCTGCTCCTTCCAGCCTCCCAGCAGTTCCCCAGCAGTTCAGTGTGTTTCTAAAACCTGCCCAGCAGACTCTGCACTCACCTCTTTCTTCCGCATTCTGCCGCAAACATTACAAAAATCACGAGTGCTCAGTGCTCAATTCTGCAATGTAACGTGCACGGGCCTACTTTTATCTCTCCACAGTGATAGTAGATCTGGAAATCTCAGCTATGCTGGGCTTTCATTAGCATAGTAGGGATGGGAGAGGGGAAAAAGCAATATATGCCTTCCTGCATATCTGCAGTACATTTTTTAAATGCCTGCCTGAAAGGGGACATGAAGAATTCACTGGGCAGGCTGGTGGGTCAGTATTAGCCCAGACCTTTGTAGTCACTTTTAGTCCAAACCTTCAAACACCTCTGCTTGGCTTTGATAATTCCGTGTTTGCTTTCATGCTGGTATAATTTTGAAGCAATTTCTCAGCAGAAAGAATTTTATTTTATGGCATTAAATAAACCAGGACAAAGCCAGCCCCAAAACAAATTGCAAAAAAAAACCCTGCAGGAGTACATTATCACACGACTCATGTTGCTTCCTCCCAACTAAATAACCCTCCCAGTTTACAGATTTCTGTTTAATTTGGCCTCTGGCATGACAGAAAGGAATTTTTTTGCCCATTTACACAACTCTATGAATCAAAGGTTGACAACAGTGAGCAGCACCTCAGTCTGACTTGGAGGCATGCACCAAAAACCAGCCAAGTGCTCTGCTTGCTCTGTCAGGTCTCCTGCACAGCCCAGCTACGCTGTGGCCTGCAGCACACACATCCCCCTCGAAGGCTTGGTCCAACACCAGCACCTTAAAATGCTCTGTCTGTAAGTTGAGAACTGATTTAGGTTAGGTTTAAAAAATAGTTCTTAAAAAAAAATAGATTTTGCTGTTTAAGGTACCTACCCCCAGTGGTTTAAATAGATTTTTTTAATGTAGGGCAAGCAGGCTTTATCTCTGTTGATATGAAATTCTAAAATACAATAAAGAAATGAAGCAGAAATTTCTATACTAAGGCCCACTTAAAAATAAATCCAATTAAAGGGAATAAATAGGACAAGAGAACAACTAATTCCTTGTCTTTGCTTCTTTTCAAGGAATATTCATATAAATCCCTGGTCTGACATTTATGCTGTTTCATGTGACAGGGATCAGAATTCTCCATAGCACAATGTTTTTAAACCATTTACTGCAGCAGCACCTTTATCACGAATAATAGAAACCTCTCCACATGCACAGAACATTTTCTATAGGCTCACAAAGGGTTTAACCCTGCAAGCTTTTATCTATGTGAACAGTCAGCACTCTAAGTTGGAATAAAAGGAGTAATTTAATGAAAAGGGGGTGGTAGAATCAGGGATTTGGAGTGAGAATGTTCTGGGATGAACATCTTTCTTATCTCTGCTGGTGAAGTGGTTTGTAATCACAAGTATTATATGTGTGCTTTGTGGTGCAGTAATAATAATAACAAGGAAAATCTTGAGCTTGGTGCCTGAATTAAGTAACTGCCCTGGAGCCTTCAGACTGATTATTTTAAAGAGAGGATTTCACAACTCATGGACCAAGTCATGGCCTTCTTTACCTGTTCCTGTGGCCAGAGGAGGTGGGAAGAGGTCATGAGCATTTAGACTCCACTTTGAATCTCAGTTTGAGGGGGAGGACATCAGGAGGGACCCCAGCCATGCCTGAATGGCTCGAGGTAACATTTATATGCAAAGTTCCTTCCTAAATATCCAGGCAGGAAAGGGCAATTACTTCATGTGCTGAGGGACAACAGCCCAGAGAGATCCAGAGAGCAACACTCCTTTGGGACACTTCAGTGGGAATCTAGACTGAGATGTTTTCACACCAAATCAAATGCAATTTATAAGGAAAACTTTAATAAGGACACTGCAGAGAAATTTCACTCAGTGAGGGCCAAAAGAGAAGGGAGCTGGAAGGCAGCAAAAAGTGTTTCTTAAATGGAGGAGATAAAGATGGCAGGAGATAAAAAGGTCAGACTAGGTGGTCTAAAGGTCCCTGTTAACCCTAAACTCAGTGACAGATACAGAAAAGCAAACACTTGATCTCAGAAAGATTTGCTCATACAAAGAATGTCTTGAAAAACTCCCAGAAAAGAAGCAGCAATCAAAGCAATGCTTGCACCCTGGTAGTAGGTAAATACGTGATGAGGCACACAGATATACACGGCTGCTATGGGCCACATCCCTCCCCAATGGAAACAGCAACTTGCACTCACATTCCTGAGATTCTCCTCAAAAACCACTCTCTGCAACACCTCATCAGGAATATCAGAGGTTATTACAAAAATCTTACAGGAATAAGCAACTGAAAAATAAACTACTGATGTGCTACAGCATTGGTAACACTGCGTTGACTTTAAAAAATAGACTAATACATGCAAAGGTCACTAAAATATTTATATTAATGATGGAGCTGAACACTAAGCAGATATTGACTTCTGTTAAGGTGAACCTCAAGATTTATTGGCTTAAGAGGTAAACATTGACTGAGATAAATCCAAGGTCAATATTTACTACAAAGGACAATAAATCTTGGTGGCCCATGAAACATGAAATAAATAAATATATCTGTATATATATATATTCATAGACACGAGCATATCTACAGATATTTACACAAATGATCAGCAGCTTAATCTTTTACAGCTTGTTCTCCTAATTATGCCAGAAAGAACCAATAAACAATTATGAAACAGTGCCAAGTAGCATCTATTTGTGTATGTTTGCACTGGTGATATCTTAGGGTGACATTTCTGCTTCTCCAAGTGGCTCCTTTGCCCACTGAGAGGGGTGAAAGCTTCAGTCACAAAGGGAACTCAAACTAGTCTCCCTATTTCCATCTTAGCTTGAGAACCCTTGCTTGTAACTCAAGAAGCAGAGTTACATGCAGCAAACAGCAGTCTGAATAATTATCAAGCTCTGCAGTTATCAGCCAGAAAGATTTCTGATGGAGCACTCCTGAATTCAATGTACCTCCACCTAAGGTCAAGTTTCTTCCCACACAGGGCAGGCACAGGAGGGGAACACAAGGATATTCTGGAAGTGTTTTAACAAGAAGCACTTTTACTGGAGTTGTGGTCAATTTTGTATAAGCTCAGAACAAAGATGTATCAATCAAGCTGAGCAAAATAAATAAATAAGAGCATTGGATGACTTTCAGAGTTATAGGCTTTTTCCTTGAACTAGAAAAGCAAATAAATTTAACAGGGGTGCTGACAAAAGTAGACCTTCTTCCTCCAAACATTATACAAGATCTAAGCCAAAAGGAAACAGATGACTTTGTGTGTTTGTAGGAAGTGATTAGAGAAGATAGAACTTAATTTATTAAGATGGGAGATGGTGATTCTTTTGTTGACTTTTCAGGTCAAGTGTTAAAACCTCCTGCAAATAAGGCAGTAGACACACTACAAGTGAGCCTTAGCGGGTCAGGGCATCGGGCTTTTTGATACCTGGGGTTTTCCTTGTTCTTTGAACAACTGTTTTGGAAAGCCAAGTGAGAGAAACCTGCAGCCCTTGTCTACGCTTCCCGGTGGCCTTTTCTCTGCCCACTGCCAGTTTGGGCAGCTGGAGGCTGGTCTGGACCAGCCTACACCTAAAGTCCCAATGCTGGACACTGCCCAAAGCCAACAGCAACAGCTTCCACATGACTTCTGAAGGGATGACAGAGCAGGCTAAAAAGAATAAGAAAAAAAGGGAAAAAAAGAATAAGAAAAAAAGGGGAAAAAAGAAGAAAATTAAAAATACAGGGAAGAAAAGACAGAAGAAAGTGTCTGAAAAGAAGTATTTCATTTATCTACCAGCCTGAGAAGTCTCAGGGAGGAATGTGGTGCTGTGCAGGCAGTGCTGGCCACTGGGTTTGCAGGTAGGAAGAGCAATTAGAAGCGCTGGGCAGGAAAAGGCCTGTTAGCACTCTTACCTTTAACTTCATCTTTAATCTCCTCCTATGCCTCCGACTTGTCACCACAGGCATTAATCACCTTGCAGGTCTTATAGCCAGCTCAGGCTCATTTATATGATTTGTTTGAATGGCCTCTCTCATGCCATCAGATGGTTCTGCCCTTATTTCCTGCTGGCTGCTTTGCCCCATCAAAGCCATGTGGTTTATTTTCACACAGGTTTCCTAGGGCTACAGCACAGCCACAGGTTTCAGTGATCATATCACAGTTGACCTCTGCAGACAGTACTCCAACATAATCCATGAAATATTATTGCTCCAAATATTTTAGAAGCCTCTGAACTCTCATTAATATGAACACTTTGCATTTCACTGAATTTTATTAATGTTCTTAGTAATTCAAGGAATGGCAGGACGGCTGCACTCTTAACAGGATTTATTTCTCAGCTTGCAAAGAAAGGAAAAACCATTTTCAACTATAGCAAAATTGGAACATGAAAAATAATAAACTGACAAGCAAAAGACAAAATGTCTTTGTACTCTGTCTTCTAAATCCAGATGAGATCTCAGGCTAAGTGTTCTCTCGACAGACAAAATCACTATATAAAACTTATAGCCAAGATTTTTAAAATTAGAAGCCAAAAATCCACATTTATGGGTTTTCAGAAGAACTGATAATTTCAGAATAGTCCTGTTCAGGAAAAATACGATGCCAAAATAGGCTCAATTAGTTAAGCACAACCCTGAAATGTTCAGCAAATGGACTGTTGTCTCCTTTGAGCAGAATCTGTGTCCAGAGCAGGGAGATTTTGTCTCTTGCAAACTATTTACCCCTCTGAGGATGCTCTAAAAGGGGCTTTCAGTGAATGGTGATAACAATTACAATACTCAGAATATTTACATTTAATGTCACTTTCTCTTTGAAGTGGTGACAAAAAATTCCCTTAAAAATTGAGCTCTAAAAGCTACTGGGAAGATGAAAAATGGAATTCCTAATGTAATACCATATATATTTTATATGGTGAACTCATTTATATGCCAAAACATTTTATATGGTAACTATTTCACAGCATGCAAAATTATGAGGAAATAAGGAGGAAAGTTTTGGAAGAGATTTTAAGAGAAGTAGTGACTCAGTGACCTGCTGGGGGGAAAAATGGAAAAGCACAAACTGCTTTCAGTTTCATTTGTTTTAATTAGAAATCAAAATTTCTAAAAAATACTGTGTATTCCACAAGGATTTTGAGGGGGATACAGCCTAGTTGTTAATTTTCATGCAGCTGAATACTAGATTTGTCATACATCCCACAATCTGAAATCCTCATTGTGAAAGGCTCAGGAAGGTATATTTTTCCTGATGTGAAATCAGAACTGCAGCAAAAACGCCTGACCTTTTTTAATCAACTCAGAAAAGACTGCACTAAAAGGCACTTTGTTCATCATCTTTGATGTCTGTACATTGATGTCACCTCAAGGTAACCTGGGCAGCTGCAGATTCACCATCAGTCCAACCTTGGTCATGCAAGGTTTGAAAACAAATTTTTAAGTCAGGGATAGTGAAAGTCAGAGAGGTAATTGGAAAATGAGGCACACTGGAATATCTGCTTTCTCCCTTTATTTGATAACTGATATTCTACAGAAAATAAATCAATCAATTCTTTAAGCAAGCGGGTTCAGTGCTATACAAGCTGCTGGTTAAAATGGGAAAATTAATTAGGAAGAAAAACCATAATGTGTTTAAGGCAATAATTTAAGGTAGGTTAACAACAGCTGATACTGGAAGTGGAAGAACAAACCCAGAGGTCATTTTATTAAGGATATTTCAAGGCCCAGTACTGACAGGTGGAGATGCTGTGTTCAGGTGGATTGCACAGAGGATGCTTTTGATGACTGAAGTAATAAAGTTGGAATGAAATTCAGCAATCTAACATGAAAGGCCATGCATGTTGGAGTTACAGCAACAATTTCTACTTTAATCTGAATTCATTTAACCACTGGGTAACTGCAAGCCACCCTTTTTGCCCTTGGCTGGGAAGAAGGCAAATCCACCCTACATCAGTACAAACTGGGTCACTTTCAAGTGAGCAAGGAAGTGTTAACGCTGTTGTAAAAAGCACTTCTGTAAATGATCTCACTTCACTGCTGGGATCAATACTAGCATTTTGCTTCAATTCTCATCAACCACATGCAAAAGAAACAGAGAAACAAGATGCACGCATTTCATTCAAAAAAGATGTAGAAAAAGGTACTCTGGGGTGATAAGGGTAATGAAGAGTCTATCTTTTATAAAAGAAAAAAGGATAATTAATCACTTACTGCAGTAAAATAAAGAAAATATATAATTTTAATTTATAAGTGCATAGGGATGAAAGCCAAGGGTTAGGCTGTACAACAGACTTGAAAAGGAGTTACATTAACTGATGGACAATGAAGGGATGAAAAATCAACACATTTAGGCTAGAAGTGAGATGCTCTCTTGCCATGGGAGAAGCAGTGTGCAGCAGCTTTCCAACAACTGTAGCCCAATAAACAGGAGAAAACAGAAACATCTTCATTTAGGTGATATGAGGGATCATATGACTGGGTTTTTATACAGTTATCAGATGGCTGAACTCAGTGACTCAAGAGAGCCCTTTCAGATTGTATTTCCAAGGACAAGTAAAAAGATGTTTCCTAGCAGGGCCACGAAGAGTAAAACAAGTGCAGGATCACTGTCAGAGAAAACACTGATTCCTGACAGCCTATTCTCATAACCGAGACAAAATAGCTGGGAACCTCATCAGATTTGTTCCTCTCAACTTTTTAAAAGATGAGAGGCAGTGCCAAACACTCAAAACAATAACGTCTTGCCTTTATAAACAACCTTTAGTATCACTGGATATAAACCAGAGCCTTGGACATCTGCTGAGCATGCCTATTGGATTGGCACCAGTGCTCTCCCCCTGGCTCGCACGGAAGGTGACGGGGTCAGGAATGAGACATCTCGTTCTCCAAAAACAATCTCCCAATTCTGCCACTGGTGGCTTTCAGAATCCACCTCCTGTACAGCCTGTCTGAATCTGCCTTCTTTTGGAGTTTTTCAGGCATCCTCTGGATTCCAGTTAGAGCCGGGGGATCCGTCCCAGCGTGTGTGCTGAGCAGAATGAGGGGCTCTCAGGAGCTGTGTGGAGTTCAGGCTCTTGGCACAGCCCTGGGTAATGCTCTGTGTCCTGGTACATACTGGGAACAGATTGTCTGAGTCTGCTGCAAGAATTTCATTGTTAAAGATGTAGCTTGGGACTGCCTTTCTTGCTGTTCCCCCAAACATCCTTCTTCAGCCTTTAATCTCTCTGCTAATAAATGCTATTTTTATACTGCTCTAGTCCTCTCCATATTTTCCACATTCCCACCAGAGATACAGACAGCTTTTATCCAGACAAACATGCTGGATAGACAAGGGATGATTGGAAAAATCAGTACAGCAAGTGGGACAGCAAGTAATAAAAAAAAGTGTCATCCCCAAATAATGCTATCATTCCCATGACTTCTGAATTTCCCCCCTACTCTTCCATTCTTGCCAGGAGACAACCCAATGTGGCACAGCCCAGCATCATGCTGGATGAAATGCAGAGCAAACCAGAGCCACTTGCCACAAAGTGTTTCTTCAGCTTCAACTAATGGGATGATTAAACCAAAACAGAGCTGCAGATGAACACAGCAACTGGTGAAGGCACTGGGTGATTCAACCAAGCCCAGAGGAAAGGCAGATGTTTGGGTACTGGAATAAGCAGTGTGAGATCATTAACACCCAGCTGATGGATCACAAGAAAGGCAAAGGAAATCTCTGAGGTCTCCTGTTTCTTCCTTTCACCGGCCTGAAGGCCGGACAGAAATACGGGCATGTGTGAGGGAGTGTGAGCTATTTTAACAAAAACATTTCATCCATCCCTAAATATGGTCACAAGATTTTAGATACTTGGCTTACTCTTAAACAGTAAGATTCTGAATTATCTCCAACTGTGTAGGCTGTAAAAGAAAATGCATAAACCAGCAATCCTGCAAACTCCCTAGAAACGTATTCCCTGCCAGTTTTTTCTCTGTAGCTGTTATATTAATCAGTGTCTTAAGGAATTAGAATGCCCTGTGATTATATCTCTTTCAACCTAATAAGCAATGCTTTGCAATTAACTTCAACTCACTCTCCTTAATGTCATTATCTATCATCTAGAGCTTTGAAACACACCAGAGAAAAATGCCATAATTATGGCTCCGTGTATATGGGCTGCACTTTCCTTCCAGTGAGCAGCAAACATCAGTACTTCAGTGGCATCTTGGTTACTCACTTAAGATTTCTAACCCAAATGGAAAAAATGTGAAAAGATCAGCTGTTCTCAAAAATATTGCCAGGAAAACATATTCAGGGGATTTTGCCTGAATCGGAACTCAAATCATTTTCCAGAATCTGGCCCTGAACCAAAACTCAAGAGATCAGATTTCAGGCTTCAGTTTTATATCTTACCAGATAATCACATACAAGTTCATCTTTCAAAGCAACTTAGAGGCACAAGTGTGTGAGTGTGAACGTGCACACAGCAAGTGTGACACTGGGGTGTAGTCAATGGATTTTATTTCTGTACTTGTAAATTTATCTAGTCTCACAGAAACACCTCTCCTCATCTGCCATATGAAAGTGTTATATAGATGGCATGAATGGTGTAAGGTATTATCAACATAAATTTGGAATAGTCAAGTTATTTATAAACAGGGTTTGCAGTATCAGATTTTAATTGACGAATGTTGATAAAAATGGAATTTATATTTCCTTTCAAGACTCATGGGCTAGTATTTTTTTTTTTCTTCTGAAATTGAACAGATGCCAGAAATAAATCAGAAATTGCAAAGTGGAAGAGAACTGTGAGGCAGCGCGCCGAGGGCCAGGAGGAGAAGAAAAGTGGAAAATTACCAGAATGCAAACCCAATGGATTTAAGAGAAAAAGGCAGAGTGGCATCACTGTGAGTTCCATGGGAATAGAGATAGGAAGAGAATAGAAGTCGACCAGAAATTATAATTGGTATTGTGAGTCAGGAACTAAGAGTGTTGTCTGGGTTAAACCATGAGTTTTCAATAAAAATAACTGCAATATCCTACCAGCACCACATCTCTGAGTTCAGTAGATGGATTTTTTTCAAGCAACACACAGAGCAAACACGGGTGAGTCCTCTCTTATCTCTCATTTGCATTTCAGAAAAGAAAGCCGTTATAAAGTTGCTTTAATATATGATTTTTAATTATGCTGATTTTTCATGCCTCTGTCACTGGAAAGCTGGGTCACTACCAAGAGGCTGAATCTGGGAGCAATGAACTAAAAAACACCAAGAAAGCTAAAAGGAAAGATGGAAATTTTCAAAAATAACTGTTAGGAAAATTTCTGGGTTTAAAGTCATACACTTGCAATCTATGCAAGGTTGCATCGATGCAATACTATACTCCTGCATTTTAAATCAATAAAAATAAGGAAAGGAAAAAGAAGACTCCAGTAATGGGAAAACATTAATTCAATCACTTAGAGATATACTTGACTTTATGTGAAACTTCTAGTAACTATGAAAGGCAGCCAAGTTTAAACAACTCCCAGAATTCGTAGAAACTAATCAGTAATTTTCTGATTTAGTTTCACAAAAGAGCTATCTAATAGCACAATTTAAGTCTCTCCTACCAATATACTCTGTTGTTTTGCTCCCAGTCAACAGCTCCTTTACTTTGGCAGACAATTTAATATCGATTAATCCTCCTTCCTGTAGCAGCTCCCACTGACGTCCACAGAGCTCCTCCAGTTTATAAAAGCTTGTTTGCAGAGATCAACTTTCGGGATCAGATACTCACTTTGTAATTTTATTCATCAGCCACAACAGCAAAGGATATCCAAAAAGTGTTCAACATAGATAATGGTTGCTTATCCTTCTTAATAAAAAGCTCAGAGCACAACAGGCAAAGAGTACCATTTAAGAGCCAACTAATATTAAAATAAATATACTTCACAAAGCTTTCTATGGTTTGCTTTTCGCTGCCATCCATCCTTTCTACTGCTCTGGTGCATAGAGTTTCTACCAAGCTGCAGATCAGATCCAACAGCTGGGCAAGGATTCCCCTTTGCCCTGAGAGCTGACACAGTTAGGTGTCATTGATAAGCACTGATTTACATCCATGAGGATCTTCTGCTTCTGCCTAAATCTTGCATCTGACCCATTAGCAGCACTACCTGTGGACTAACCATGTGCATCTGAGGGACTGCTCGAGTCCTGCAGTGCTTGAAACCACTCAGGCCTTAGAGGAGGAAGAGCAGTGGTGTCTGCACCAGGAGTCAGCAATGTGTCTGGAACCCAAGGAGGCAGTGACAGAGCCCAGCCTGCTGCGAGCCCCACAGTGGTGCTGTCCCAGGAGAGCAGCCCCGTCCATCCCTGCAGCCCCCAGCCCTCCCCAGCCCTCCTCCTGCCCTGCTCCCTGACGAGACACAGCCTGGTGCCTCAGCACTGAACCTCATGTTTTCTCACCCAAAGGGTTGCAATTCTCTCCCTTACTTCACATTCCACACATTTTCACATGTGTAAAGGGAAAGCAGCTGTGCCGTATTTTTAGCTTAACTAGTTGAAAGGAAAAGCAAAAGAAGCTAAAATCAGAAGTATTATTTTGCACTATTGAGTGTATTAATGACGCCTTTCCAACCTCATCAACATTCCCATCGAAACTAACATGTTAATTTATATTCTTCATATAGTACTAATTATGTGTACAGCAGCATGATAGCCTGTACGAGGAGCTATCTCACTACGAGAGATGAAAACATAATGTTCCGATTCTGACCTCGTGATGGGATACATAATTAATTACTCCAAAGAACACTGGTTATAATAGAACTAAAATGTGGTTCTTAGAGATGCTTTGAATATCATGTAACTGCAAAAGATGCTAAGTGGTTTTATTTAGAGGTGGTGCCAGTGATGCAAAATTCATTTGGAAAGGCACAGGAGTGAGGCAGTTCTGACTGTACAACCCTCCAGTAGTGCAAGGAATGGTTGTTTTCCCCTTGCAAAGAGCTGTGAAGGAACACTACTATGAACACTAGTACTGTTTTTTCCATCCTGTTCTCCTTCAACTATGCCTGTAACTGAAGTACTTCTTATCCAATCAAATGAACAGACGTGTCAACAAAAGCATGAAGAAAATTACACACGTTATAATTATGCAGGAATTCTTTTTTATGAGGGTTTTGAGGTGCTGGCACAGGTTGCCCAGAGAAGCTGTGGCTGCCCCATCCCTGGAAGTGTCCAAGGCCAGGTTGGATGGAGCTTGGAGCAACCTGGGATTGAGGAAGGTGTCCCTGCCCATGGCAGAGGGGTTGGAAAAAAATAGTATTTAAGGCCCCTTCCAACCTAAACCATTCCATGATTCTGTGATTCACTTTTCATTTAGTAAGGACAAAAAAAAGGTTAAAAAAACTGATTTACTGATTTTTCCTGCTAAAGAACAGACTGAATTCCATGCAAGGTCTTGTACAGTCCCATTGTCTAGAAGTTCCAGCAATATTTAGCTAAGAGAAAAAAAAGGTGCACTCCACAGACGTGCATTAACTCCTTCAGCTCCAGTGGTGGCCACCCACTGCAGGTAGAGCAGTAGAAGTCTGTTCTCTGGGTACCTCCAGGCCTTTAAAAAAGGATTTGTGAACAGAAGAGAGTGTAAAAAGGGATTCTATGTCTTGCTGCTTTAGTTTAGGCTTTCAGAGCATAAGGCAGCAATTTTGCAGCTGTGTCAGAGACAGCTCAGAGAGCACCAGGGATGCCCAGCTTTGAGCAGCCCACAGTGCAGTACTGCTCGGACAAGAAATGGGCTTGGAAGCTGCATTGGCATCATCTGGGTTTTCCTCTTCTGCCAGTGCACAAACAGCTCTTCCTCTCTCACAAGGCAGCACCTCCACAGAGAGATTTACATCCACACAGCATTTGGGGGAGGTTTAACATAAATACATATTTTGACAACTTTAAGACTAGCCAGCTTGAAAATTTGGCCAAAGTGCTTTTAGAAACTACTGCCGGTACATAATATATCATGGGGGCTTAGCTGAGACAAAGGTTTCATTAATAGCACACTTAGGAAATTCTGTAAGATGGGTACAGATTTAAAATATCTGTTAAACTCCCCTATAATCTCACATGTGTAAATAACAGGAACAGCCATGGAGATTTTGAAGCAGTCCCGGGATTAAACCAGATCAGCATCAAGACCACAGAAGATTTCTCAGCCACAAAACTACACAGCTACAAGGATCTTCAAAGCCAGTTGTAACACACCGTAGGAGCCAACAGGTAGAAGAGCTGAGACAAAACACAAGAAAAGTATACAAGAGGCAACACTTTTCTAATGATAGTCCATGTCTTGCTTTATACAAATCCCTGACCTGCTAAAGTAGACTTGTTTACACACTGAAGTATAGGGCTTCATTTTCTCACACACAATAAAAATTTCAACTAATTTGTATACTTGTGGTAATCTCAATTTTAGCCTCCAGGGGTTAGGGTTGGAAAGTATGTTTTTTACTGCTTCTATTTTCTTTGTTACTTCATACCTCTCCATTTTAATAACCTTGATCACAGTGACCCCAGGTGGCAGAGACAACCACGGCTGCTCTCAGAAGCTGAGCCAGACGTTCGTATTTCACCATGATGCTGAGAAGTCCCTGTGTCCCACCCCAGAGTCCCCAGAATCAGCCCAGGACAACTCAGATGCTGCTGTGGGACTGGAGAGGGCTCATTCCAAGCAGGTCAGTACAAGTCCCTATGGAACAGAGCAGTCGAAGGTCTTCATCTCAGAACCTCCTCTCCTCGTTTATCCACGGAGGTCTCCTTAATAAGTCTTTAACTTTGCTTGAGCCCAGCAGCACAAACTTCTGTGTTTGGGCTAATTCAGGTTGCAGAGAGGCCCAGTGAGGGACCTGGCCCAGCCAGGCAGTTGCTTTGCCCCAGCTCCAGTTCTGTATGACCAGCTTGCTCCACAGACATGCACAAGGCCGCTTATCAAAATGAGACACAGACCTGGATATGACAAACAACATGAAGTATCTTCCAACACCTTGATTTTAATAGAAGTTAGGCACCTTAATGCCCTTCTCCAAACCTCATCCGCCCCACTTTGGTGCTCCAGCTGCCTCAACAGCTCACTGGTTTTTCTTTTACTGCCTGGAAAAAGGTCAGCCGCGGGAAGTTTGCGTTTTGTGACCCATCATGTAAGACGGCACAAATAAAAGCATTACCGATGCAATATACAAAATTAACAGTGGGCAGACAACTCCCAGTAGCTTTTCCATCTTTAAAACCCTGTGTTGTTTCCCAGGAGAAGGCATCAGCTTGTCTTCTCAGTTCTGGTGAGAGCCACACCATGGCCATTGGTAAGGGTTTGTTCAGAGCTAGCACTCCAGAAGAGAAGAGTGTGATTTAGAGTTGATGTAAACAATTAATTTAAGTACAAAGGGATACTTTTCAAGCTGCTCACCAGAAGAAAAGTCCAGCTCACCAGAACAAAATGTCCAACAGTATTTATCACATGGTACGTTGATTTTGTATCAATAAGCCATCATGAAAGCTAACTTTAAGTTTACATATGCGAGTTTTAATCTTGAGCCAAGCCAGCCCTGAGAGACGGAAGCACAGGGCACACCAATGCCTTCGCCATGAGGCTGCTCAACGATTGCAGCTGAAGAGCTCCCTAATGGCAACGAAACTTTCCTGCCATTGCCAGAGGGTGTCACTACGGCACTGGGACAAAGCGACCAAATACAACAGATAAACAAGAAATGTGGGGAAACCTATCAGAAACAAGCTCTATGTAACCTTCATATGAATTGTTCATCAGCTCACCCGTGGGCTTTCAGAACATGGTTCTGGAGTCTGGGTACAACATCACTCTGAATTTTCTTTTATTTTGTCCTGGATCTCTGGTGCTCTAATCTGATTTCTAACACTAAGTCTTGGAAGGAAGAAAGGAACTACCTATTAGAATTGTTTGCAGAATCTCCATTGTTCCCACACAATTTCACCTTGTTTTCCATGAAAGTATCCTTTGAAAATTAAACTATTCTAAAAGCACATTGTTCACAGATACAAAAACTGTATTTGTAAGGTAACTGTTTCCACAGCAAATTGCTACAAAAGAAATCTAAATTTTCTGACATAATGACACATAGCTCAGGTAATTAAAAAGAGCCAAACTGAGCATGTTAAAGTGATCTTGAGTGCTTGGTTAAAATCCTGAACCAGAAGAGGAAGGAAGTCAAGGAGCCAAAGAGCACAGTAAATGAAAGCCCTCAGAAGGCTGTGAAAAAAAATCCTGAAATACAAAGAAGATTCCAAGGTGCACTAAATCAGTAGGTTTATTGTCTTTGTAGTCTAAATGCCATCTACTTATTACTAGCAAATGGCAGGAGACACATGACCATAAGCCCATATTAATATGGTACGGGATGGCCAAGAAACTTGACAGATGTTGGAATGTAGGAACAGCTCAATCAGGACGTGCGTGCAAGGGCCCAGGCACTGCAGAGTGTTGGGAGCTGCTGCTCTGAATGTGACTGTCAGTGCCAGAGGGTGGGGTGTCTGTGAAAAAGAGAGCATTAAGTCCCAGATTCCACAACACACTGCTGGAGCAACTGGTCAGCTTCATTTCGACTATATTTTGATACCAGGGTAAACTGACTGATGAGGACAGTTTTGATTAGGAAGGGCTGCTTCTGCAGAGTGTTCCAGAGCTCTTGTCAACCTGTCAAGGAATCAAACTTTGTGCTCTAATAATAGAACAATAATTTAATATTCTTGGAAATAAGTACTAGTCAAAGGCCTTATTTAATAAATAAGAGAAGAAATATGACACATTTCATACTGTTAAGGAACAGTAGGTAAGCTTGGACGAAACACAGACTTTCACTATTTTAAACCAAGTTTCTAAAAGCAAAGGAAAATCTGCATGGGTGTTGTAACCACATTGCAGAAAGCAGCTGTGTGAGGAACATGGGTCAACTGCAGTGATTAAACTGTCAGGACTTGAAATCAGGGCACTGCTACAATATTTTAATATAGCAAATCTAGTCTATCATGGTGAAGGTTCAGTTGGCTGTTCTGGGAATTATTAGGATGTCAAAAGGCCAAAGTCTATTTCTGGATCCTGAGAAGTAATTCCCATTCACCTCATATGATAATGATGTGCCTCCGTTAGGGAAAAGAAAAGCAAGCAATTCAAGGCTAGCAGCAAAGTCTCCTCAAAAATCTTTTCAATGCTGACTAATACAAGAAGAAAGTAAATTCAGAATATATGTAAATCTGTTGGTTTATTTCTCTTGTTTCTCCCTGACTTTCATGACAAATAGATCTCTCAGACTATCAGACATGAAAAATACAAAGATGTGGAAAACAGAGCTGGAATTTGGCTTAATGACAGCAGACTTGGTCTTCCATTGCAAATGCAGAGAGAGATGTCAGGAGGCGTAGCCTTTATGTAGACTTTGTAGTAACTGTAAATATATAACAGATTTTCAGAACAGAAAAGTGTTTTCCTATTCATGTGAATTAAAGCTCTAGATTGAACAGTTTATTCTGCTTACCTCAATTATCATATCTGGAAAATTATTCAATTTGTGTGTCATCCTTTATTCTAGGATACTCACTCACACGAGCAAAGAACTTCCAAATCCTCTGGGGTCATTGTACAAATCTACTTTTTTCACATGGTTATATCCACAAACAGAATAAACTAAGCTCGATCCTGCAAACAGTGATGATAATTCCCAATCTTTTAGTTATTCAGATGGTGCAGGATCAGGACTTAGGAGTGCAGGACACATGGAAATAGATTAGATGGGATCAGGAAAAGAGTTTTTTAAGAAGCCAAACTGGGAAATACTGAAGAAAATAGCTTGGGAAGAAGCTTGAGCCAGTATGGCTGTTTGGGCAAGAAAACAGAGTGTTCAGTTCAGAGACACTTGTGTTCAGCTGTGAGCACTGGGCTGCTCTGGGTACCACCCTCTGGGTGCTTCACCCTCTGCACCAGCAGCAAGAGGAGCCGTGCTGTGCACAGCTCCCCTGACACCATCAAACACCAGCTACAAAATCTCAGAGGCTCCTAAAGAAAACCCCATCCTTTGTGACTGAACTGAAACAATAGCCTAGCAAGAGTCCCAGAATGGGCCTGTTTCAGGCATCCAAAAATCAGTCGGGCTCCAAGCTGTGAGAGCTTGGCTTTCAGGAGGACCAATGTCATACAAGTGTTTTGTTAACAAGAGATGGCTGCTGACTCTTCATTAAGTGAAATAAATCTTCATGTCATCACATTTTGCCATCTTTGGAAAAAAAAAAAAAAACACAAAAAACCAAAAAACCTCACAATATTCTGGAGCACTTGAGACTGTGCTGTGGGGACCAGCAGGAGCAAAGAGCCAAGTTTGATCTGAAGGTTTCAAGCAATGGAAAAATCTGCCACATCCCAAGCTAATTTAAATTATGGATCAGTTCCCTGATTGCTCTAAAAAGAAAAACTAAACTTTTCCAGTCTGAATGTGCCCAACTTCAGCCACCAGCTTTTAGATCTCACGTGGATCTAACATGTGTCTTTTAAAGAGATTGTTGCTATCACTTACATTTCCCTCCCAGATATGATAAATTCACCACCTTCATTCTGCTTCAATTAACTAAATACAGTCTCCACATACAAAACTGGGAAGATGCTGAGTGCCTTAAAATAGCATCTGATGCTGTTTTTTGGATATGCACTACTATATTTTTGTTTTAATGCACCACACAGAGAAGAACATCTTACTTTTCTAATGCAAATTTCAGCTGTCAACAAGCATGTCTTTGGATGATTTATAAATCAGAACTTGAATAGATACAAAAAAGACAAAATCCCTACAAAGAAAGTGATAGTTTGGGGGCTTTTGTTTTGTTTTTTTAATTTCTGAAAGCAAAAAGCAAATTTTAAACCCAATTTCTTTTTCTGCTTTAAAAAAAAAAAAAAAAGAAAAAGAGAGAGAAAAGGAATCTGGTGGTGCCAAAGGGTTAAAGTATCCCATTTCGGGCAGTCTGAATATCTGAATTTAGCAGCTGACAGTGCATGGTGTGTCAGTCTCTTACAGCTGTTCCAGTTGATTCAAAGACCATCTTTGTTTCTCGAAATCTTAGCAACTGTTACTTTTTTCCGAAGACAATGATAGACCAGCTGTTACCTCACAAGACGCCATGTACTTCAGGTCAAAGTCTTTAGTAAGGAACTTGTAAAACAAGAACTAAATCATTGTTTGGGTTTGTCAGGGTTTTTTTCATTAAAAGAGAGTTAGCAGCCTAACAGTCAAATAACTTACACTTGGTATTCCCATTAAGTACACCGGAATGACAGAGAAATTTCATCTGGTTGTTGAGTTGAATTCTCTCTCTCTATACAGAAGAAAAATCCCACTACTAAATCTTGCAGTATTATAGGATACTTTTTGTTTGAAGGGCAGTTTCTGTCTTTTCAAACGTGGTGTTACTAAGCATATGTCACCTCATCATGGAAATGCTCAGGTATAACCATTCAGAATGTAAGGAGGGGATTTTCGAGAAAGCCTATCAGGAGTTAAACATTCACCTCCCACTATGTATCAATCAGTGGGAATATCCAGTTCCTTTAAGGTCTTTGAACATCCTCCTGTGGATGCACAGCAAAGCAAGGGAATCACAAAGCTGATCCTCCAGCACTGGTCACACCCCACTTGAGGACACCAGGCTTCCAAAGCCACGCAAGGCTGCGGAATCAGTCACCCCATGAGGACTCCTGAGAGCAGGAGTGACTGTTGACAGGTTACCTACAACCCTTCTGGGGGGTGAAAGAAAGGAAGCAGCGTTTTAAAAAGCTTTAATTGAAATAAACCCTTGTTCCTCCCTGCACAAAGACAAATTACTGCTTGCAGCTGCTCTCATGCAGAAGACAGTCTTCTGAGAAGTCTGCTGAGATGAGTGGACGTCCTTTTATTCAACCTTTGTGTTTAATTCTGGAAAGCCTTAACATTGAGTAATGTATTTGCAGAGCCACTGCCAGCTAATTGTTGTGTGAAGAAGCACACAACGGCACAGTCATATATACTGCAGTGGTAGAAAAATTTTACAAGGCCTGTTAAATTCAGCAGTAGTCATAATTTTTCTGTTTTATATATAGATAAGTTTGGACTCGAGATTGTTTCACGAGCATGCATGAATACTATTTGCCTCGGGCTGTTTTTTCTAGATCTAAAAAGGATTTATGTAAATAACTTCCCTGCTTTAACTCTGTTTTTCAGAATGGGTGACATGCTGCCCATATGTAAACCAGTGCTTTATGCAGAATTAAAAATAACCACCATTAAGCATGGCGCCGCCAGTATTTGTGATGAAGAACATAAACTGTCTAACAAAACACTGAGGGTGAATCACAACCCCTAAAAAGCTAGGAACTGACAGTATTTGTTCCTCGAGATAAAAATATCCATAAATACCAAATGTGTGTGCTTTTAGTTTTGTTTAAGAGAGTAGCTTACCTACCAGGCCAAATACTGACATCACAAAAAGCACAGTCTGCTGATGCTGTCAGGCTGCTGTGAGGGGATTGATACCAAAGCAGATACAATCTCCTGATGACTGCTGAGAGCACAACTTTGCATAACTAATTTAAAGACTGCTGCCTGCAGGCACCACAATGGTAATTAAAGACAATAAGTCTTGGACAAATGAGATGGATGTACTGGAAAATAAAGTCAGTGCTAAATTCACAGCTAATCCTTCAACGGAGAATTGGATCATTTATTTTCCAAACGGCTGGGCAACTCTACCTGGTTTCATTTCCATCTCTGCTGCCAGATGATTCTTGTCTCCAAAATCCATAACTTTCTAGTTTGAGTAGTATTCCTCATTGGCAAGCTCCAATTCAGCAAGACTGAATGTGCTTCCATTTAAATACATGAATAGTTCCTTTGACATCCACAGCAAGTCAAGGGAACAACTCACAGTTTAACAACACACTTTTAAACACCATGAGGAATCAAGGCCATAAATAATGCACAAAAGACACAAAGAAAAGTTGGATTGCCGGGCAATTTATCTGGAAAATAGCTTGGTGTTTCCCAAAGAAGAAAAGCTTTTTTTTTGCGTGCCTTGGTAAATTTGAGTTTCCTCTTTTTGGTTGTTTACAACTAGAATTCGCAGGACAGGCTAACCATCCAATGCCACTGATGATCAGGAAAAAATCTCCCACACAGTGAGGTTTCTTCAGTACCAAACCTAATGCATAATACAACTTGCATATTCACACCTCCACTGCCCCCAAGCCACCACTATGTGCTGACAATCTCCTGAAGCTGCAGCACAGGTGGGCCATTCACGCCTTTACAAACCCTCATGGGATGCATCTGCACACTGGGATCCTGCTGCACCTCCTCTCTCTTCTGCTATGCCCAAAAAGGAGGGTGAAGGATCCAACTCTGGTCACCAAAAAAATCCTAATGTAACTCAAGGAAGCCATGCTATGGATCAACAAAGCCCTTCAGCCTCCACTGCCATGCCTCGCTGTGCAATTTCTATCTCCCCTCTTTTTCTTTCTTTTCATCTCTCATCTTCCCGGTGATTTAGCTCAAGATCTTGGGCATTCTTGGCAAGGCTTATTAACGAGGTATGCACACATCTATTTCCATCCTCTGGCCTTGTCCAGGGAACAGTAAGGGAAATTAAGGTGCAGCTTTGCCACCATTTGGTTTGATTTGGGCCCCTGCTGCTGCCATAAGGGGAGATCCTGCCCAGCCCACCCCCTCCTTCCCCTTGGCATTCTGGCAGCCAGGCACAGGGTGGGAGGAAGGACCTGCTCTGACTGAAAATAACCCTGCAGGGGAGGATCACTTTTCAGAGAGCTGCTCTGGCTCACCTGGCCATGGGAGCAACAGCAACATGCAACCAAGGTTTGGCACTCAATGTAACTTCATCCTTTGGTACCAGCTCAGAATTCCTCTTAAATCAATGCTGAAACCCCACCCTGAGTTTTCTAGCTAAGGTGGAACCTTTCTTGCACACCGTAGGCATATATGAAGCACAGGCAGAAGCTAAATCTGTGTTTGTTTTTTAACAAAAGAGTTAAGTTACAAATGCAAGGAAAACACAGGATGTGTAATGAATATGTCATAGCTGTGGCATCCTGTTTCTAAAATATCTTGCTCCTGAATGGTGCCATCTAAGGTTTCTGCCACATATACGAGGCTTTCCAGCTGGCCTGCAGCCAGTGCTTTAATAAAACATGGTATTATGCAGAAGTGAATAAAGCTTATGGCAATAATAATGTACTTGAAATTTGCTAATCACCAGAAGTTTCAAGAAGATTTCAATGTGAGATCAACAGGACAGCAACTAAAAATCACTGGTTAGCTATGGAAAGCAAATTTTCTATGATAAATTATGCCTGTATTGAAAGAAACCCCCAGCCATTACTGACCCAGATGAAAAGCGTGTTTTCTCAATTTGAAGACAATACTTTGCTGAAAAGGAGATGCAAGTACTTTGAAAAGCTTTAGGATGCAAAATTATTATAAATTGAAGAAATAGTCTGAAAAAATAGATATACTTACAGTAAAGAAACAACAGCTGAAAATGTTAGGGGAGAGGCTACCAACAGCAAAAATACATGGCGAAGATTCATGGCCAAAATAGCACTTTTGCAGGAAAGGAACCACTGCATACAGTGGTCACATCCTAAACAGAACTCAAAAATATCCCATTGCAGTGAAAAATTTAAAGAAACAAGCAAGACATGGATCACCTGGGGAGAGGTGAGACCAACAAAAATGGTAAGTAGGCTGAGGAACCTGGTCTTCAAAGTGCCAATATTCACCTTTACATCTTGGTCCCAACAAGCACAGATTTAAAAAAATGCTCTTTATCCTCCCACCTTTGCCATGCAGGGAACACACAAGAGTAAATGCAACACTGTCTACTACTGAAATAGTTACAGAGTCTTCAAGTTCCTTTCTTGGTACTTTTTTTGTGTCTTCATAAGAGCTTAACATATAGTAAAAGCATTAAATACTATTTTATGCCTCTTGCTTTCAAAGCCATTTCACACCATTATGCTGTTCAAAGAAACCAATTTATCAATAATGCAAGTAATAAAATACACAAAAGTCTTCTGAAAGCTGTTGCAAGCCTTACCGCTGCCTGCACATTAGTAATAAATGCTTCCAAAAATAACATTAGCTAAACATTGATCTACTCTCTTTACTCCTTGATGAACAAGTCTGACATAGCATTTACACACAGATGGAGTAAACATTTAACCTTTCCACTTCTTTATGTGGTCAGGAGGCCACTGAGCTTCTGCACAGGGACTGACAGATGAGGCCCATGACTCAGCAGAGCAGACTGGCACTGGTGACATCCTGGAAGCAGGAGTGACACTCCTGCTGCTCTCAGCCCTGCTCTCTCCCCTACTGGTTATTTCAGTTATATTTCCTTCTCCTCCTTGGCAACCATCAGCTTTGGGTCCAGCCTCCATTCCCACAGCAGCTCACCTCTGAATTTCCCTACTGCCCCCCTCTCAGTGGCTGCTCCTCTCAGAAACACAACATCCTGTCAATGAAATGATGAAAAGCTACTTTTTATTTTTATCCACAGAAGAAAAATGAATAATTTCTTCCTCTAGATTCCCCTTTACTATTCAACATCAGGGCAGAGCCAAGTGGGTGTGCTTGTATTCCAGCACTATTCCAGGGTGTGCTTGTATTACGTAATGAACAATGAAAAATCTTCGTAGCTACACTGCTGGGTTAGAAGAGATTAATCAGAAGAGCTAAGAAAAAGGTCACTCAGACCGGCCCCTTGTCACCAGTTTTGACTTTATACACCATTTCACAACTAGGAAGCCTTAGAGGACGTTAATCTGCTGGATATCCAAGAGTGGGAGAGGAAATAGAAGGCTGCCAAGTTATGGGTGTAATTCTGTCTGTGCACAGACAGAAATCCTTCAGTGGCTGCAGGGCCAGGGCAGCAGAGCTGTGGTGGCCCTGCACCAGCCTCACCAGCCTCGCCCACGGGCACAGCTCCAGGCAGCACTGACCAAAACTAGGGGGAAAGCTGATGCAAATTCTAAATCATCTTCAGAATGGGCCTGAATCTTGAGATCACGCTAGAACCGAAGGGATAAGATCAGCAGTGAAATTCCCCTCAAGACAAACCATGCATTCCTGGTTGTTCAAATCAGAGCAGCAGCTCCTCACAGCTAAAAGCACATTCCCACTTCAGGTAATGGGCATTTGGCCACTGGCTTTGAGAGAACCAGGAGCTTACCCCAGCGTTCAACCATGAGAAAACAGTGGGCTGCCACGTCACGTTGCAGAGCTGCACTGCTCTTTGCAATGCTAGCAGCTCTTGGACATTTTGGCAAAAGTTGCTGATAACTAGCTCTGCTGCTTTTGGTACTGTTGCAGTTGCATTTCCCTTCTATTGCACTTTTCAGTATAATTTACACGAGAGACTCTGTGTGTGTGTTGGACATGGATGGCAGCCCCGTTTGAAGCATGGTACAGGGAAAGATGTGATCTAAAATAAGACTTGAAGAAAAGAATTACCAATGCAGTGCAAAAAGATCTTGTTTACCTTAGCTTCAGCATGAGTTTTCATGCAACCAACTCTTCATATGGAATATCTGACACAGAGATAATATGCTACACTCTGCCTTTATAAATAAGGGTTTAAATTTCACAGCTGCCAAGAAGCAAGTGCAACACAAGTCAGAGCAGGCTAACACAAATATCTTTTTGAAGAAAGAAAAAATGTAAGAGTCATCCACTGTAAACAAGAAATTGCTAGTCCATCCTTCCCCTACCTGAACACCTCCTACATTTTGGTCAAACAAGAAATTAGATAAAACAGTTGTAATATCTTCAGTGTAGAAAGCATCGAGGAAAACACAAGCCAATAAACAGGACCACTGCAGCACAGAAAATAAAATAACCTTACCTAGCTTTCCACCACTCCAAGGGCCCAAATGAAGTATATTACCACTTACTTAACTGAACTACACATTTACATTAAGAAGATGCTGACTGGAAGTGATGGCTCTGACTTGCTGACTTCTCCACACTTGACAAATGCAACCAGACAAGAGTAAGAGTGTGATGTCAATTTATTCCTTCATTTCCATCTTGTCTGCAGAGCAGAAGATATATCCTTCTGTGAGCTCTTTTTCTTTTTCCTGATGTCAACAATAGCCTGCTGTGCTCATCATGAGGATCAAATGAGGCCTCTGGACACATCCCTGAGCAGGGAAATGCTCTGTACCTGACCATGCTCCAGTGCACAGCCCAGGAGCTCCTGAACCTTTTGACAGCAGAGGCAGAATACACCTGGCCAAGCCACAGTTTGCAAAGGCAGAGTCCACAACGCACCTGCAGCACACACAGGAGCCTGTGCAGGTTTCCTTACTCCTAACACATACCCGTGACAGGACAGAGAAAAATGGGACACAGGGAACAGACAGGAGAGACCCTGATCTTGATGTGCAATCAGCACAGCGCAAGAAAAAGCTCTTGTCCTTCAGATTTTGACTCTCACCCTATTTTGATAACACATTACTGAAATGTCCTTTTTTCCAGCCCTAAAACCTATCCTTTCAGTGCCTGTCACATCAGCATGCTGACAGTATAATGAGGATTTACAGCAGTTCTGTACAAGAATTCGCCTCTGCGGGTGAAAAAGCGAGAAGAAATGTGCAAAGTTCATCCTCTTCTAATTACTCCAGAAATCTGCATGTTAACATGATATTATTAAGATTGCAAAGTAATTAAACTGTGTAAACATCTGCAAGAGGGAGCAAAATTTGCACTCTTGGAACGTGCTTTGACTGCAAGCATTTGAGTAGCCCTACTGAAGGACTGTGCTGCTGATGTTCTGCCAGAACTAAAACCATCAATGTAGAGAAAGTTTTTTGTCTTTTCTAACCATGGAAGCACAGAAAAGTGGGGTTGGTGAGGAGTTCCTGACCTCACTGAGCCTTATCTGCTGCAAGGCAGGACTGATGCTTGCCACTCCTGGCAGACCACAGTCTAATCTGTCCTTAATGGCCTCGAGTGGTGGAGACTCCACAACCTACCCAAGCAATCAGAGACCTCTTCTTGGATCTGACTTGACTCTCTCCCACTGCACTTTAAATATGTTGTTCTTTACCCTCTGGCCCACAGGGCAGTTTATCACTCATACAGCATTATTCACATGCAATTGTAAGCTATTATTGCATCCCTCTGCCCCAACTTTTATTCTGCAGGCCAAGCAGTCCCACTCTTCCCTCAGAAATGATGTTATCCAGGTCTGTGATCATTCCCACCACTCCATGAATTTCCTCCAACTGTTTTTCCTTGAAGTGCAGTGCCCAAACTGGACATTGTGTTCCAGCTGAAATCCTTCCAACACTGGGACATCTTGCATGCTCTGTTTAGTTACCCCAGTACAACATTATTATTTGCAAAAATAAGCTTGACATTAGTGACTATTATTCAGACCACGAGTCACTGTAAGTTCCACACAATTTTTTAAGGAACTACCAAAACTGCAAAACTGTCTTATAGTCATAAAGGTGTTCTTCCTGCCTAAGGAATATTTCTGTGCACTTGGCTCAGTGTCAATCCATTCTGCTTTTACTAGAACATTCCTTCACCTGTCAGAATAATTCTGATTGCTGCTCTTGTCTCCCAGTGTTTTAGCAGCCCTTCCCATCTCCATTTCAGCTACAAATTCAACACTCATAGCCTGTCCCACCGAGGCTACTAATGACAATAATGGTGAAAAGCAGAACAACCCTTTCCATATACCTTTCCAATGGAATGATGGACCAGTGGTACCTGCTATTTGGTGTAATTCCATCAGTTTTGCACAGACTCCACACTTCCCCAGGTTTTTTTATGAAACCATCATAAACATTAATGCCAAAAACATTACTGGGAGTTGAGCTGTTTGGCCTCCTTAGTGCCTCCCCCAGCTGTACAACTTGCTATCAGTTCTGGAAAGATATTTTCAAGTCTTTAAAAGTCACATTGGCTGTTGCTGAACTCCTTAGTCTCCTTGATGCTTATACATAATTTGTTTGTTCCAGTTTTTCCAAGAACAAAACAATTTACCTGTCATTCCCTTTTATCTCTTTACAGACATTGTGCTTTTCCTTTCCCACTCATTCAGTACTTGACCTGTCTTCCCTGAGTTTCAGAAGTAATGACAAATGCTTCTGAGATTGCTCTAGCTAATTAAGTAGTCTAGAATAAAGTTTATCAGCCCCATCTGTTCTGAAAATATTAAATATGTCTGAATACACTCTAACCTGTTCTTGTCCTTTTTTACCTTGTGATTTTACCCTCTGTCATAACACCAGAAGCATGTTTGAGGGTGCATCTAGTGTGACTCAAATGCATCAGTGAGAGCAGCTCTGAACCCTGAGATGAAATTTAATCTAATTCCTTGTCTTCACACCAATCTATGGATTCCCTTGAATCATAAAGCCCCTCATACCTTCGTTCATTGTCATCAAGATGAGCGAAGAGCACGTTCTTGGAGATGGCCTTAGCCAGAGCAGTCATAGTTTTATAGTCCTTTGGAATAACCTGTAGAGAAAAGAATGAAAGGTAATTACACACCTGATTGTATTTCTTCACAAATCGTGAAATCTACAGAAAATTCCCCTATTCAAGAAAACGGATGCAATTTGATTTCAGGCACTGAGACAGGATTAAGCTATAATATAAGCCACTAAGAAAGTAATAAATTTCAGTTTTGATAATGTGAGGATAAGAATTTTTGTTCTCAAAATGACACTCAGAAAGGAACTAAAAGATCAGGCATGACTGGGGAGAAGGATATCCATAAAATACTATAATTAGGAGGCACTGGCAGCTGTGTAGTCTCCTGTCAAATCTCTTGGACTGAGGAAAAGGTATTTTATATTCCTCTTCCCTCCAAAAAATATCAGAAGCAACCTACTTTTAAAACTGTGAAAATAGCAACACTTCTTTAGGAAAAGGGTAAAAATGTATTGATTACATCATATTTTTCAGTACTGGCGGTGGTAAAAGGAACCAAGCTCCTGATAGGCCCACTTGAGTCAAAATCCTGTGCCTGGGCTTCATGGCAAACAAGAAGAATTTCCATTTGAGAATGAAGAGGCCTTTATTTGTTACCTGGAGAGATGTCAAAAGTCCTGTTGTGCATGAATTTGCTCAAAACAAAAGTTGAAAGTTTCCACTGTGGAAAGCTAAGATTTCCATTTTGGTAGCCATTTAGGTAAGATATCAGTAGGAAATGTACCTCTCTATTTGCCAAGTATCTTCTACCAGTCAGAGATTCCAAGATTAGGAGAGACACAAGAAATTTGTAACAAAATTATGCCCTGTCAAAGATATTCATTGTCTTTGATAGTGTGATTTTCCTTAATAGTTGAATTATAACAGGACAGAATCAAGCATAGCAGAAGTTTTAAGAGTTAAATAAACCTTACTCCAATCTGAAAATCAAAATCTGTTTGTCAGTCTCAATTACTGCACAATAAAGGTCTGATAAGGGGCATTTACCTGTCATATTTTCTTATGACAGAAATAGTGTATCTGTCTGTCTTAAGTTACTACCTGTGATGATTGCAGGTACTTTCCTTCTCTCATCCTGGACAGGCAAGAACTACCCATCCAGCCAAAAGAAGGATGTCTCACAGGGTAAAACCGATGTAGAACCAGCTCCCACAAAGAATTATCAAGATTTATTTCACAGGGAAACACTGCACCGTGAAGATCTAAAGTTAAACTGGCTCCAGACTCTCTTGTACTGACTGCTGCAGTCACCAGATTACTCAAATTAAGTCTAGAGAAGGATACACGTACAAACTGTATGTTTTTATCAGAGTGAAACTTAATCTAATTGACCTAAAAGTTTAAATTTCTCAGTGTTAAATTCAGCCAGTATCTTTTCTTGGTTTTTACCCTATCAGAGGAACCCTGGATTGAATTGCAGGCCTGAACCCTTGCTCCATTAAGAATACATCAGCTACTCAGCTTACTGCTGATGAGCCAAAAGGGTAAATAATCAGATCACGAAGATATTCAGCTCCAGCCTTTCTGTCTGATTATGAAATAGCACTGACCAGCCTTTCTCAGTGTAAATTTGCAGTGAAAGCCACAAGGCTTCGTGGGTTTGTCGGGGTAGGGACACAGAAAACACAGGAGAGATTCTCTAGGTGTAACCAGGCATCTGACCAAAAATGCTGGTAAGAGTTGCTTGGCCATTTCTTACATCACTCTTCCAAATAATCACTGAATGTTCTCTTCAAGCTGCTAACCCTCTTTAGAGCAAGATTCCTGTTCTGTTAGTTGTTAACTGTGTTACGTCAGATGTGTTGACAAATATTGGTTTCTCTAGTTCAAGGATGAACTAACCCTCCACAGAGATCCTCCCCAAAATGAAGCTATGCCATGTGCTTGCTCAAATCACAAAGCTAAATCTCTTTTGATTTTCTCTCCAGGGACATAACTCATTTCACTGCCTCCAGCACTACTCATGCTATAGCTCACTCCTTCAAGGGATCCTCCAAACTGCCTTATGACCCAGATGTGTTTCTATCCAACACCTGAATTCAAGCCAGAGGTTCTTCCTGACTACTATCTAAAATTCCATCTGTTTGCAATAGTCTAACACAACCTTTGCCTTGCTTTTTACTCCTTTAAATTTGTTCCATAATTTGTCCTTTCAGTGTCTCCTTTTATTTCTATATTCTAGAAATCTGTCACAAACACACATCCATGGGTTTCACCATGGGATTCATTTGCTTATGGCAGAAGACAAAGCACTGACACAAATCTTCTCAGTGCTAGTTCTGTATTCCTTCCAGCATCTACAGCTGTACAAGAAACTGTACCCTCAATTATTATTATTTAAGATCAGTCAGTTCCTAGGAAATTGAAATCATACAGGGCTAGTCACAGAACACATAGAATATGATCTATATTGCTGCTTCTGGTTCTTGCCTACTCATGCTACTGTCAGGACTCACTGATGTCACTGTTGAGAAATGAAGAAAACAAAGTTTACTTCAGGTTCCATTATAAACATAAAAGAATTACTCAGGGGGGTGGGAAGGGATGTTTCCTTTGATTTTCAGAAGTGTCAGATGGAACCCATAATAAACAGAAATGAATGGGATCTCTTTACGGAAGTTTTTTAGGGGGATATTGCAAAATGCACAGAAAGAAAATTGTTTTAAAGTGGCTTTTGAAGTATCACACAACTTTTTTTAACAGTGCGGGGCATTCATTAATAGCTTGACCACAGTGCTGTTAAAACTCACCACACACTTGAAAACATTATTTAACTGCCACAAGAATGCTCTTACACACTTGTTTTTAGGATGAATGGCTCTCCCAATTCTTTTTTTCTTGGGACAGAAATCCCCAGAGTAGCCAGTGAACTTGTATCATAAGCAGATGACACAAGCACATCTGATTGCAAAGGCAAAAAGCATTCTGCCAAAAAAACGGCGTCTGACAAAATGTATTCCCATAAAGAAAACGCTCTTTGAGTTAAAGCTACTCCAGGCGTGCACAAAAACACATTAGTAGCATCTGTCAACCTTATGAAATATATTTTCAGCCTGACTCCCTAAACAAACATGACATATGCTATTGTAATGTCTCTCGTTTACTAATCTTTGAAAGGTTTAGCCAGTGTCAAAAAAAAATGGAGAGTTATTAAGAGATATCAAAGATATAACATAGCCAGATATTTTTGTGAAAAAGACAGTTAAAAAGAGACAAGCCCAAATTAGAGCTCCTGGTGAAGAAATTACCTAATTTGGGATTGGCATTTCTTCAAAGACAATGGTCACAAAAAATCACGCAAGTATGGTCAACAGACTTCCGAAATTCAGTGGGTTAAGTGGCACCTAATCAACAGGGGAAATATGTGCCTGAGTGGTCTAGGAAACCTAAATGACTTAGATTGAAGAAAACTTGAGGCAGAACTGACTTTTGGAAACAAAAACCAGAAAAACAAAACAAACAGGAAATGCAGCAATAGAAAAGATGTTTTCCAATAATGTGAGGTTCTGATCAAACTCAGAAGGTGCTGAAGTCAGTGGCTATCAAGAAAATGGCTGAGAATTACTGACCCTGTTAGACAGGGAAAGAGATGAGCAGTGCTTCTCAAGAAGGAAGGAGCAACTGACATCCCATTGATGGGGAAAGTCCTTAGCCAAGGAGAAGCAAAACAACTTGAGTGTGAAGATGGTCAGGCCAGCACGAGGACACCATCCTCCAGGCCGGCCCAGGAGTCCAAATTAGGGCCAAAAATGAGTCCCTGGATTGTGTTGTAGGTGTCAGAGCCAGAGGGGTGGTCCCACATTACCTTTCTGACGTAGGAAACAGCATCCTCCTCAGTGTACACCTCTGCACTGACCCCCCCTCTCCTGCGCCGCGCCTTCACCACCGGGTTGGGGGGCGGAGGGGAAATCTCATCGTCGTGAGAATCCGACTGGGAGCTGGATTTCTGCCGAGCCAGGATCTGCTTGCATTCTTCCTGCAAGGCAAAAGGAGACAATAAAACACCTCTTACCCCTGGATGCAGTTAATTCGCCCTTCTTTTATGACTGTCAGCAACCCCTTCACTTCTACGTTTAGGTGATTGTCAATTTCCACTGCTGAAAGAAAATTACAAATTTAATGAGAATAGCAGTGACTGCAATGTGTGTACAGGCATTTGACCTGTTCAACTCTTCCTTGCACATCATGGCAACCAATGTATACAAAGTGCAGGCATATCTTTGCAGCTACTCCTGGTTGAGAAAGCAAAGCAAGCCTCTTTTGCTTGCTCTCCAACATCACAGCTGTTATTTTCTCAGTTGGCTTTTGCCATTGTCTCTTGTACAGACAACTTGTCAGAAGCCACACATTGATATATTAGATAGGTTTCTTCATCTTGCTCTGCTTTGCAAGCTTGCTATCACCACAAACAACAAAGATGCTCCCTACTCCAGAATTTCTGCCATACAAAGGATTTATAATCAATGGGACTCCTTCCAAGCAAGTAAGATCCAAGGTAGGCTCCAGAGGACTATGAAAGATGATGGTTGGCCTAGCACCAGCTGGCCAGTAGGGAGGTTATTCTCCAAATTTCATTCTTGTGGAACAGAGAATAAAATAGGAAGAGGAATCCCTGAAGAGAGAGAAACAAGAGTAGAAAACAGTACAGAAAACCTTCAAGAAAGGAGGTCAGAGTTGCAAGACTGTCAATTCATACACTGAATTTGACTTCCAAAGGATAGAGACTAACCAGATTACCCATAATTATAGTATTTTCCCAGAGCCTCATGTACTATCCCTCAGCTTCCTGGGATGTGAGGGAAAGTGTAAAGGAGTAAAATTCCCTTTGCATGATCCATGTCTGTCAGCCAAAGGAATGGGGGCCTGTCTGCTCAGAGCCAGCCCCCCTTCTCACCCCCTGGCACTGCTCAGCCCACAACATCACTGCCCCTGCTGCTTCCCCAGAGCCTTTGGGGCTGGTGCATTCCAATCTTCAGTGATCCTGCCTGAAGGCAGGGAGAACTGGAGATGGGGGGACCATATGTTCTGTTCCCTGGAGCAGGAAACCAGAGGGCACGAGCAGGAGGGACATAGGCACTGTAAGAAGGCAAGCTGGATGCTGCAGCAGTAGCCCAGTGTTTCATCTGCTGTGATCTCCTCTGTGCAGGCAAACCCCACAGCCTGGTAGTCCCAGGGTCATGTTGAGGAGTGCACATGTAGCCATCACCCCCTGACTCCCTGAACAACCCCAGTATTTTTCAGACAGCTCAGCTCAGCAGCATTGCAAGCTACCCAAAAGCAAACACAGCAACGCTGGGCTCCCTGCACACCCCATGAACCAACATTCCTCCAACAGAGATGCCAGAAGCTGGCCTCTGTCCTAGAGGAAATTTCCAATGAGAATTACCATTTAGAGCTAGGACAGGAGAGAGTGGAGGAGGGAGCATCTGGGAGCACCAGCACGAGTGGCAGATCACCAACATCACCAGCTGGTCTCACTGACAGAGGAAGTGACTTATGCACAGCTCATCAGGTATGGCACCAGAAAAGGGCAGTACAGAAAACTGGCACAAGCTCACAAGCTTCAAGCTTGCAAGAAAAATGGATGATTAATATATGTTTTGCTATTGATGTTTACATCAAATCTAGTCACACCACCTGTCTTTTCTGGTCTGATTCCAGTTAATTCCTGCACCATCACTGGCACTGCCCTTCTCATTAACCTGTGACACCAGTCTTTGATGCACTATTCCTACTTAAAATAAATAACTGAACAGTATTTCCCATGCTGCATGACTCAAAGTAACAAGTCACACATTCTTGTTTTGAAGCAGACATTACTGAAATATTTAGGGGACAAGCTCAGAGATAAAATGTAGAGGGCTGGATAAGGATCTGACTCCTCAAGATCTTGACCTGCCTCAAAAAGTGGCAAGTTCTTTCTGAGATCAGTTGGGGTTTAAATTTGACTTACAACCCCAAAACTCCCAGGCCACAATACAGTTGACCTCAGTGCTGTAACTAAAAAAAAACCCCAGAATTTCAAATGTATTAAATCCTTATTGAAACTTTAATTTCATATTCAAATAGCAGCATTAGATATGTAAAAAATGACTCAGCTAGATTTTCCTATAGTGTAAGAACTGCAAATTCTATTTCAGCATCCTCATCAACTTCTTCTTTACTCATCTCTGTCTCTAGATTCCTTAACTGCAATCAAGCAAAATATTTCAAAGACAAATGTGTGCTATCTATTACAATTATATTTAATATCTAGTGTTTAAAAACAAAAGATATGACTGAAGAATTTCAAATAACATTACTGACTGCCTATCTCTGACAGTGTTAATGGTCTCTAATTATATTACATGAACACAACCAAATGCACCTTTTCCATGGGCTTAACTGAAAGGTAGTGAAGACCTTTCTGAAGAAAAGTAGATAAAATTTAACTGAAAGGCAAGTACAACAAGAGGGCAGTCAGGTGTGCAGCACTTACACAGTTTTTTATACACAGCATATTTACTCAGAGAGAAGAGTAGTAGTTTGCCACATTTGAATATAAAAATACTCTTTTCTCTTCAGTACACATTGCATAAAAGTCACTTCCAAGGAACTAATAAATAATATCTCCCCTGCCCCAGCCCAGATTTATACACAAAAGAAAGCTCAGTGAGATAAAATTAATACTACAAAGCATGCTCTTAAACTCAAATACTTTTAGAAGCCAAAAAGATATTAAAGGATTATAAAAGTGAGTTACGGTGTGATTCATTCTAAAAGGAAGTCTCTTCACTACAAACTCCTTTTATATAAACAGCAGGCAGTTGACTGGCTGGCTTTTCCACACGCCGCTATTTGCAGTCTGGGAAGGATCCCCATTCCCGAACTAGAGCGTGCCTTTTGGAAATGAAAGCGTTTGCTCTGTCCTGGGCTGAGCTCTCAGAGAGGCGTCTTCCATATATCCTGGGGTAAAACTGCACAAATGCAGCAAATGTTTGAAAGGAGGAAGGAACTGTCTCAAGAAGAGTTCTTCAAACACCGATCTTCGGATGCGGCTTGATGTGAATCCTTGTGCAGAACTCAGTTTCAAGTAAACACCTCATCCTCTTTTGTTGTCATGACAACAAGTGGTATCTCTCTCTCTCTCTCCCCCTCTCTTTGGATAGCAGTGATAATTCATAATCACATTGCCCAATTATGTCCACCTTCAAATGAGAAAACACATGGAAGACACAACTGCAAGACAGTGTGACTGCCTTTGGTCGTTGCCTCAAATTGAAAGAAGAACCAATAAATACAATTGCAGTAGCCAATTTATCTTTTGCATGTCCACTTTCAGCTACAAGAGGCTGAGGTATAAACCACAGGAATTTAGCACATTGTCCTCAGCATCTTCCCCATAAAATGCTTCCATGAATTTTTAATGAGTTTAAGCACTGCAAGTGAAGCAGCCACAATGCTGAGACAGTTCTTAGATTTCCCCTTCCTTTCAGACCACTGCTTAAGAACACACACACTTCCTCACCCATAAGCTTTCTTCCCTATCAGCTGGAGCATTTCTTAACAGAAATTCACTCCCAGTCTCTCCTTTCAGGCTTTGTCACTACCTGAAAACTCAGATGAGCTGAAGGAAGGAAAGCACCTCAGGAGGCTGCAAATCACTGTGCAGCCTTACAATAACATCCCAAGATTCTGCTTCCTACAATATATACATTGCATTCAAAAACAACACCACCAAGTACACTCTAAGTGATTTTTCTTTTCCCCTCAAGCACATTCATAAACTTTTCTGACTGACAGATCTGGATTATTCACAGAAAATGTGCAGGAAGGTTTGTGCACAGGTAACTAATCTCTCTTTGCACTGGAATTGACCTAGAGGAGATGCCCTCAATCCAGGAGGGTTTCTAACACCCCTCACCACTCCTTGGGGCTGATGATTTATAGCAACAATAGAGGCCAAAGGCAAAGCACTTTGCTTTGCTGGAAGAACAGGACTGACTGATGCCATCATTAAAAGCAAGAAAAATCTGGGAGATCTTAATGTTCTTTTCAGTCTTATCTTTGCCAGGACAGACAATCTTTATGATCATTCAGCCTTGTTACTCACACAATCCCAATTATTGTTCCACTGCCTTCCCCCTGGTACATACTACCTTTTCTTCTACAGCACTTCTAAGAAATATCTTTAACATGCACAGCCTACAATCCTACCTAGGTATTTACCCACCCCACAGTTACCCTCCACTTTGATTACTATTTCTGCATCCTCCGTGGCCTCTCTGCATCTCAGCTCATTTCCAAATTCCAATCTAGGCATAATTTTCCTGCCAAAAATCTGCCTACTCTGATGACACTCCACCTGCATCACTGACCTTCCTCAGACCCTTTCCTGCCATTGTTTCACCTCCTGCAACTTGTTCACACTCCTTGTCTTCCCCCCCACCAGTGTCTTCAGCATCTCAACCCATCACCACCTCTTCCCTGCTTTCTTACATACGCCTCACAGCAAAGTGAGGGGTTATGTTACAAAACACAGACCCTATTTTTGATACTTAAAAGCTTATATAATCAAAGAGAATCATGGCCAACACTCCTGATTCTTAAAATCCAGCCAAATAACAATGTATGCACGCATAGCTTGTGTAAGAAGAGACAAGCCCACATAAAAGTGGATTAAGGAACCTGATGAATGTAAAACAGGGGAGCCTGAGATGTGAAACAAAGACATCTTCCAGGCAGAATTCTCTCCATGTTCCATCGCTGCATTCTGGTTTTTTAGGTTTTGGCTTTGAGACTGGCAAAGCTGCTCACACTTGTGGACACACAAAGTAAACAGGAAGCTCAGCTCTAATATGTTCCCCACAAGCTTGTAAGATCTTGGGTTTGCTTAGAACTGATTTTATTTCTGAGGGAAAAAGCTTTTTTTCTCTTTCTGCTCTTATTCCCTTCATCCTCCACACTTCTCTGAGCCTCCTGCATGTAGGAAAGTTCGCCTGAGGGGTTTTTAAAAATTCACCTCATTTTCCTTTACCTCTTCCAAGAAAACTGTCACCTCTCACAACACTGCCTGGCTGACTCTGGCAGTCACAGAGGTCCCACCTGAGCTGCTTTTCATCCAGCTCTTCCCAGGACTGATATCAGAGGAGAGGCAGGAGCAGAGGCTGCCCAAGCCTGCTCAGAAGTGCAGTCACACAGCCAGGGCACCTGGTAGTCCCACTGTTGTGCTTCTATCCGCTTCTTAGGTGCGTTTCTGCATGCTTTACCAGCATTTCTGACCACCAAGGACATACCACCCAACTGCTTTGCAACTTTTGAACAATATTGTTATTAGGCTTTATAAAACTGCTTAGTTTATGCATTTTTTCTACAGTTCTTTGTCTGATTTTGCTTCAAATCCATAACTTTTCCCCAGCTTATCTGAAAGCACTGAGTCCTACTTTGCACAATAATAACCTGTACTTTTAAGAAGGACTTTCATCAGTTTAGACAGCTCCTGGCAGAAATCATTGATTGAAGGGCTCCTTTCTGTGATAAAATACGAATACTGGGAGACAATACTGTGGCAGAAGATGAGCCTGGCGCTCAAACGTTGATGCTCGAGTGCGTTGGGCTCGGAGACCGCCCGCGGTAAGTAAATGAAGTGTATTTCGCTAGCGGAGGCTGCATTGGCGCTTTGCTGCGCGCCTCCCTCCCGGCGGAGCGGACCCCGCGGCCCGCCTGCAGTTCCGCCCGCTGCCGCCGGGCGGCGCCGCGCGGGGCAGCGCCGGCCCCGCCGGGCGATGGCGGGCTCCCGAGCTCCATCCTTGGTTTTGGGAGAATTCCCAAAATTCTCCTCCCGACGGCACCGCCAGACACGCGGCGGCAGCCGGGATCCAAAGGAACGCGGCCGATCCGCCGGCAGTAATTTCACTGGAGCGAAGCAGCGTTTCCTGCACGCGCTGAGGGCAGCAGAAGGGGCCTGGAGAGAGCTCAGGTCCAGAAGGTACCAGCAGAGCCCAGCTCAGCCAGCACAGCCCTGCTCTGAAATACCCCCCACAAATGGCTTCAGCAAAGCCATTTTAAACACATCCTGCTGTTTCCTGCTGCTTCCTCTTCTTTTGTGCCATTTTCTTCATTAGTTCTATTCTTTATTCTAATTCTTTGCTGCGGAACAGTTGAGCTTAGCCTGGCAAGACAACTCCACCTTTGATCATATAATCCTGGCACTAAACAGCCTGACACCATGAAATTTTTGCAGTCTTGGTATGGCTAAAAATACAAAGCGTTGCCCGTAATTTCTCAGTAATTAACTTTTTCACATAGAGTAAGAACCAGAGATAAAATATGGGTTCCATGTTTTTTTCTGCTATGCCTCTTTTAGTCCTCAAGTAAACAGGACTTAATTACAGCTGTTAAAATAATGTCACAGTTTCTTAGCTAACATCTATTCCTTCACTCCAAAAAAACCCAATTACAATCCCTAAGGGAAAGATTTTCCTCACTCCATCCACCAAGATCTACACAGTCAGAGGGAAACATAAAATAAATTGTTCAAAGGAAATATCACAGGTTTTAAAATCTAAAGTATCTAAACTGTTTTCAACTATTTTCTGTGCTCAAGGGCATGTTACAGATTTTTACAAAGTAACTGTTAATGTGAACAGAGTAGATGTCATCTTGAAGTCCATAGGTCACAGCATATAAAAGTGACTTGCAAACTTCAGAGTACAGAAACATAGGCTGATTCCCAGCAATTACTGGCAACTTAAGCAGGTCCTGCCAGTATTAAGTGAACAGAAAAATGTGTGTTAAAGCTTTCCCACAATTATTTTCCGAGTTGTGGGTTTTGATACTGTACTTGACACAAATAAGCTGCAGTCAGAAAGGCATTGGGGGGGGGTGTTCCTTCTAACACTGGCACTCCTTCAGAATCAAACATCAAACATCAAACCTCAGTCTCCAGCACTTTATTCATGAGTATTTATTCATGTTCTCCCTTTACAGCCCTCTCAGGCCATGTCCATGCTGTGGATAAAGAGTGGCCCAGCCACGGAGCTGAGCAGCAGCCCAGGACAGGCCACATCCCCGGAGCATTACCTCATTCCCTGGCTCTGCTTGTACCAATTCCTGCCAAAACAAACCTGCTCCTGGACGTGCCAGACCTAAGAATGACACCTGGGGCCAGTGAGTGTGCTGGGGTCAGGGGTCAGACCCTGACCCATTTTCACTTAGCAGCAGGCTGAAGGAAATGGACCCAGCTCTGATGTCATCAGAAGGTGAAAATGATCCACTCTGATCTTGCATATCACAATAAATCTTTCTTTTATGAGTTGATTTTATGAGGTGGAGTTAAGAATTAGCAAAATTAAACACGCTCTTCTTTTTTTTTTTTTGTTCACTTCTGAGGTAGCTCCAGTACACTGATGTGGATCAAGCTTTACTTGTTTTCCACAAGCTCATTTTTCAACCATTTGAAAAATGTCCTACACTTCATCTCTAAACTTCCCACATGTGTTTTTGACAGATAAACTGTTCTTCTACTGCTCTCTTCAGTGGAACGTGTTGTTTATCTTAATGAGTTTGGAAAATAACCTCAAAATACCACACTTAGGTGGAAAAATGCATGACTTTGTTTAGAAATTCATTATTAAACCCAAAGATTTTCTCTCCTCTCCCTACACAGGACCAAAATTGAAGCAGCTAACAGCAAATGTATTATGTCAGTATTGCACATTTACAAAAATCTAATGAAAAATTGCTAAATTCACAGTTTCATTAGGATTCTTCAAACTACCTGCACGTGAAAAATGTATAAAAGCAGGATAAAACTTATTGAAAGATTCCTTTATCTTTAGAGGTCTTTCTTCAACTGTTCTCATGCAACCAGCTAAGTCAAAATATTATTCTACAGCAGAAAATCCTTCACAGTGCAATTGATCCCAAGGAAGTCCTGGGAGATGGTTGGGCAACAAGGGAGTCAAAGTGCTGTAGGAACAAGAATTACAGTGCTGGAAGCCTCCAGAAGCAGCCGAAAGCCTCCAGGCTCAGCAGCCTCGGCCCCCAGGCTGCTCTAGAGAGTGCCAAGATTGTGTCCTCCCACAGCAAGCACAATATTCCCTGCAGTTGATGCCTTGATGTTTCTAAATCATCTTCCATTTTGAGACAAGTGATATCCATCAGCTCCTGTGCTGGCACCCTGATTGATGTCCTACAGAATTCTGGTATCTGCTGTTCTTTGGGAAATAACAGGGGACCACATGAAAGAAGATGTAATTTGTCAAGGGTAAGAGCTGCCCTCCTGTCTCAGGTCTGTGTCAACATCAACAAAACTAAACTCCCCCAGTACAACTCCTCAAGAAATCCCTCTAGCAATGGAGCATATTCCATAATACCACAGCATATTTTAATGGGAGCTTTTTCAAGAATGGTGTTTATCCTTCTTTTCAAGAAGACCAAAATTCCACGTGTTCTGACGGATAATAATTCACAACACGGTAAAGGAAATTCAACAATTTTGATTCTCTCAAAATGTGTCTTGGCTGTCAGAAGTTTAGAATATACAGAATTAAGATTCTGTTTCTTTTTCACAATAATCAAATACAATTAAAAACCATCTTGTACTTTCTACCCCTCTTTGATGTCCCAGGCTGCCACCAAAATGCAATGTTTGCATATGTTCAAAGTTACACAGATTTGGCATATACTCACCTATAGGAAAATGTATCTGAAAAGCAGAGAGTGAGATGTATTAAATGTTTTACATCGCTGGTGATATATCAGCCTTATGTATTATTCACTCTTGAAGGAAGAAACTACTAAACCTTATCTCTCAAGCAACAACAACTCTTGCTCACACAACGTGCTCTTCCTGCAAAGACACCTGTAGGCTTTAGAAAGAATTTGTCTGGGAATGTTTTAAAATGTTTTGCCCCTCTCTGCACTGCTTTTGAAGACAGTCACGGTAAGTGAGGTGGGACAGGCACTGCAGAGAGGAGAGAGCAGTGAGATTAAATATCAAAGTGTTCAATGATTTTGAGAACTCGCTAGTTCCCTGAGTCTGGTCAGTTTTAGGGAAAGGGGAAACTGCACCACCTGACACTGGAATAAAAAAACATCTTTTGCATCCACAGGAAGGTTCTTCCAAGAGATGAAAGTTCAGGATACCATGCCTCACAACCAATTTGGGTCATTTTTAACAAGTGCAGTTTGATGAGATTTTATATATGCACAAAAAATTCTAGACTATAACCAATGTTATAGTAGACATCCACAAACATAGGGTTGGAGTTTTTTTCTCTTAACAGTTTACATTTTCACAGTTGTGTGATCAGTTAAAATTTAAAAAAAAAAAAGTACCAAAACATTTGAAATCTTTAAACAATCTTTTTCATTTTATAAATGGAAAATGTAAAGTCACCTGAAAATCACTGACCTTTTCTAATTTTTCAAAGTGTTCTCTGAGGAACTTCATGGGTCGATCTGGCTTTGCTATACAGAGGTTTACAATGCATTCTTTTAAAATCTGCTGTATGTTGTGTTTCTGAACATAGAGTTCACATCCCTTCAGGCTCTCATCTTCTTCCACATTGCAGGAAGCAGCAGCAGCCATCTTCAGGCTTGTAAACAGAAAACACAACCTAGGTAAGAAAATGGTGCAAGAAAGAGATAAGAGACCAAATCTTTTGTCAGAGAAATCTGAAGAGCAGAGGCATTATAATATTGCCTGCTGCCTATTGAGGACCTACTGAATTTGAACGGTTTAATGTTCTGGGGCTGTACGTGGAAATGCTGAACTGTGTCATCTTTGTATCAGCAACATCCCACCAAGTACACAAAGAGGATTTTAACTCCTAGATATTGATCAATCTCTGGGGAAAAAAAAAAACAACAAACCGGTGAAATTAACCCTACGAGGCAAGGAGTTTCAAAGACAGTATTAACTGACAGCGTAAAGCCTTGCTTTGCTCTCCCCGTGGGGACTCGCTCCTGTCACCAGAAACCCAGCTTTTTGCTACAGAGATTTTTTGGCAATTTTAGCATCTCTCCCTTTCCCAGCCAGCGACCCTTCGCGGCCCCGCGGAAGCTGGGGGGGGAGCGGGCAGAGCCCCCCGAAGGGAAGTGAGTTCCCCAAAGGGAAGTTTGATGACTTGGGGGGGGGAGAACAGCCCCAATCGCTCTTTATTTCCCCCGGGGAGGTTACGACCGCTCCGTTGGGAGCCCAGAACGCCCGGGCAGCTTCACCCCGGCCCTGGCCTCTCTGCCCGGGTCTGTGGATGCCGGGGGGCGGCCGGGGCGGTGCGGGGCGGTGCGGGGCTGTGCGGGGCTGTGCGGAGCTCTGCGGGGCGGGCCCCGGGAGGCTCCGAGCGCCAAGGAAGT
>VXBQ01013904.1:0-23887 GCA_013400175.1 Phainopepla nitens
CTGTGTGTGTGTCCCCTGTCCCCCCGCAGGCTGGGGAGACCAGCTCATCTGGACGCAGACCTACGAGGAGGCGCTTTTCCGGGCCAAGCACAGGTACCCGCCCCGCCGCGCCCACCCTGAGCCCCCCGAGCCTCCCCCGTTCCTAACGAGGGCTCTTCTTTTCCAGCCAGAAACCCCTGATGATTATCCACCACCTGGAAGACTGCCCGCACAGCCAAGGTAATCCTTTTGCACTCGGGAGGGAAAAAAAAGAAATAAATCTTGTTTTAATTCTTTGGGAAAACGCTGCTTAAAAAAACCCAATCAGCCACTTCTGCTTAAACCCTAGTGAAATACTAGCTTGCACAAGCACAGGGAGTGTTCTTCAAGTACTACGAAGGTGTTTTTCAGTGTGCAGAAATAAAATTAAAATGGTAATTCAGTTTTGCACAATACAAAATGGATACAGAAATGAGCACAGGTCATTAGGGCTTGACCTCTTACAAATCTGAATTTGGTTCACAGCACCATCAGCCAAAATCAATAGCAAGAAATAACAATTTGTCGGAAAGACCACATTCAGCTCTTGAAATCATCAGTGACTGAGACTTAATCTAGCCAGGGACTAAATCAATCCAGGCTGAAACTGAGTTCTTCCAGGATTTCTGGTAACCAGGACTGCTCTTTTCCCAGTGACTTTGAATTTATCTGAGCGCCCTCCTTCCTGCAAGTCAATCCACATGGCAAGATCTGTGCATCCATCCATAGCTCCAGTAACTCCAGAAGGGTCTTTGTACAAGTATATAAACCCCTGCAAACATTTTAATCTGAAGCCCTACATGCTATATTATCAAGTGCCTCAAGATCTGGGGCCAGAAACCACAAGAGTAGAACAGGAGGCTTGAAGGGTCAAATGCTCAAATTCAAACCTAAGCAGACAAATCTGAGAGCCATCTGTACTCTCTGAAGGAAGATGGGACATTTTGCACTACTGTAATTACTCTTTAATGCAGAATATAAATGAATGGATCATGTTCCAACAGAATGAACTGAAAATATTTGTTTGCTGCAGCTGTAAACTGGAAGTTCTCATTTAGTTTCATCAGTTTGTTTGAATTTCTTTTTGGAGGAAAATATATTCTAAGGGCATCTTTTTAATTTTCTTTCCCATTTGTTTCTACTCTAGCCCTCAAGAAGGTCTTTGCTGAACACAAAGATATACAGAAACTGGCTGAAAAGTTCATTCTCCTGAACCTTGTTGTAAGTTTCCCAGTTACACTTTAATTTAGTCAAAGCAACAAAGTTCTGCTTTTAATTATGGCCTCTCCAACTTGAGTTTAATAGCTAGGATTGACTAGGAAAATGGCCACTTCTGAAGCATAACAGATTTCATAGAAAGTCTTTTTTTATTTGTACCTATCACAGACTCAGGATGTGAGGGAATATAAAGTTTAATAGTAACAGACAGTGAATCTCCTAAACTGCAAAATGTATTATTTGACCTGTATTTCATAATACAAAGTACAGTGAAGGAAAAAAAATATTTATGTAACATGCCCTCCTTGACTAGGAACATTCTCTGTTTTCTTCAAGTATGAAACCACAGACAAGAATCTTGCACCTGACGGCCAGTACGTCCCTCGGGTTTTGTTCATAGGTGAGTACCTCAAGCATCAAAGCTGATCTCAGCATACAGCCCCTGCTGCACCATGCATCTCAAATCCTCAGGCTGATTAGCAGGATGTATTTCATGAGAAATATAAAGGTTTGAGTTGGTTTTGTGGATCAAATATTGACTCAATACCACCCAGCTTAACAGGTCCACCATTCCTCCCTCAACAGCTGGTCCCACATACTGGAATGGGTAGCTTATCCCATTCCTAATAAACCTGCAAACACAACACTTAAAACTGAAATGTCAGTAACCCTGTTAAAACAATGCCTTAGTCAGCAGAAGCAGACATGTCTCACAGAAACATTTAGGAAGCAAGCAGGAGTGCAGAAAGCTTTATTTCCTTTTATTTCATTCTGCTTGAAGGTTAACCTCTACAAATTCTCTCACCCTTTTTTCCCCCAGATCCTTCCCTGACTGTGAGAGCAGATATTACTGGAAGATACTCAAACCGTCTCTACGCATATGAGCCCTCTGACATTTCACTGTGTAAGTAGAGTGTTCTGACACATTCTGGAAATATTCTGAAAGCAGTCACATTTTTCATGCGACGAGGAATAACACTAGGCATTACAGATTCTCACAGTCAGTACTTGCTGAAAGACATTTAACCAGGATTAAAATTAAACAGGATGCTAGACTTAAACTCAGTGAGATGAAGAAAATGATGGCAGAGCCCTGGAGCTTTAAGCATCCATCTGTTTTAAAAGCAATCATATGTCAGTAGGAACTTGCATAATTCAGCAGTGCTTACTGCAAGCAATGCTGAGAACTCACACACGAGTCCCAACAGACCAGGTCAGGAAACCTTCTGGGAACAAGGAAAGATGTTTGCTACAGCCATTCCTCACTGCTGTACAGCTCCAGTCTGTGCCCAAGTGTTGACATTAATGAATGTTCTCACCAGTAAAAATTAAACCCATGACGTTCACAAATTGCTTGGAAGAGTAAGTGCTTCTGAATCTCTATAGCAATAGGCATGTGATTAAAAGCTTTAATAATAATGACATTTTCTCTGCAGCATTTTTCGTTGCTGGCAGAGGAAGTTGCAGCAAAAATAACATGCATGAATATTTCATTTCTAGTGTATTCGAATATGCAGAAAGCGCTGAAGCTCCTGAAGACTGAACTGTAAGGGGAAGAAAGAAAAAAGCCCTTAAACATTATGAAGTCTTATCTTCCATCTCTTCTCCGCACCTTGACACTGGTGAAGAGACTATTTAGAGTGGTATTTAGTGATGTAGTGATGGTTTCTATACATAAACACTACAGTTTTACATTAGCACTTTTGTACTGGGCAGCATTTTTAAAAGCTGAAGGCTTTTAATTTAAGGCGTACAGAAGAACACTGTATGATTCAACTGTAAAAATGATTTTTTAAAAAATAAATTCATTTCAAGTGTTTACATACAAAACATTGCTGTGTTTTCATTTTCCCTTATCTTCATCCACCATTATTAGAAATAGTAAAATCACCATCTTGCTTGAGACCACAAGCTTGCATTTTACATTCAAGCACTTTGGAAAGGAAGAGGCTGTTGTGGATCAATCCCTGTCAGCAGCCCAACCCTACACAGCCACTTGCTCTCTCACTCCACTCCAGTGAGATGGGAGAGAGAATCAGAAGATTAAAGGTGAGAAAACTCACGAGGGGGTTCAGATAAAGACAGTTTCATAGGTAAAGCAAAAGCTGTGTGCACAAGCAGTGTGAAACACAGGATTAATTCACTGCTTCCCAAAGGGAGGCAGACGTGCAGCCAGCTCCAGGAGAGCAGGGCCCCACCAAATCTAATGGTGACTTGAAGACAAACACCATCACTCCAACTGTGCCCTCCTTCCTGCTTCTTCCCCCAGCCTGGATGGTGAGCATGGCATATCCCTTCACTCAGCTGGAGTCAGCTGTCTCAGCTCTGTCCCCGCCCAACTTCTCCTGCAGCCCTGGTCTACTTGCTGGCAGGGCAGTGTGAGGGAGCAGCAAAGACCTCGACTCTGCATCAGCAATCACAGAAAACAACCTTGGCTCATCAGCACCATTGTGTCTGCAAATCCAAAGCACAGCACCACACAAGCTACTGTGAAGATAATGAACTTCACTCAGCCAAACCCAACAGAGGAAAGCAGCTTTTTATCTCCAGTTTCAGCAGCTAGCTAAGCTCTCTATTACTCAGCCTACTTTATCTCCAATTATTTTCTAGTAGCACCAGCCTGTGTGGAGCTTTCAATATCAGCCCTTTCTTTACAGCTAAAATAGCAAGAACTGAAAATCTTTCACAGAAAATACTTGAGACTAGTGAATGGGATTGTTTGCATACAGAGCTTGTTTTTCTTTTGAACTGGATGTATTCTGAAGTGATTTAAGATACAACTGCTTCCCTTAAAAGATCCCTGCTTAAATCAGTTTTCAGTAAAGCCCTGGGATGATTAATAAAGGGATACCACATTGACTATGCAGCTGGTTTAATGATTGCTTATTTATAAGCCCAAAAGGGACAAGAGAACTAAAATAAACAGATTTACAGATGAACCATGAAAACATACATTACATAAATACTTAAGCAAAAAGGAGACTTTCCAGCCCCAAATATCTGCTGTCTCTGAACTCAGCAGCAGCATCAGTGAGAAACACTTTGGCCAGGACCACGCCTTCATTATCATCTCAGCTCTGTGGCAATAACAGCATTCTTAGCACTTCTATTACCATTACTGCCACTACCAGTCATGGTGAGAACTAAAAGAGGAAAACGCTTGGGAGGGCAGGACAGGTGAGAGAAGCAAGGCTTTCAGCTCAAGGGAATCTCTCAGCAAAATTAGAAGGCAGGGACTTGCTAGTAAGTCTTTAGCTAGCTGTGCAAACCCTTCCTACCAGAAAACCTCAAGAGGTACCTGGAAAGGGTCCCAGACATGGAATTCAGCATTCCTTCAGCACTTCAGTAAGATGTTACTTTCTATTGCAGCATCCAGAAGACAGAGGAAAAAAAGATGCAGTGGGGGGCAGAAATAGGCTCTAGAATCACATGTCAGTCAGAAAAAAAACCAAAAAATGTGGTCGTATCACTTAGCAGAGGGACAGCACAGAGGGAGGCCGGAGCAGCTGGTTGTCAGAATCATCTTTACTCAACCCAAAGTACACTTGCTAGAGCTATGTGACATAAAAGGCTGCCTGTGCCATCAGGTTTTACAAAGCTGTTTTTGTAACACTATGGGAATTGGGAAGCATCATTTTCTTAAGCAGAGGTACTGATGCTACGTATAACATCCAGTAAATGGATATAAGACATAACTACAAGGGTCTACTAAAATACATGCCTAGATGCAAATACACAAGTTAGCCCAGCCTGCAAGTATCAAGCAATGTTTCTGAAACTGAAATTTTTCTTTCTGCACTCAAGGCTATGCTTTTCTCAGCCACTTTTCACCATAACCAAATTTGCAAGAATCTTAATACATAAATGGTACTTAATCCTGCTCTTTTAATCCTTTCCTCTAAATACAGATTTTTTTAGGCTTACAGAGGCATCAAGCCAAGCTGAGATACCTAAAAAAGCCTCTTTCAATTTCTTTGGAAAACCTGGGAAATCACTGCTAAAACAGAGATGATTGTTAGATAACCCAAAGTATACAGGATGGATATGGAGATTTTAGGAATTCCACTAGATTCAGACAATCTTCTCATTAATTAGGTCTAAAATAATAATGCAAGTTCAGAACACTAACACATTCCTATCCACTTGTCAGCTATAGCTTTTAAAGTATGTTTTTACAGATATCACTTCAAGTTATACAACCTTTCCCTTCTGCAATAGTTACTTTCATGTGAAAGGAAGGTGGCAGATACTGTGCAGTAGTATCAGGATGTTAGTCAGTATCTGGACTCACTTCCTCACACAGATGGAGAAGAATTAGATTGTTTTATAGCCAATTATTTTTATATGATAAAAATGTGTATGTGTTTTGATAGGAGACATCTTTCTACATTTTTCCAGAATAACCAACTTGAAGAAAGCATTTCAACAAACTAAGGCCAAAAGACATCTAATGTAATCAGTAAGAATGGTCCAAGTTAAATCACTCCATTACACTGTGGATACAGTGTGTACACTGATAAATTACTCCATTTTACACTGTGCTGCTGTAAATAGCTTCTAGAAAATCTGGTTACAATGAAGTCCAAATCTCAAGCAGTCAGGTGAAAATGAAAATGCATCTCTAGGAAACAAACAACAACAAAAAATCTTTGTGTGGTGAAAATATTTTTCAAGAAGAGAAAGAAACAAAGTTCAATGACAAAACCCACCAAGAATAGGTATAAATAACTTTTTAAAGTGCTCTAGGTTTGGCATGTCAGAATAGTATGGCATTTCTTGGATACTCACACAAGTCCGACTTTCTCTGAGAGAACACTCTTCACCTTCCAAAAACAAAGTCAGACTCATTGTGTTTTACCATCCCCTTCAGACTCAGGTTTGGAAAGCAAATCCATACCTCTGGGAATTTCAACGTTTGTGTGGGTGGATGGGTTTGTTTAACCACAGTCCCAAAGAGACAATGTATTTTTAATACGATAGCAAAACTTTAATCACCCCATAAAATCCACTGATCTGTTTTTGACTACTAAAAAAAAACTCACCTTATGAGACATAAGAGTTTTGGAAGTGGTAATATTTTCAGTATTTTTGCATTGGTGCACATTTACACCCCAGTATAAGCCACCATATTTATGAAACCAGATCCATCCAAAACTAAGCACTACAAAAACAATCAGGAAAAAAGTCAAAATTGGAGCAGCAACATGGTATTATTTTAAGCTTCATTAACCCTCTCCATATGACAACTCCTTGGACTTATTACTGTAATGCACAAAACACAGATCCTGTCTAAACTAGGAAAAGTAACTGTTCCTAAAGGGGAAATGAGATCATCACTGTCCTCTTGACACGTATTGGGAATGGGTGGAGAGCAACTGGGGGAAACAGGACAGCAACTGGGAGAAGCCAAGTGCTGTGTACATTTTATTAGACTTCAGCAGGCCTGAAGGCTCTTAAGGTGTTTCAGCACATGAGTGGGCTCTTACCCTGGATCTGCAGGTATGTGCTTGAGCCAGACACAGCAGCTGGGCAGGCACAGCAGCAGCCCCCAGAGCAGCTCCAGGAGAAGGTGCTGACCACGGATGCTGCAAACTCAGCTATGCCTGAAGAGCAGTTCTACAGCAAGTTCTTGACATGCCTCTGCTTTCAGTTTCTGCTCTTCCCTTCAAAACCTCAAGATAATCCCTTCTTCAGGAGCATTCAGCCCGTGAAAGTCTCAAGGTTCTTTGATGGGCATATGTTTCAACTTCTTTTCACCTCCTCTGCAGGAGTAAGGAGGGATCTCTCTAGTAAAGGGTGACTGCACAAGAACCTACTTTTGTCTGCCTCCAGAATTCCTTACCACCTCTCTCAGGTGCTGTAATCCTTGCCAGAGGGCCTTAATACTCTTCCCCTTTTCTTCCTGTAGACTTGTCTTTCAGGCCACAGCAACTGCCCACCCTGCCAGCAGCAGCAACTGACTGAAGAATGAATGGGGAAAAGGTGCACTGCAGATCTGCAATTCAGTATGAATAGAAACAAATGGAACACTGTGCACCTTGGGTGTTCAGATGTCTGCTGATTCAGCTGATGCACCACTTCTTTTACAGGCAGCAAGAGGGACCATGCTTTCCTTCAGCTCAGACAATACTTTCTACATGGATAACACACCATTCTAACTTGAATTCTTTGTTTTCAGAAAACAAACTACTGGAAACCAATTTTTTGGTTGCTGTTTTTCTTTCTTTTTTTTTTACATGTCATTCAATGTCTCATGAAATCAAGACTGTTATCTGGATGACACAGAAATGTACACTGCTGAGTCATTACAACAATGACTTTACACCATCTAAAAAAAGTAGCTGTACAACAACTTTCCAGACATCAAGTTTCTTACATCAGAGATGACAGACACTGATTGTGCAAATACCAAACCTCATTCACTTGTCAAGAGAAAGAAGTTTCAAGTTAGTCAGCTGCAGATAACATTCTCCTGGTTTTCTTCATTCATTGTTCTCATAATAACAATATTCATTAACATTGTTTTTATTCTCAACAAAATTCTAAAGCTACCAGAAAACCAAAACAAACAGGGAAGGGGAAGGGTGAAGACTATAGTAGTCATTAACATACACCTATGTGCACTATAGAAAATAACATCTCTAGCTTCTATTTTTACCTTAACAGTAAAGTGGGAGACAAAAAAGTTTACTAGAGTACATCCTAAAACCTAAGTAAATCATACCCAACCATCCACCGTAAATTTTTACCATTTTAATGAGACTTCATGTGAATTTTTGCAATTAATGAATACAGCAGAAAATACCTCTGGTTTTTTTTTTTTTTTACACCAGATAACCCAGTAGTGCTATAAAACTCATTGTACAGAGTTCACCATATCAGTTAACAAAGTCTTAACCAGCAGTTCAACTCTGCCCAGCTACTGAATGCACCCATCTACTTTAAGATAGAGATTCTTAGAAGAAAAATAGTAGAAATTAAATATGAAAACTACACATTTCCTACAGAACTTGTTTTATTCTGGGTACATGTAGAATACCTATTATGGAGAAATACCAAACTATGGAGAATCAGTATTTTTAAGTAGAGGGTGCAGAGAGAAGATGTAGTCCTTTATAAACTTATCAAATAAATGCACTAGGGTTTGCACGGGGGTCCTTTTGGTTCCTGTATCTGTAAGTCAGCCAGACTCCCAGAATCTGAAAATAAAAACCAGAGATATTATTAAGCAGAGGGTGTCCATCCCATCCTCTGGTTTTACAAAATTTGTTTTAAACATAAAACCATGACAATGAATTTCCACTATACAAGTTTAGGATACTTTACTGCTGCTAAAATTGTACAACCACACTCCATCTTTCTTAATTAGAAAAAAGAATGCACCTTCTCTCTCTGAGAAAAATCATACCCTAGCAACAGGGAGAAAAACAAAATAAAAACCACAAAACTATAAACAAAAGCCAAACCCATATTCACAATGCAATAAAAATTTTCCCATTGTTATAATAAAAGTGAAATTATTCTTTTCCCCTTCCCACATGATAAATATTCATAAAGCTACTTTTAGTATAATGATTAAAAAATCCTCCAATTTGTTTCATTTTATCATTACCACTTAACTATACAGCTGTTCTTGTGTATTTTCAAATCTTGCCATTCCCCCCAACTACCATCCCCTCTCCCAGCACCTTCACATTTTTAGCTGAGATGCCTGAGGTCAGTGTGATTTTTTTTAAGTTGCTGTCATATGCAGAAACCTTCTAAAAACTGCACTAAGCAGCAGATAGAGTATTTTCACATGCTCTACCCTGGGATTAGAAAAGACCTGCTCTGAGGATTTTATACTCCAATCAATAAAGCAAGTTATGCATCATCATGGTACTAGAGCGAAGAACCAAAAGACCTTTTTAATTTTAACCTACTGCTTAAAACACAGTCCACTCCTCATGCAACCCTTATCTTTGCACTACAGGTGGCACCAAAAAAAAAATACCTCAAAGATCTTCTGTGTGCTAGGGTGGAATAGGTGGGAAGAAGACGGAACACAGTAAAGCAACAGCACTCTTTTTATTACTGTTGGAGAATGGTACAGCTGGACAGCTAACTTTCTGAAAAGCTTAAACTTTACAGCACTACATTTTAATGCTGAGGTTTGCTGTCTACATAACAAAGTTGTAAGAAAAGTCTTCCTTCTGACAGACTTAAGCAAGCTCTTAGCTTTGAAAAAATATGGCCTAATTAACTGACTCCTGAGATTGGACTGAGGTTTCCTGTAATAAACCCCCTAAAACTGTGTTTCACAAAACAAAGGTTTAAAAGCAGGGAAAAAGCACTCCATTTTCTAACCACCCACTCACCTCTGTGAAACTGAAGAAGAGTCCTATCCCTCCGACAAATCTCAGCACCATTCCAGCATATTCTTCTATTATCGGTGCACATGGTCTACAGTGGAGAGTTCTAAGACAATCCTGTAGCAGATGCAGAGATTTGCTTTCCATTTGCTCATGACAGTTGTTTGAAAGTATCTAGCTTGCTCTAGAAGAGACTGCTACCCATGGACAAAACTCCAGCAGTTTTAAAAGACTTCAAGAGAGCAAGTATATATAAATGACAGTGGAGTACAAACTTTGCAGAGTGCCCTGCAACTGTCTTTCCAATAAGTTAAGAGCTTAGTATCACTGTAACAACTACATTACACATCAGTTAAAATGCTGCTTTCTGTAACTATGATAACAGTTGTACATTTTTGAGCAAACAGTGTGAAAAAGTGATGGGTTTTCACACTTGAAGAACTTACAGCGGCACAGGTTGCATTCGGATAAAAAACTCTGAATCCACAACAATTCAGATTTCTCTCAACATCTGTTCTTGCACTGTTGGTGTTAGTCCATCCCACCTCTAGAAGTTCACTCTAAAAGCCATAAACAAATACATATTACATTAATTGAACAGTTTTACACTGCAAGCCAATATACAAAATCAAGGTGATAATGCCCTAACTAAAGCCTTCAGATCTTGATGCTTAACAGGAGAATATAAATATATTAAAGAATGACTGGAGTGTCCAAAGAGGCTGTGTGGCTTACAAAAGAACAGCACCTAACAGCAGCACATTCACGGGTATAATTCCTTTCCTTCCTTGTTTTTGTTAAACCCAGTAAGATCACTAGTAAAGGGACATGCTGCCCAGGCTACACAAAAAGCACCCTCACATGCAAAAACCAATTCTTTAATCACTGTGTCCTTACCCACTTCTTATGCAGTAAGAACTGGTCTCCATACCACATGGAAGACTGCTTTACTTCACAAGTAACTAGCTAATGTAGTTACAACCTTTCCAGTTACACAAGAACAATTCAGTGACTTTATTAAATTTACATCACGATTACTGTGTATTTCATCAGCTTATCTGAAATTGCTGAACACAAGATATATTCAAGATATCATGCTGCTACACCTCTGACCATAAACCTCGAAAGGAAGCTTAAAAACAAATCCATTCTTCAAAAAAAAGTCATTTTAGGACTCAAACGTATTTATTTCTACCAGAGCCAAGCACTGACCAACATCTAGTCTTTAATAATAGGACAATACTAATTTTCTGAAAACATGCTCTCTCCCTTTTATGGAGGACTAAATACAAATACATGTGCCTGTGTACATATATATTTATAGTGTTATGCTGCAGATTAACTGAGAAGTCAGGAAATTTTTCTTACCTGCTGTTCCTCATTTAGTGCCAAACAGGCACATGAGACAGAAAACTGGACAATAAAGACTAGCAGAAGAATAATCATGTACTGGAAACAATCAACAGTTAAGGATATACTCTCAAATCAATTCTGCTTTTATAACATATACACCTAATGGTATTCCTTATTTCACTGGGTAACGGTAAGTCCTTTAAAACAAAAGAACCATGGAAGCAAATTCTGACTGGATGTGGAAAAGATGACCTAAATAATGTTCCCAAAACCCAATCACCATGTATTATTCTCTTTTTGGCTAATATATAGCTGGTATTTCCAGGTTAGGTATTTCTTGCCTAGCAAGAAAACATGAGCAGAGAGGTTAGTAAAACGAGAAAAATCTCCAGCCATTTTCTCCAGCTTTAGGGACTCATTTAATTTCAAAATACTTCACTTAAATAAAGTAGTAGAGAAAATATTTTTCTGGTTATTGCATATTCAGATAACTTTTTTTTCAATGACAGAGTCCTGTAATTAATTATAAAAAATAACTTTAGCATAGATTAAAAATAAAAAAATGTAAGAGTTGCTCTTGGAACGCAGCGTCACACACTTTTGGAGTACTGCATCTGAAGATGGTATAAAACAAAAAGAATAAACTTTGATACTAAAGATCATGTTTTGAAAGCTGGGGAGCACTTTCAAAATGTGGCTGCTGCGTTCAGAGGCGTGCACTTCACACAATGAAGCTGTTTGTAAAGTGGAGGTCAGTTCTTATTCACAGACCACAAAGTTAAACATTAATAGTTCACCTTCTTTAGTTCCCTGTACGGCTGAGCACACAGCACCTCTGACACAGTGAGCTACAATAAAAAGCTCTCAAGGAATTTAAATAGTCTTATTTTTAAAAAGAGAGGTGAATATACTTCTATCCTCAGAGCACAAACAAAGGAGGAAAAAAAGGAAACTGAAATAAAGTTAAATGGGAAGGAAGTCTAATTTAGACTGCACTTGACCTAAGTAAGATAGTGAATTTCTGTTCTGTTCCTGAAGCACCTCCTCCAGCAGTCTCAGCTGACAGAGGAGGTTGTTTACACAGCTCAAACCACCGTGCAATCAATGCAATGCATCAGAAGGATACAAAGAATAGCAATACTTGATGATGTTTCACTGCACCAATCAATCCGACTAAGGCAATAAAGAAGAGGAAGACTCCTACTGCAATTACCACTCCAACAACTCTGAAACTAGAGATGAGGCCGAAGCCAATTCCCCATGCTGCAATTCCAATCAGCAGCAGGCTCACCAGCTGGAGGGAAGAGAAAACACAAAGTTAGACTGCATATTGAAATAGGTTCCCACAAACAGGTAATTTTTGTACATTAAAGTTGTTTTTAGAAAGGTACAATTTTTATTCCTGGTACAAAGAACAGAAACACAGCCCTAAACAAACCAATCCTTCACAACATTGTATAAGTAATTTCAAATCCAGATCTTTTAAGGCTTCTTCCACACTGTCAATGTGGAACTGTTACAACTCAAACTACCTGTAAGTCAAGCCATTTTGTACCATCAGTGACTGACTAGAGACACTGAACTGTAGATCATAACATAATTGACAAAAAAGCTAAAAATCATCAGCTTTAATTCTGGGTGGAATAAGAATTAAAATTTCGGGTGTTTTGTGAAACCGTGGCAGTATATTAAAATAGAATATACAGCTGCACAGCTCTGAATATGTAAAAAAGGGCACTTTGCCAAAACTTACTGTAATCAGCTGTATTTAATTCATTAAAGAAGCTTCTACATACTTGATGATGTAACACAACAGTTAACATGGTCACACAAAAATACATTTCAGATCTGAATTTCAAGGAGTTTATACAGTAAAACAATAAAGGCATCCTGTCTCCTCTGCATATTTCCTCATGAAAATGGCTCTACTATTAAGTGAATCCTATGGCAATACCCAAAACACTTATGCTGTTTCCTTCCTTTTAAATATGGTATTCAGGGAAGGCAGGCAGGAATCTGTCAGTTAATTCACAGAGATTTATTGTTTATATGGGCAGGAAGCTCCAGCCTTTCCTGTTTCCACACCAAAAAAACATAACCTCAAGAAAAAAGAAATTCCAACATGAAAAGCTGCAGAGAAATCTGTAATGAAGTCCAGCAGGAGGGAAGCAGCAGGCAAAGCCAACCAAGATGTCCAAGGCACAAGATACTCGAGACTTTCTGGTTTAAACCAGACCTATGTGTAACATGGCTCATTTCATTCTCTGTTAAATGACACCAATTCAACATGCAAGTTTTAACTTTCCGAAACTCTGATCTCACCAAAAAATACCCAGCTTTATAGCTATTTAAAAAAAATCCAAACCAACAATGTAAAACAGTCGGCATTATTCTAGTCCAGCTACTTGGCTTCATTTAACACGTATAGAGCAAGCACTTACACTTGCTCACCATTTCCATTCAAACAAGGCACATTCCCATGACATTTTACTGCTCACCCAGAAGCAGGGGAGGGAAAAAAAAAGGTAATTTCCAACTTATCACTTTAGTATACTTACCCTACAGCTGGGAATTCTTGCTGGTTTTAATGCCAAATACATCTCTATATTTTTTCCATTTAAGTACATTTTAGAGGACAAACCTCTGTAATGCAGCTTTGAAACATGAAAATCTAAGATAACATCAAGAAAACTAGTAAAAACAACTAAGGATGCTCATCAAGAACAAAACACAGCAGATGGATTTTTGTGTGTGTGTGTGTTCACACAGGAATACATCTCAAAACACTTTCTACCAAAAGCCAGTAATCCACACAAGAAATTTAAGAGCCTGAAAGAACAAAAGCAAGAGGATATTTGTCATACCTACACTTCTCTCTTAACACATAAAGAGACAAAAAAAGATATAAAATTCAAAGGAATTGTTCAATACCAGCAGAGTTTTAGGATGATTTCACAATTGTCTTTGTTTCTCTTAAACAAAAAGCCTAAATTACCGAAATTATCTAAATTAAAATTGGTTTATTTAAAACCAAAACAACAGGCCAAGGTGTCACAAATCAAAATTACTGAGAGGACTGAATAAAAAAAAATAAAATAAAACACCTTGGCTCTAATAAAGTCAGTTTTTCTGAATCCAAGCTGCACAAAACTATAAATTTCCTGATTACATTAAAAATCAGCCCTGCTAATCAGACACTTTATTGCAAGACCCACCTTTTTTGATCTATGTCCACTCACTTTATTTCACGGTCTCATTCCACTGGAAATTTCTTTTTTTCTGTAAGTACCAGAAGCAAGTAACACAAGAAAATCCAGAGCCCAATTTCCAATCAAAAAGCGCTGTCTGACATCCCATGCTCTGCATCAGCTTCTAAGCACTGAATGCACACTGCCACTACATAGGTCTTAAAAAAAAAAAAATCTCACAAGCAATGACAAATTTCAATTTATTTCACAAAGAAAGGCAGATGAAACTTTGTTCCTAATGATTTTCACCAATACTTTTCTGTCTGAGGGCAAATCTTTCACCCATCTGCCTCCAAGACACCAAAATGTGTGTTTGTTCAGCTCTTTGCTCATTTCATAAGAGGTCCAAAGGCATTAGATGAAATTAGCTTGTTCTTAAAATACTGAAATCAAAACGAGAGACAAAATCTGTGCCTCTAAGACCCAGAGGATAAACAGTCCATGAGGTGCAGGGTACCAGCAGCTTCTTGCTGCCATTACTGATCTCATCCTACATTAATCTGATGATATATGCATAAAATTAGTTGCATGACACTAAAAGTGTCCTGATACTCTGGCACAAAAAGCTTTTCTGGCAAAAACAGCCACATGTTGAATCTAGAAAAGGTCTGGTTTTCAATCAAGTGGGGAAAATAGCCCCTCTGGATTTAAAACCCATTACTGAACTCCAGCTATTCAGGAAATAACAGAAAGTAGTTTAGTTTCACATTCAATCACATTCATGTTTTAGAGATATCAATCTCATTTTAAGTGTTACCTCCATAATACCAAGGCTCTGTTTGCTTTGACTTGACAAAATTGTCTACAGTCCAATTCCTTAAAACATCTGGAAATTCAGTGTGATCACAGATCCATGCTAATGGCCTCTGGCTAGCAAACTATGTGAAAATGCTGTATCCAGTCAGGCAGATCCATTATTTGGATCAAAATCATTACTGGCTACTCCTTTCTTGCCACTTGAAATCGTGGAAAATTGACTGTTTCAAAACTGAATGGAAACTACAGATTTACTAATCACTCCAGGAACTGATTTACTATTAAGTTTCTGTCCCCTCCACGTTTACTGAAAGATGAAATTATGGTTATTCCTTCACATTCAGGTTTGGCATAGACTATCTGAATGAGAGGAATGACTCTATATAGTTTTTTTAGTGCCAAAATGCAAAAACCTAAAGTAAAAGCACACTACTACAAAAAGGGAAAATAACTTCAGCTGTTTTGAGAAGAGTTTTTACAGGTCTGTAAAACAATGCAAGGCTCAGTGTTACGCACTGTTTAGCCACTAGAAATGACCACTCAACTATGCTTATTCCAGAGTTTTGAGGTGAAAGGATTTACATGCAATATTTCTAAAACTGAAGATGCTATGGCTTCATAGTATAATATACCTGAAACAAAATTAGTGACCCTAACCACTTCAGATGAGTAACATGTACATTCTAAACACACAAGCTTTATCTACATGCAAAAAGGCCATGTATTTCTGTTAAATAAAGGAAGAAGGACTCTCTAAGGAGCTTCTGAATGTCACATTTTATTCAACTGAGACCACATTTCACAGCAGCAGAAGTCTCCCAAAGTAAACAGTGTCATCCTTGGAAGACTGAGTTATCTGTGAAACTTCATTTTACCTATTTGAATTTACTTACATAAAGCTAGCTTTGGTTAGTAACACTTCAAATATTTGCTTGATGTATTTACCAGAAATATGTGAAATCACAGTCCAGTTTTTAGAGATTAGGGATAATCCCACAGGAGTGTTGGAGAAATGGCCTGTTAGACTGAATGGCCACAGGCTAGACTGCTGAACTTGAAGAGCAGTAATTGGTGGCTCAGCACCCAGCTGGTAGCAGGTAAGCACCACCACAAAGGCTGATACTGAGCCAAAATCACACAGTATCTTCATCAACAACCTGAATATAACACAGAATGAATTCTCAGAAAATATGTGGATGATATTAAACAAAAGGGAGTAGTTGACTCTCCAAAAAGAGATTTATCTCAGATATACCTTGATGAACTTGAGGAATAAGCCACCTTATGAACCTTGTAAAGTGAAAAATTGTGCTCCTGGGTACCTCAGTGGAGCCTGGGATAGGAGCAGGTGAACAACAGCCTCACTGAGATAGGTATGGAGATCAAACTGTTTGTCAGGCTGAATACAAGCCAGGAGTCAGCTCTCACTGCAAACAGGGAAAGCCAAGAGGAGTGCAATCAAAGGAAACACAATGCTGGTGAAGCTCAAACACTGTGTTCTATTTCAAGTCCCCCGAGCGGAAAAGGAATTTGAGAACCTGGTAAGAGTCAGTGAAACAGCATGGAGCCTGGAGAGTGAGAGGTCTGAGACGAGGGGATGGATCTGGGTTTGTTTGGTATGACAAAGAGGCTGCTGGGGATAATCACATACTAACTAAAGCACATTACATAAACACGGAGGCCAGATCTTCTGGGTATCACAAGTAACAGCTTGGGAGGTTCAGACTGGACATTAGAAAACACATCTGTAAGGTGCTTTGGTGATGATCTTTGTTCTCAGGGGTTTCCAAGACTCTGCAGACTAAGCCATAGACAGCAAGTTACTGTTATTCATAATCCTGCTCTGAGCAGGCACCTGGACTGATGAGCCCCAAAAATGCCTTCCAACCAACACTCCCACACACCACAACCAGCACTTTGACCATGCCACTTTCTCCACACCAAAAATCAGTTTTAACAGAGGCGGATTTAGCACTGCCCGAGGACTTTTCTGCACCATCTAGCTCACTACATAGCTTCTAAACCATCTATCAGCAAAACACCTTCTTAAAAGCAGTAAGAAAGTCTCTCAATAAAAGAACAACAATGACTCTTCAGATATGCTTACATGGCTTCAAAAACATGAGTACAAGTCTTATTCTCAGAAGTGATTTAAAAGGTTGTACTCACTTAAGGCAGGTTCACATCCAACAAGCATTATGAGCAAAGAATTGATAATAACCTCGAACTGGAGTAATTTGTGTACAGAATGATGCTATAAGCACACACTGTCCACAAACCAGAAAAACAACACAAAGCCATGGAAAGTGTATACATATGGAGGGGTGTCAGTATTTTTGTATTTAATATCTTCATTTACTGTATATTATCTTCTCCACCAAGTCAAGCCCTAGCTACCTTACTTCAAAGGCACACACACAAATACAGGCTTAGCATAATTCAATATATAAACTAGTAATTTTGAAATTAAGTAAATGCTTTACCAGAACAAACCTTTAGGTAGCACAAATCCTAAGTGAAGATCAGTGGTTTTCCCTATGAGATAAGAGCATTTCTACTTGGGAGTAAAAAAATGGAAAAAAAAAATCTAGCACATTGTCAGTAGACAAAACATTACTCCAATGTCAGTATCTGTATAGGGAAAATTTTAGGGAAGATTTCAGTTCAAGATCAGTGGAAGAGATCAGACTCCAGTTTAGGTGACTTCTCTTTTTTTATGCACATATATACACACATTTGAACTTCAGAGATGTTCCAAAAATAACAGTTTCTCTAACAAATCTCCTAATTTGCTCTCTTCTTTAAATCAAAGTTCTCTTTTGCACATATCTGCTCATTTCTCTCATTCCTGTGCTGCAAAAAACATATTTCTTTCCACAAGTGCCCCTTCTGTACTTATGTGCAAGGTTATAGTCTACATTACAAAAAAGAAACAAGGATACTGACAAACTATTTCTCTGTACAGTGCCATGAGAAACAATTCAAATGCTAAAACCACTTCCTCTTTCCTACAACAGCAAGCCACCAGCAAATCTGCTGTCTCAACTAACTGGCAGCTTTTTGGTATTTCAACTCGCTTGGACTGCTGGCTAGGAAGGAAGTCATACGCAGGAGCCACTATTCCCACTGCTTCCTTATCGCCTCAGTACAAACAGGAGCTGGTAAAAACTACATTTCAGAATTTTAATTTCACCAGCTACTGACTCACCATTCCCAGGTAAAGAGATTATATAGCATTTATACTTGTATCAGCAAGGGAAATATTTACAGAATAGCTGTCAGGGTGGATAGGGAACAGGAACTAAAACCAGAGAGATTACACAAATAATGAAATATATCCTCCCTAACCTCTCTCCCTGTATATAAGTTCATATTCTACATTAAGGGTGCTTCAAAATTTACATGTCAAATGGCAAATATACTGAAGGTAGAGGTTTCCACCACTCTCCCCTGCAACTTGGGCAACCATTTCCGCACAGCCACAGGAAATCTAAAAGACAACTCTGATTCCTGGCACTTCATTTAAAAATACCACGTTAAAACAACAGGAAGTACATAATGGCGTAACCATAACATTTAGGAAGTTAAAACAAAGCTAAATTTCTTTCTATCACAACTGAAAGCTACTCAATCTCTAAGCAACTTCATTTCCAGACAGTACTACTTCAGCTTTACTGAGAGCAAAGGAAAGCTCTGGGTACCTCCAAAGGATTTCTAACAGAAAGCAAAATCTTCCCCCTTTATGTGACTTACTTAAATGAAGAGTGATCAGTAGTCTGATTACTGAACAACCTTGAGACACACAGTGTGCAACAAGCAATTTATGTGAAAGGCAGCAATTCCAGACTCCTATCACAAAAGCCTGTTCTTTCAGTTTTAGGCCTTGTAAAGAGTTATTCACATCACTGGCCATTTAATGAACTACTTACACACTAAAATGTTAGTCAGATTTAACCCCTACCTAATACTCTCTGATCTTTGGAAATGGAAGCTTTCTGCTGTGCAACAGGAACAATTATGTTCTAAAATGTTTACTTTTACTTGCCTGTTTGTTCATTGCTTTTTAAGAGGTTATGAAATGTTTTCACAAGGCCTGGTGAGCCCACAGATCCTTCCTGCACACATCGTATCTCCTTCAACACAAAAAAGTACAAAACCCCACAACTAATCACGTAAGCCACAAGGCTTCTACAGGGCATTCAAAGGGGTTCTTAATAATTGTGCTGGCTCTAAAGTGCTCACCTGCACCACCAGGATGGCTGAAAAGAAGAGCAGTATCAAAACACACTATGTTCCATATACCCTCCTCCTCTGGCCTCTGTCGTTCTCCTTCTCATTCCCTAAGGACACTCTGCCTTCTTAGCTCCAAACGCCCCTGGGCACTCTGCACAAGACAGTGGAAAACCAAAACCCACTCCTGGCTGGTCGGTGAACCCACCACCACAAACTGCTGGCACTTTGGCTGTAAACTGACACACAGTATAGCAAGGGAAAGGCCTTGCCAAGCCCTGGGAAAACAGCTTTAAATATCTATCTGTGCTTGTGCTGTACTCTTCTGTGTTCTCAGGCATGAGCACAGAAACCTTCCCAAAATGCCAAAGAAAACAAAAAGGCCACAAGACTGACATGACCAACATTACCTTCCTTGACTAATACCTGGGAGCTTCTGCACCAGTTTTATTTACGTGTCAAGACTAGCCAGCCCAACTCATACTGCCATCTCCAAAATGTTCTTGAGAACAGAAATGGCTCCAAGGCAATCCATCCCATTTGCTGACCATCCAGTTGTGACACAGAGGGAGACCAGCACAGAACAGGCTGGTGCTGGGGCAAACTCTTGGTGCTGCACACCTAAATGCTGACCGGAGCCTGTCAGGCAGGGCAAGTGGTGGGTTATTTACTTCTTACAGCTGAAAACAAACTTAGGACAAACCAAAATGGAGCTGCAAGCTGCACTCAGAGATCACAGGCTCACTCACCAATGTGAAAGAAATTGCCACTTGAGCCAAGAACTGTGCTTCTTTAACTCCTGTCTGCTTGCACCTGGCTCTGTGTAGCCACTACACCAGTCAGGAAATCTCAGAGAACACAAAGACACGTTCCCTTCCCCAAGGAAAATCCAGATGTTCGCCCTGCCTCTAACACCAGGCTTCCCCTATGCAGCAAAAAGATGAAGCAGACAGATTTGCATGGAAGTTGCAACACATCAGGAACTCAGGAAAGTAAGACAAACATTATTATAAAATACCTTAGCAATTAAAAACCCTCTTTAAATGTTCAAGGCCAGGTTGGATGAGGCTTTGAATAACCTGGTCTAGTGGTAGGTGTCCCTGTCTGTGGCAGAGGGTTGGACTATCATGATTTTGAAGGTCCTTTCCAACCCAAATCATTCTATGAAACCAAGCAAACACTGTCCAAATCTGAGAATTTCTATATTTATCTTTGCATATTTCCATAATACAGGGAAAGCAAGTTTGATAAAGAGGGGAGAAAGCCCAAATGCACCTTCAATAATTATGGTACCCAGAGAACAAGACACAGTGATAGGAAAAACAAAACAAAACAAGCCCAAAAAACTCTTTCAAACACAATACTTTGAAAAAGGATGCAAAAACTGAGTCACTTAATAGGCAATCAAAAAAGAGGTTCAGAGAATGAAGTAATATAAAAAGTAAATTATTTTGATACGGTACTTTTTAGTGTTACAAGTAAATGTGGATGCTTTTATGGAATAAGCTTTGTGCTACTAAAAAAATACACACTTCTAATGGAAAAGGTGCTGTATGTTTTAATTGAAATCAAATGGCTGCTCTAGGTGTAAGAAAAACATAAAGCCTGATCATCAAAATGTGAGATGTTTACATGCTGCCAACAAACATTTCACGTTTCCTGCTGCAGCAATAATTAAGCAGCTGCTTGGGTGACAAAACCAGCACACACCACCCAAATGAACTGTCAGTATTTTCTTTTAATCTGAATATTTAATCTCACGCCTCACCACCACTTCAGTCTTTCACCACTAGTTAGGAACTTCCCTTTCCCAAAATCAGATTTGAACAAAGATATTGATTGTTTGCACTTCAACATGAACATTGAAGACTTCCTTGGAAGCTTAAGTTTTAAGCTACAAACACATCCTTGAATTTGGATTAATTCTGTGGACAGACACTTTAAACAATTTGTATGGATTTGCCATTTGATAGGAAATGTAAATACGACCAACTAAATAAAAACTAAAAGCTAGATCCCCGAAATTAGTATTTGAAAGGTTCTTGTATTCAGTTCTTCCATGTAAGGCTTTATTCTGACAAGATATGTCATCATATACCCAGAGTCAATAGTCTCAATTATTTTTTTCTACTCTTCCTCTACCCAAAAGGAACCATACTGAAGTCAGCAAGACTCAGCACAGATGCCAGAATTACTCATATAAAAGACTGAAAAATAGAATCAGGGCCTAAGGACACTAACTAAGTCAGGAGAAGAACCAAAAGTCATCAGCAACGTAATATCTGAAAAGAACATTAAGTGAGCAATTAGGTTACTGGGTTTCTGGTTTCTTGCCTTTAACCAGTAAATGATTTATCACTGTCAGGACATATATTTTTCTTGGTATACTACTATAAAAACTCAATAAAGGCAGTACTAAAAAATAAATTAAATTCCAGTATAATATTTTATCTTGGAGTGTTTTAAGGAAAGGCAGAATATAATCTGAAACCTCCAACATACAGTTTTCAGGGTTAATTCATGCCATATAGATACATCCATGCTGGCTACAAAAACATCCCAGAAGTGTTACTTATCCCGTCTTACCACCACTACTCATCAGTGAATCAACCTATTTTAAAGAGATGATTATTAAGTTATTGCTCTGATTGTCTTCTGTGTTTTTTTTTTTTCCAGCTGGGACAAAAGTCCATCATTCAATGTGCTGCTCCAACCCTCGTATTTCAGGCTTCTGTCTAACCAAGGAACAGAGAAGCCCACACATTCTACTAGATAACTCTACCAGGCCAACTAAGCACCTTAAGCGTTATTTCTCCCACTGTGGATTTAAAAGCATTAAGTCTTGTAACTTGTCTACAATTAATAAACAGTATTAGCAATAACAACTGGATATTCTTGTAACTATCATTGAAAGACCTCATTCCTTCCCTTCAGCAAAAACATATGTTCTGTATAGGTCAGGTGACAGAAGACCAAGTGACACCCACAAAGTAAAGTTGACTCAAGGAGACATCAGAGCAGAGATTAAGGTTCTAGATACACTGTACAGGTACCACGGACAGAACTACAGAAGTCCAAAAGTTCAACCCACTCTTGCTGAGGCCAGATATACCCCAGAGCCCTACCAGATCATTGCACCTGGTTAATATGGCTATAGGACTGTAGAAATAAATGATGGAGTCATTAGAAAAAAAACAACCTGATGTCCACATGACACCACAATAAGATTTGTGCATCCATCTGAGAATGATCCAGATTTCTCTCACTCTTCTGTGAAGAGCGAGAATAATTGTAATAACAACAAGGAATAATAGTAACAATAACTAAAGAAGTCTTGCATTAACTGAAAAGCTAAATTGGGATGGGATAATGCACCCATAATGCACCTTCCTGGACAGGAAAATCCCATGAAAAGTTGACCATAATGATCTTCTGGGGTCCCCTTTCGACCCCAGTTGTCTTATGACTCTAACTTAGCTCCATCATGACACTCTACATATACTAAACTTATCTTCAACTACAAATACCAAACACCTATCTGCTCCCCTCTGTTCTAGCTGGGTGTAGCTCAACAACACGAGGCATCACAGGGATCCAGGCTGTTTCACAGTGGGTAGGCTGGGCTGCCTAAGCATGCTCCAGACTTTTTCAGGGACACATTTCGCTCCTCAGGCTCCTCCAAGGATGGACTCCAAGTAACAGTGCAGCCTCTCCTACGTAAAGATTTCTCTTCTGCTCTTTTCTGAGGAAAGGGGGGGGGTCAGGTCACCTCCTACACCCAAGAATATGACATCACCCAACTCTGGCTTCAGTACAGGTGCTTCCACATCCCTCCGTGCTCCATCCTGGTGAGCACCATCACGTCCAGTTACTGCCAGCTACTGTTTGTTCCGATCAACAGCGTTAGACCTGCTTGCTCTCCTGTCTTCCCTTCAGCCGAGATCGGGCAGGGCTTCTGGAAAAGGACGGATACAACTGCCCACAAGCAGTGGCTGACCCCAGTTTCAGTCTGCTGAAAGTCACTCCCAAGCACAGTTGTTAACTTGAAATATTAGAGGACATTCTGCTTCTCCAGATGTGCTGTGAGAGGAAGCCATTACACTTACTCCCGTTTCTCGCTATTTCTGAGCCCCTTAAAAATAGATAGTAAGGAAAAAAATTCCCGTAGCTACACCACAATTGGAGCTTTTATCCTTCTCTGTTGAAAACCCGCCCTACAACAGGCTGGAACAAAATCGGGCACCTGCCTGGAGCTCCCCAGCAAAGTAATTTATTTCAGTTTAACATCCTGCTGGTTTTCCCCCTCCTCACGTATGTTCCCACCACCCCAGGCAGCCCGACTTGGTAACTCCCCGCTCCATCCCAGGGAACACGGCGGGTGCTGCGGGCCTCGTCACCGACTGCACCTATTTGGGCGCTGATCCTCGACTGAGGAATAACGAAACAAACCTTTCCCCGCTTCACGCCGGGGTTGGTGCAGCGCCCTTTCCAGACGGAGAAAAAGGGCACCGGCGGGCCGGGCCCCGGGGCGGCTCCTTCCAGGAGATGAGCCAGCCGCCGCCCCGGGCGGGCAGCGCTCCCGGGCCGCCCTGGATTTTGCTCCCGAGCAGCCACGTCCGCGCGGTGACAAAGCCCGGCCTAGCCGCTGTCACCCCCTCACCCCTCCCACCCATCCTCCCGAGCCGGAAGCCGCGACCGCCCGGCGGCCGCAGC
>VXBQ01013904.1:24366-78304 GCA_013400175.1 Phainopepla nitens
CCCGGGCCCCGTTCCCGGTGCTGTGACGTCACGAGCCCCGGTGCCCGTTCCCCGCTCTGTGGCGGCAGGAGCCCGGGCCTCGGCCCCGCTCTGTTCCCCGCGCGGGCGGCGGCGCCTGGCCGGTGACGGCGCACCGCTGTAACCCACGGCCTGTGTAATCCCAGGGAAAACATCCAGGGATTTACTTGTGCAGACCATGAAAGCACTCGGAGCGCTGGTGGTTTTAGCGGCGCCTCGCAGGATCATCCAGGGTGGAAGAGACCAACAAGTCCGGCCGTCAACGCAGCGCTGCTGCTGTCCTCTTAGCTCTATTTTTAACATATTTTATTTACTTATTTATTTTTACTACGTCATCTTTCTACTGTGCCTCCTTACATATCTGTATATTTCCTTAGTCTGAGGGTTAAATATTTTCAATTACAATTATTCCACTTTACAAAACCTTCCACCTGTACCGATAATTTGCTGCTGTTCAGTACCTAGTTTTTATTAAATGTTCGTACTTGGCTTGAACGGGTGTCCTGCTTCGCTACAACCATCCAAAATCCTGTCTTCACAGTCCCCGTGGGCTGCAGCCTGCCGAATGATACTTTACAATAAATTCAACAGATCTAATATCTGCCAGCTATTCCAGCGTGGACACGTGTTGTAGGATTAGTGTCCAAGATAGTTGCTTATCTTTTTTGCTGGGCTTCACAGAGACAAGGACATGCTTGTTCCTCCCCCGGGAGGAAGGGTAAGGGTACATGGCACAGTAGTTTTCCTTTATCAGGTTTTGGAGAACTTGTGATGTTCTGTTCCTAGTAACCAAAGGAAGCTGCATCTGCTTTCTGATGAATTCACGGCAATTCTTAATAGGAACTTGTCATCACAAGAGTTCAGGGAGGAAATTCCAAAAGCGGGGGGATTTTTTTTTTCTGTAGTTTGGCTGAACTTCATCTGCAAAGGAAGCCCCAGCAGGCGAATAATCCTTGCCAGGAGTGAGACATTGAACAGCAACACACTTTGTCTTGTCTAGTAACCACTCAGATCTTTTCTTTTTAGTCTTAAACATCTTTTTTTCCATGCTCTTTGGTATTTTGCTAGACTTCTCCAATTAAATACAATACACATTTTTTCTCATGCAATAACAAAGACTTGTTGCTTTTCTATTGATGTATATCTACTTTTCAGCTGCTAGACGGACAACAAATTCAAATTCTGCAATATTTGTGACCACAGATTAAATCTGAATGCTCTACATCTGCTCAAGCTTTGTGTTTGTTTGTTCCTAAACTTGACATCTCTGCTGCTGGAGCTTTGTGAAGTAAGAGGAAGCGTTCAAAATCTGTTGAGATTTTGTTGCTCTGATAATTAAACTGACTTAATGTTGTGGCTAATTTGGCCTATTGGGAATGCAGATTTACTGACTGGAGCTACTGCCTTTACTGGGCCATGCTTCTGGTCCTTTGGGCCCAACTCTGGCAGAGCATAAACCCAGCACAAAGTCACTTGTTTCACTGTAATTTTACTAGCAGCTCATAATTTTATTGCAAAGACTGGTTTCAGAAATTGTTCACTTGATAGAAAAGTGTATTTTGGATGTATGCGCTTTCCTGAACACAAGCAGCCGTCAGCATATCAAATGTTTTTGTTGGATTTTGTTGCAAATGCTAACATCTAAAGTTACTGTGCCATTGTTGCTTTGGTTATAGTGCTGAATTATTCAATATGATCATGCGCTGCTCTTCTTTTTAGAAGATCTCTTTCACTATTAATTATTAAAAGGTGTACCTCCACTTTCTTAATTAATGCTGGAGTTTCCTATTAAAGGACCCAGCTCCTAGAGCCTGTCCTGAGTGGAGAGTAACTTTTATATATTCACTAATTCATGTTCAGGTAGGCATCTAACCGTGTGTGAGGCAACGTGGCTTATACCTGCCTCTGACCATAAACTCTGGGGCATGGTTCAGCTGATGTAAGCACTCAAAGGCTCCAATTAGGTAAATAAATCTATGACAAATGTGGTAGGGTTCCTTCCTCCATCCCCCTTCCAATTTTGTTCACAAGCTATAGTACAAACTTGGAATAATATGGCTTGGATTTAAAATAACACTTCTGATGATACAGCAGTTGGCTGTGCTGATGTCTGTAATTTCTGATGGTGGTCAGGAGCGTGTCTGTGCTCCCATTTCACATCAGGCTTCAGAACTTGGCTTGCATTCTGGCTAGAACTAAATTGGTTCAATTTTTTTTAATGGCTAGTTATGACTTGCTAATTATGAAAAGACTCTCCTGCAGCGGGAGGGAAATCTGTCCTTCTTTGCAGGGAAAATATAGATAGTGATAGTTTGATATTTTTTTTAAGATTGTTTAAGTACCTGGTCCAAGTGAGGATCCCAGGTATTTGTCTTCTCAGCCTTTGTCTTTATAGGGGATAAATTCTGCACTCCCATCTGTTACACAAATCCAGAGCTGCCAGACGTAACCAAGAGCAGAATATGCCTTTTCCTTTTCTTTCCTCACTTTTTTTTGTCTTTCTGGTGCTTATTCTCCGCTTCCTTGCACAGTCTTTGTTCTCCAGCCCTTCTATGGTGTGTTTCAGTGGCACCGCCGGCAGCAGGAGGAGCTACAAACAGTGTGAATTAGTTTTTCTTCCCTGGGAAACTGCACTGGGGGGAAAGTACACCGGGCACTTGTAATGCTGCTGACGTGCGCTCGCAAAACAGTACAAAAAGTAAATGCTTCTGCAAAGGGAGAGGGGAGTGGAATCACAGAGTTACGGGGGCTCAATGCTGGCACGCTTCTTACTGGTCTGAAAAGCTTAAAATGAAGCTCTTTGGGTAGTTTACTCTTCATTTCCCAGTAGACTCGCATCAGCTGGATGAAGCCTTTTACTGCAACACACTAAATAAAAACTCAGCTTATGGGCAAATCTGTTCTGTTTCTGTAGGCTGTGGCCTCACGTGGGTACTGCTGGTTTCTGTTACCTGTTATGTTCATGAAATCTAAAGGTCTGTGTCACTTCTGAGGCACAAATTTGAAAAGTGAAGGCTCAAGTATGTACAAAGTTCTCCTGAAGTGTATATTATTGTCTTAAAATTAAGACAGTGTGACTTTTTTTGTTACTCTCTACTGTTATGGAGTGTCTAAAATGTGAGTGAAACATTGTTTGCAGAAATTGATTTTTATCGCTGTATTTTTCCCAGGTTTACAATAAGTCGTTGACAACACTTCAGGTGTTTCATTTCACGCTTTGTCTTATAAAGTAATTTTTCTTCCCCTCATTTGTATAAAGTCTTTCATGCACATCAAAATCAGGGATGGGGAAAACAGGGTTTAAGAAAGCCAGGTGTTTCCAGGAGTAGCATTTATTGTGTACAGTTGGCATATTTAGATGTTAGTCTTGAGGTGAATAGTGTATACACACAACAAGACAGGGTTTCCACTGGCTTTAATTGAAGTAAATAAAGTGCTTATCCTTCCCTGGCAGTTGACCATTAAAGCATGTTCCCGTGCCAGTTAAGTATGCCTGAAGTTTGGTGATGACCGTAGAATCTGTCAGCAAAGTCTGTGAAGTAAACAGACTTTGTTTGTCAACACAGTGAAGTAAAATGCTATTTATCATCAATCATGTTTCTCCATGGATGTAGAGTTTCCAATGTCCAGTCAATTCTTGTGTCACTGAGCAGGAAAATCTGAGTCAACTCAGTCACCTGAACTGCCTCAGTTATTGAGTCATGTCAGTTAGTCACCCTAGTTGTCTGTAACCTATGGTTGAACATACAGAATCAAACAAACATACACTTAAAATGTTATCTGCTGTAACAAGTCGATATTTTTTTTTTTTTTCTCAAATTCAGCGCAAACGTCCTGTGGACATACCCCAGTTATTTCCTGAGGTGTTAGTAATGAATTGGCTGTGCCGTGGTGTTTGCTTGCAGTCATGAAATTCTCCCTGCTTCCTGGAACAAAACCAGTTCCCAGCAGTGCTGTTGCACTTGTGCCATTCTGTCGCCCACCTTAACGGAGCCCTTTCTGGCCCGAGGCAGTGAGGAATAGCTTGAGTGGGCGCAGCTGCTGCATGGATCTTTGCTGTCTTACAGGTTGACACGCAAGGTGTTGTGGTGCTGTTTCTTGTCAATAATCATTATGAGCCAGACACGGTGGAGAGGTGAGCCTGGCAGACAGAATAAATTTGTCGGTGTTCTTTGGATCGGAGAATCTTCTCTGCACAGAAAACAAAAAACCAAACCAAACTGCTTGGCATTTTTATGTATTTCTTTAGTGAAGTGGAGCATTGTAGATAGAGAAGGGGAAATTAGGACAGGAAAATAGGCCATTTAAGTAGTGTGGCTAGAGCAACCCACAACTAGGTCAGAAATTAGCTCCTCCAAAAGCACAAAGACATAGCTCCTGTTCAGTTTAATAAAGCTAACAAGTGATTACAAAGGAAATAGTGGTTTGTGCATCTTTGCTCTTGGAGAGACAGATAATGAGTGTATTGTTTGACAAACTTTCTGACCAAAATCCAAATGGCATAAAGCTCTTGGATTGAGCCTGGGAAGTTAAGTTGCTATTAGGAAACTACCTGGAAGGGAGACTTACTCAAGCAGAAGCAGCTACAGGCAAGTGCAAAACTGTTGTCCTGGATAGAGTGGTTATATGGCCAGCCTTGCTTTTTGAGCCGTTCTTTATGATTCCCACCAAATATACCATGAAGTGGTGGAAAATAACATTGGAGTGTAACAATAGCATGTCTCCTCATTAACTCAGTTGATGCCCTGTCTTTTGAATTTTCTCATGAATAGCGCTTGCCAGAGAAGATAGGCTTGGTGAAGTTTATCCCTCTAAAGTTTATAGACAGGTGAGGGGTAAAAAAAGCAAACAAAACAACAAAACAAAGAACTGAAATAGCCCCAAGATGCAGACTTCTAAGGAAAAGTGTATTACAGAGGCCAGCCTGCTAAAAATAGCAACAGAGGCAAATACTTACAAGTTCAGAAGGTATGTCTTGGGATTTCTAAAGATCTTAACTGTAAGAATCACCTTTCATGACATCTAAAATCCATTCTGAATTAAGCTGATAAAGGATTGGGATAAGGAGAGTTTGTTACGTCTAACGTATTAAAGAAATGACTGGAAGCTGAAAATAGCAGTATAATGGATTTTGAGCAGTAGTACTTAAAAGCCCAGTCTTGACTGAAAGCCCAGTCTTTCTATTCAGGACCAGGATTCAGAAATGTTCTGAAATTGGGCTGCTTTTAGTTAAGCCTGGAAAAGAAAAAAAAGCAGAATTCTAGATCCTGGAGGTGAAGTGGTCTAGGGCTTCTTTCCAACAAGTCCAAACTTACTTGGCCTGCTACATGTAAGGCACTTGCCTGTCTCTGGAGAGGTGGATAACCAGCAGGAAAGTAGCCCCTGGGAGACTGTGTGTATCATAATTGCAGGTTTTATTGGGTTTATGTTATGCCTGCTGTGGGTTCTCATTACCATTGCATCCCAAAGAGTTTCTATTTATCACATTCAGGTGGAAACCATCACCTCCTCAAGGGAAAATGGATACCATCTGCTGAATGTCCTTCCAGGTGATTCTCTGGGAGAGTTCCAAGGAATTCTAAGAAGCAGAAATCCTGTGTCTTTATAAGTACATAGCAAAACAGAAGAGGATGGTTTTGACCAGGACCTTGTGTGGTGGAAGTGTAAGGGTGGGGAGAAAAGCTGGACATCACAAAGGAAATTTGAGCACCAAGGTTCTGATGTAAGTTGATTTGCTAAGTGATCATCACCAGGTGTCTGTTGGTTGTGTCACTGTTCTTTCTGTGCATGTGAGCTGTGTGATGAGCTGTGCTGTGCCTGTCACAGAACCATGCAGAACACAGGTTGGAGGAGATTCCTGGGGGTTGTCTGATCTGACATTCAGCTCAAAAGCCAAAGCAGGTTTCCTGGAGAGACATTCGGTCAAATTTTGAAAGTCTCTAGGGATGAAGGGCAACACCAACTTGTTCCAGTGGTTGAGTACTCTCACTGTGAAAGTACATTATCCATTATCAGAATTAACCTTGTTGCAACTTGTGGCCATTGTCTTGCTCTTTTGCTGTGTCAAATGAGAAGTTTGGCTCTGTCTTCATTCTGACTCCTTTCTGGAGCTGGAAGAGTCTTCCACCCCAGAAAGAGGGATTGCTGGCATGAGGGATAAAAGATTGCTCTCAGGTATTACAAGTGATGGTAGAAGCCAGCTGACAAAAGTGGGACAGGCTTTATGGCCTTCTCCTCAGCAGCAGCAGCAGGCCAGGGTCTGTTTCTAGTTTCAATTCTGGCTGCAGTAAGATCTACCCCCAGCCTTCTTCTATGTAGACTAAATAAACACAGTTCCACTGTCATTTCTACGTCATTTGTCCAGGAGCCAGAGAAGTAATTTTTTTTTCCCCTGTGGTATCATAACTGGTACTTTCCTTTGATATCCTGCTAAGGAACAGAAGAGAAAGAGAGACAGAGACATTGCATCCAAATCAGCAGTCCCCCGGGGCAAAGAGAAAGACAGAACGCCAAGTTTTGGTGTATCTGTTATTTCTTTCTGTGGTTTCTGTAAAAAACAGTCAGTGCTCTCACCCTGCTTTACTAATGTGGCTTAGCTGTGGTAAAGTTAGCTGCTGTGCTCCTTTGGTGAGGTAAGAACTTTTCAGAAATAGACAATCTGGTTATGAGCAAAACCTTGAAATCATGAAGAGTAAATGGCTCAAAACTTAGAAGTTAAAGAACCCAATTTCTTTCCTAATATCAAATCTTAAACCAGTGTCATAACAAATGTAGACACCTGACATACATTTTGAAGCAGTTGGTTCATTGATAATGCTACATGCCTCTAGCAAGTCATCTTTCTTTAAAATATCTCATTAAAATAGCCTAGCTTCTTTTCTTGCAAACAGAAGCAAACTTTGAGCTGCCAGTGGTGTGAATTCAGCACTTCTGAGCGTGTGTGATGAGTGTATAGAAAAAGCTATGGCTCTTTAGTTAGGAAAATAACCTGCTGCCAACCAGTTCTGCTGCATCACCACCATCATCTGTGTGCAAGCTGGAGACAAGCTGGGAAGCAATTTCATCATCTAGTCTTTTCCCTTGACGGCACTAAAAGCGTACCAGGTCCTCACATAAAAATTTAAAGCAGCAAGAGTGCTCAGGAGCATGTTCATCTATAAGAACATCTCTTTATTTTCCAGTAGTCTTCTTGCAAGCAGATGACACTAACAGCAGAATGGGTATCTGGTAACATGGAAATAGAAGAAACAAACCTTGTTTGTTTCTTGAAGTGTCAGATGGTAACCCAGGGTTTGACAGTGAAACCCTGGAGTCTCGTGCTTATTCTGAATTCCCTGCTTTGCTCGTGAGCTATATAAATCCAGCTCCAGTACCGTGGCAGACATATCACTGTGACAATCAGCCCATTTGTATTGGTGTGGAGTGCATTTCTGGCTTTATGTAAGCTAAGCAGTATATAGGCTTACACATTTGAACTTAGCTTCCCATTTTATCCTACAAGTTAGCTGCTTATGGAGTCTACTGCCAGTGCTTTTTGCTATCAGTGCCCAGACATCTGCATTAGGGACATTACACAAGCTGACACTCAGATACTGGTATCTGCAATAAGTAATTAATCCCTTAAGCACCCAGGAATTTTCTGCCAGTCGAATTGTCTCGGTACAATTTCTCTAAAAGAAAGATAAAGCTGATAGGCCATGGCTTATCTTTCACCAAAGTTTCTTCTTGACGTCCCAAGATTTTTCTCTTTTTGCCATCCGGCTCCCCAGCCTGCAATCCCAGTTTAGGGTTTGCCCTTTTGAAGCGGTGGGTTTCTGTTGGTGCTGATGAAGGCAGCCATCAGTTGAAAATGGTTTTATATTAATTGGTCAGGCATTAGCTTTGGTTTGTTCCCTTTTATTTTTTCATATGCAGTTGTTTTTTACTATACAGTGTACACAGACAAAGAGAAGTGTTCTGCTGATGTGCTAATACAGTTTCCATTTAAATGTGTACTTCATACAGGTCAAGAACCCTTCTACAAGAGGGTAAGAGAAGCAAACAATTAGGAATGGAGGAAGAATAAAGTGAGTTTTATACTGTTCTATTTTTAAGAAAGTAAGTGAAGAATCCTAAAATAGAATATTTGCAGTTACTGTGCTTTACAGAATGCACACTGAAAACTAGGCAAATCTAAAGGTAAATCTAAACTTAATTCTGCCGACAAATTTAAATGATGGTGGTTTTTCAAGTTTAAAAGAACTAGTTTACTTCCTAGTATCAGCTGGAAAGTGTTTTTGACACCATCTTGTGTTTTATTTCCACCCTCTATGTATGATTGAGAGATGGCAGCTCGGGAAGCTGCCAGCCTGTTGCCACAGGAGTGGCTTTTCTCCTAGAGGTGTATTGAAACTTGATGGCACAGTTTCCCTCGAGCACCCCAGTCATGGTAGCTGGCAGTATGCTTGATGCTGCTTCCTTGTTGATACCACCAAGAAAGACAGCAGCTGACAAAGCAATAGCTGGGGTGCTGATAGAAAACAAGGCTGCTTCAGCAGCAGGAAACCATTTTAAGTATGAACAAATCTTTTTAGAGTATCCAGCCTTAAATTAATACGTACTCTGAAAAAAGTGCTCTTGAAGGCTACTTTTCCCCAGGAAATATTTCTTCCCTTGATTTAGGGAGAGCAAGCTGTCAGTCATGTTAGGAATGGAGAGATCTGGAGCACTGGCACCTCTGGGTGCACTGTGGTGCTGCCTTGCACCCATTCAGTGGGATTGCTTGGCATGAGGGATAAAAGATTGCTCTCAGGTGTTAGAAGCGATGGTAGAAGCAGGCTGACAAAAATGGGACAGACTTTATGGCCTTCTTCTCAGCAGCAGCAGGCCAGGGTTTGTTTCTAGTTTCAGTTCTGGTTGTGGGTGCAAAGAAGCTTTTCTTTGAGAAAGAAAGGAATGGAGCTCAGGTCTCTTACCTGCTTCTCATTGCTATACCTATATTGGGGCTGAGACAGCACCACTTCACCCTGCTAAGTCTCTGCTGTCAGAACTCATCCAGCATTTACAGGCATGTTAATGTCTTCCCTAAGTGTCATCTCTGTTTCTGAGGCAAAGGACAATAAGGTCACAGGTCTGACAGAACAAAGAAGAAGATCCCTTAAAGGATTTACTCCAAATGCTGGGTAAATCTTCAACTACTACAGTTCCTAATGTCATTATTTTATTTGACCCTCTTGTGTCAAAGGCATGTGCCCTTCACTAACCAAACGTTGCACTAACCAAGGCACCTCTGTATTTTGGGAGTAGAGCACACTTGATATTTTTATTCAACAGTCAGTTTTTTGTCACAGTGCTTCATCACTTTATCTGTTTAATATTATTTTCCTGAGCTGGATGATTTCTTGGGGGTTTTTTGCCTCTGAAGAATATATTTCTGTCCATTACAGACTAGCATAGCAGTAAAAAGTGGTTGGTGAGAGGTGGCTCAGTCATATAATGATGCTGTCTCTAAACAGGAAGGTGTCTCTGGCTGTGATGAGAGAATCTTGTTCATCTTGGGGGGTCATCTGGATTCTTCCATTTTATGGGCTGGACTGTAACCCCTTGGGAATTCAGAATAGCTCTGGGTTCCTGATATTTTAAGTGACTTTTGGTGAGAAAAGATAACAGGAATTTCAGTTTGGAAACAAAATTCAAGCTTGAATGTCATCTACAGCATGATTCAGACCTCCCACTGTTGCAGCACTGGCAGGTTGTTGCTCTGCTGTCTGTTATGTTTGTAGAAGGCCATGCTTCTGTGCTTTTCCTCTCATTTACATTTAGGTCCCTATCTATACTATTAAAATTGTCCCTAGTGGATTCTTCCTTTCATATGGGAAGATGCTGTCCTTTTGCTTCCTCTCTAAGGATTAGTGTTCCCCAGAAGACCACAACTTTCCTCTTTGCTTTTTTCATGTTAAAACTCCAGGGTTGACTTGCAGCATCAGCACCACCATATGTCTGTCTTCAGACAGTTGCCCATACAGCTTTCAGACCTCTCCCACACCCTGCTGAAGCCATTTGGAGTTTAGGGTCATGAGAACCAGTTCCTTTAGGACTTCTTTAGTAAATATATCCATGTCTTTGATTTATCCATGCTGATTCTTCTTGCCTACATCTGATTCTTGCATTTCATCCATCCTACTCAAAGTTTAGTAATGCATAAAGGTGAAGTTGCACACAGGCAGAGCATAAACAAGTTTGGTTTTTTTAGTACTTGAAGGGACATAATTTTATTCAGTTTAAATAAATTATCCAGATGTGTGCCTGTATCATCTGAGCTGCATTTTGCCTGAAGAATCCTTCAGTTTAAAGGTTTACCATGAGCTGCTGTTTCGAGAAAGTTTCTTTAAAAAGAAGTTAGTTGCTGTAACAGCCACTAAATTATAAAATAAATATGACATAAATGCTACGAAAATCACAAAATTATAGCCAGTTATTATAAAAATACTAAAACTCACCCCCACAAAACAAACAAAAAAATCATATAAAGAGAACTGTGGATGTGATTATGCACAAAATGCTGTTACAAGCTAAAAGAGAAAAAAAATAGAAACAAAGCAGTCTCTGCTCATCCATGGCAGGGATCTGGTGTGACTATAAGAGGGGCAAAACATGGGAGTGTTACATAAGTGCTGTTTGGCGCAAGAAGGGACAACACATGACCTTGAATGATGCAGGTATTCTGAATTATCTTTCTGTCCCATTTTTTGTGTTCTGTACTTCTCCTGGGACTGCTACTTTCTTTCTATCTATCTATCTATCTATCTATCTATCTATCTATCTATCTATCTATCTATCTATCTATCTATCTATCTATCTATCTATCTATCTAATCTTTATCTCTCTCTCTCTCTCTCTCTCTCTCTCTCTGTGTGTGTCTTTGGAGTGTTTGCTGGCATTTCCCCTGACAAGCTACTGGCCTATTTGGGATCTCTAGGGACTGCATCCCTACCAATCTGGCTGCTGTGGTTATTTTAGCACTCGTCGCACATTTCCCTGAGGAGCAGCGGGACCGTGCCAGATGTGGTTCGTGTGCTTTGCTTCCCCTTGCCTGGCAGGGAGGCTGTGTGCCAGCTGCAGGGACACCAAGAGGGGGCTGAAGCAGTGGCATTGAGCCTGCCTCAGCCCCTGGGAAAGGGGGGATCCCCTTTCCTTCCTCCAAGCGAGGGGCTGCAGGACGTGTCTCTGCACAGGCTCTTCAGCAGCGTGGGAGAGCACACAGCTCTGATTGCAGGTCCAGAAGTTTAGCTGAGTGGGACAAAATGCTTTCCCAGTCTTTCTGGAAATCTGGGCCTACCTGTGGGGTTGAGGAAGGTGAGAAACCACAATAAGTGAGAGGTGATCTGTCTGGGAGCAGAAGTCATTTCCATGTTGGATTTATTGAATTATGTGTGGTTTGTGATGGGAGAAGAAATCAGGACTTTCTCAGCTGGGTACAGGATGAGATACCCTTTGATTAGAAATCAGCATTAGTAGGTTCCTCTGGAACAGTTTTACAGGTTCAGTTTTCTGGATCCCCTAATTTCTTAAACTCGAAGTAAAATGCAGACGATACAAAGTCTGTGATAACAAGAAGGAAAAAAAAAGGCTGTTTCTATTAATCCCAGAATACCATTGTCTTGATAAAGTCACAGAAAACTGGGGTTTATTTTCAAAAGGTGGGAAAAGTATAATCTTCGAGGTCTTCCACTGCTTCCATTTCTTGACACCAGAAAAATGTCTGGTTGTGGATGCAGAGTGTCATCTCCAGGCTCTTTCAGTTTGCACTGCTGTTATCCCAAGGGTCTGGAACGTGGAGACTGAAAGGAACAGAATTGATGTAGGGATGGGCAGCAATCCTCATGATAAATTCACCTTCTCTGTCTATATCATCAGTAAAAGAGATAGATTCTGTGACAATTTTTTTTCCTTTTCTTTCACTGACTGTTCTATAAACTGTAAATTATCTGCCTTCTCATTTCCCCTTAGAATCTCCTTCAGTATCAGAGATACCATCTATTTTCTCTCAGGTGGTCTTACTGATACAAATCTAACTAAATTTTAGATCAGTTTTTCTCAGTTTTTATTTTTTCAAGGCTGCTGCTTCTATTTTGGACCTGGGGAAGGAAATGTAGTTGAAAGCTTATTGACTTTTCCCAGCTAGACTAGTGGGTTTAATAATGTAGGTCTGGCTAAAAAGCTTATTTTGATCATATCCTGGGATACATCGACAATACTGGTTTGTTATTTCTTCTAGCATAATTTATGGCTGTCAGTGCTATGCAAATATCCCAGCAATAAGTAGTAATGATTTGGAGAGTGTTATGTTACCTCATTTCATCAGGGAAAAATAAGCAGAAAAATCTCAGGCAACTGATGCACTTTGAGAGACTGCAACACAAATGTATCTTCTTGTTATGAACTTGCCATGATACAGTGGACTGAATATTTTTTTTTTTTTATTCTTGTGTGTTCCTAAATCGGTGAAATTTGGTGTTCAGGGTGTGTTTCTCCCTGCTGGTGATGTTCCAGAGCAGTTTGCAGTTTCCCTGCACCCCTGCAGTGGGGTGAAGGATGCTGAATAGCATGGAAGCGGACACTCAAACCTTGTAACACCATCTGTAGAAGAGCTGTGGTGAGTGTAGGACCCAGTCAGCAGTTGTTAAAATTGAACTCTTACATGAGACACTTGGGCTGAGGCAACTGAGTTTCTGGCAGCCATGGGAGGGACAGATACAAGCACCAAAATGTTACCTGTCAGTCTGCAGCTGTGTCACATTAGCAGCTCCAGCACTGGCCTCTTCCCTCGTGCTGACTTGGAGATGATGGATGTTGGCATATACAGTCCCAGGGGCGGGGGACACGTCCTGTCTGTCTGCAAAGCGCAGCCATGCCTGGGGTGCTGCTCACTGACGACTGAGACTGACAAGTGCCTTTCTCTCCTGCATCCGTGCGGGAGAGGCCGCGGGGAAACAAGCACGTACCTTCACTCTCCTAATCCGGATCTCCTCAGGCGAGTGCTGGACACTGCTCTCCCAGCACGGCCTCTGGGGCCCCAGGGCAGCAGGGAGCAGTGGTGAGGTTGGACTCCAACCTGAAGGCCTCCTTCTGAAGGTCCCGAGGTTTTGTAAGCTCAGGACTTCTTTCTCATCAGAGATAACGCTGGTAAACTGAGAAAGGAGCACCTGAAGCCCCTGCTAGTGTGTGGTGTGGCGTGAGCTACCAGGCCTCCGTGGGAGGAAACTGAAGCTGTCACTGTGGCGTTAATGAGATTCCTGCCAGGAGAAAATAGCAAGTGAGCTATTTTAGTCATCCAGGACACCAGCGCGGTGGCTCTGTGACATGGACCAAATATAGGTTACATGCACAGCCCGGGAGTGCTCGCCTGCCTGAATCGTGTCTTCTGCAGGTGTTGGCATAACTTCCCCTCCTGGGATTTGTTTTCATTTACATGAAGCTAAAAAGGCCCATGTTGCTGGCAAGGAGCAAGAATTAATTTTTGCTTAAAATATCATAGCAAAAACAAAACCAAAAGCCTGGTGGAAAAGTGGAAGAAGTCAACCCTTGCTTTTTTTTTTCCCCCTTCAAAATCAAAAGATGTGGCTTTTTTTGGAAAATATATACTTATGTAATTTGCCCTAATTTTGTTTCCTAATAACCAGCACAGCTCAGTGAGAGGTGAATGGTTGCTGCAATTAACCCATGTAATGTTATTTGTGGCTCTTTGAGAAAAGGACTGGTTTGTCCCAGCCCACAAAACTTAATTTAGATAATCACCATTTTTAAGTGCAAATGTGATTTTAAAGGTAGTTATTCTTGTCCATGAACATGATAGGAGCTTAAAAGCCTTTGACATGCCAGGAGGGACCTGTCAGAATTACCAGGCAGTTTACCAGCGCCTCAGTTAAGGGCATGCTTGGGAGCAACAGGTTTTATTCTCTAAATGCTGTTTAAACAAACCTGGCACGACTGATTCACCATGTGCCCCCCATCTGCAACCACTCTAGACTGAACCCACTGGTTCTGGTAGGTCACATTCTGAGGAAAGGATTCAAAGCAGAAATCGGAATTCAGCAACCCTACAGCCTTACATTAGTGAACATAAGGGATTGAGCCACCTTTTCTTGCCCCCTGCTTGCCTTGAAGTGCTGGCCTGTCATCGCTGAAGTGCACAAGCTGCCCTGAAATAAAGCTGTGCTACTCAAATACAGGCACGAAGAAGCTTGCTTCTTGCTGCTAATGAAATGCCAAAGCTGCTTTGTCAGAGCCCTGACCCAGGCACCACCCCTGGGGAGCTGGGCTGGGAGCAGGAGCCCCACCAAGAGCTGTGCCAGTCACCCTCAGCCTGAGTTTTACCTGGAGTGGGGAGGAGGGGCCTCCAACACTGCCTGGTCCATCAGTCAGTCCCTCAGTGCTGCTCACTCAGCACATGGGTGCTTGTTCTGGTCAGAGCTCTGCCTCTTAAACTGTGCATCGTGGCAGCATTGAAGCATGACTCCCACCCCACCCATTTATGAGGCATTGTTTAACACTGCCTTGTCACTAAGTGGACTGGGGAGGGGGAAGGCTTTTGAAAGACTTGAGAAAATGGCTCTATGTTGCTTGAAGAGCAACTTTTGTGGAAAAATATTAATTGTGCACACACACAAGACCACCTATGTATTTCTCCCTCTCCCATGTGCGCTCATGGAGCGGCCCCTGGGAGCTTGCAGGAGTTCTCACCTGGCAGACACTGGTTTCTCTGGGTGTCAAATGCCTTCCTTGCTCAGCCACAGGGATGAGGTTGGGGAGTTTTCCATCACTCCTTTTGGCATGGGTCTGGCTGTGGGGTTTGGGATGTGCTGGCCAAGCAGAAAAGGGGGACGCTGGCACATCAGGTCATCACCTTGGGGGTAAATCTCTATCAGCCAAAACACAGTAAGGGGGAAGCAGGATTGCTGTCGAAAACAATGCAGGGGACAGCAGCTCGATGATGGTTTGTGGTCTGTGGGATTACTGACAGCAGAGAAGCCCCCTTTGCACAGGGCTTGACATAGTTTGGCAAGCTTGAAATGCAATTAGGTAGTCGGAGCAGCAAGAAATAGGAACTGTGTCAGCCCCTTTCAGATTCATAATCAGTGCTTTAACCAACCTCACTGTAAAACCTCACTGTTGCATCCCAGGGATGATGTGGTCTCTCTCCTGGAGAGCACTTGTGTACCAGAGGACTGTTTTAAAGCAATATAATTGGCTTTCTTAATTAAAACCTCAGCATGATTTCAGAAGGTAGAGGCCAGAATAGAAGATTCACCTTCAAATTCAGCAACCCTCATTTTAAAGTGCATCCTATGGCAATTTGTTGTACAGCAAAAGACGTACAGTTCTGACATTAAGATTTCAGTTTCAAAATTGAATGCAAGATATTATGTGAAGCACAATTTCTATGAAGTATCTTTTTATTTTTACGAGACAACTGATTCCATATTTAAAACGTATTTAGTACTGACTGTAGCTTTGATTTCTCTAGCAGAGAAACACCAATTCAAGAGCTGTGTTGATGAAATGCCTTGGGTTGGGACCATTTTTAACTGAAATGCAGACTCTCTGAAGGCTTAAAAGAAGGGCACAGCCTGAAGGGAGTCACATCAAAAGCTCTGCCCAGCTTCTAATCTACAGGTTTCCTGAAAAATCTTATCACTTTTGTACTGGCATTCAGGCTGATGCAAACCAGATCTATTTGTATTTGCGCCCCTACCTAGTTCAGTTACCAGCATATATGTGAAATGCTGGATGAAAAAATACATATGTAAGTTCCCATGTGAATTGATCTCAGAGATTAAGTGGGAAAAAGTCCTAAAAAGTAGATTCAGAAACTGTTAATGCCTAGTAATTTTTCTGAGGGAGGGCAAGCTAAGAGGGGCTCCCAGGAGCTACAGATTAGGCATGATATGAACACAGAAGACGTAGGGCTTTGGGCATTGCGTGACTGAAAAGTGAACAACTCCTGTCAGCCCAGAGTGCAACTCCTCACCCTGCTCCAAATCACAAGTCTCAACTTGGCCAGCAGCCCTGTGCTAAAAACACCCATTTCTCTCCAACACAATGTCTATAAATGGAGCTAGGACAACTGTGTCAGCAATCACAGAAGATCTCAACTTGGCAGGGACCCGAAACCATCACTGGGTGCATCTCGGGTGCCTGGCTTGGAGGCACCTGAACCTCAGTGCAGCAACCCACTCAGCTTTGCTCGTACCTGCAGCGTGCTGGGGGCACACTTGCAGCAGGCAGCCCGGATTTGCTGCCTTTGGCCTTGCAGGGCCTCTCGCAGCCGATGATTTCTGTCTCCAGCAGATGGCCCAGCAAGCCCGCAGCCAGCCGTGCCTGGCTCTCCCCGGCAGTCTCACTGCAGGGGAGTGGGACTGTCATCTCTGCACGTTACTGGAGACTGGCACCTTCAAAATCAGCCTAAGTTTAAGATTTTATAGAAAAGTGGGTTTACGTACACCCAACTAAATATTGGCTAGTACCTCTGGAAAGAGCAATTTTGAATTTAAGATGTTTTTGGCAATAGTGGCTGCGTATCAATGACTCAAATACTACCACGTCACAGCTGCAGCGTTTTGTGCGTGTGTTTTCAAGCCCAGCAAATTTATTTCCTGTAATAACAAGGACCAAAATGGAAAGCAGGCAGCTAATGCATCAGTTCTGCTTTTTAATATGACTGGCTCTGGTCTTCTCAAACTTACTGGAAACATCACCATGACACATTTCCCCTCCCAAAGATCAGTACCTGTTAGGAAAATAAATACTGTACTAGATGGAAAGCTGGCACTCAACAGCATTTGAGTTCCACTTGCTAACTGCTGTTTACTGTAAAGCTAGATACCTACTGAGACACTTACACTCATATGACCTGTGGGTTATATGAAGTGTTGACTTTCCCTCAGAAAAATGCGTACTATCTGTTAGCTTATTGGTTTCTAATGACAAAATACACCACTTCATTAATTGATTATGCTCTGTCATGCTTTTCCTCTGTAAGAATACAAGCCTGGCTTCTCTAAACCTGATGTAAATAAATTTCAGATTTCATGTGTAGTGACTTCTAGTCATTGATTTGAAGCTAATTCTTCTAAAATGAGACAATTTCTCTTTCAAAATTCAGCAATCACCAATAACTGACTGTAGTTTGATGAGCAGAGCATATTATTCTATATATCATTTGCATAAACTGTACCTGCAAAATTTGGACTCCACAGATTTGTTCCTGTACATTTTCTTTGAATTAAGGAACTAATGAATCAATATTTGCTATGGAACATGGTTAATCTGTCCAAACTTGTATGTAAGGATGGGAATAAAGATTTGACAGTGACCCCTACAGCAGTTAACAACAGCTGCTGATATTTTTTGGAGAAGATATATGAAAATGGTCTGTTGGCATTCTTGTGTAATTTTTACTTGAAGAATCATAAAAACCTCGGCAAGCCAGAACTTTACATACACACTTATACCACAAAACTAAGATATAAAAGCCATTTATTCAAAAAAATGTGGTGGTGTCAAATCACATACACAAGCCAATATTGAGCTACAAACACAGACCAAACAGTTCTATAAACAGAAATTGGAGTGTTCATATACCATAGTACCTGAAAAAGACCGTTAATAAAAAGGAGTCCATAAGTATTTAATTTCACTTTTTCTATATGGCTCCTTGCTGAATGTCTTTGCCTAAGTTAGTGTACACTGAGCCAGAGGTAGAGTCCCAAGTAAAGCATCTAATGCCTCAGGGCTCCATTAAAAACCTTTATTCTTCTAAACAAAAGGAAAGTCTAGTCTATAGTTTTCTGTATGACACTGAAGTAAAGCCTCTTTGCTTGAACAGCATTCCCAAGCGCATTTGGCATTAACCTAGATTGAGACTGCGCTTTGTGGAACCACCTCAGTTCTCCTCCCCTTCAGACTCCGACTCTGGAAGAGAAGAGAGTAAAACACTTCGTGTAGGTTGCACAAGGACACTGATGTAAGTAATTCTATCAAAATAACAAGAAATCCTTCCAAAATGAAAATGAAAATTTTCACCACACCTAGTACTTCCTAGGAAAGGCTGGCAGATCAAACAGAGCAAACAAGAAGGAAAAACACAACTTCAGGAGATGAAGGTTTACTCTGCAGCCCTCCATGGTGGAGCTCTTCATTTACAGATCTGTGACTAAAATTTTCACCATGTTGCTATTAATGATTCTGGTCCTCATCTACAGAGCCACACAATGTGTACCTGAGCTGAGTTCAATAAAGGATCATCATTATTTGCTCACTCTTCTAATCTCTATGAGTAGACTGTACTGCTCTCATCCAGGAAGCACCCTTAAAACTATTTGCTTTGCAAATTTCAATCAGCATCACCATCCAGCCTATCTAGAAAGGCTGTTACCCTACAGGAGGTATGAAACAGGTACAAAATTTTTTAATGATTTTTATAGCGTAAGATAAAGTTCATTTAGTAACCAAAGCAGAAAAAGTAGAAGTAACCTAGAATACACATGCTGGTTTTGTAACCTAAAGCTACTCTGCATCATATTGTATTTCTGTGTTCACCTGACAGGAAAGGGCTCACTGCCAACAAATGTTACACCACAGATCAGACTTCTAAGAGCAAACATGGTCTGCGTGTTCTTACAGAAACATTTTGTCTCCATTTGTACTGGACTTTGTCATAAAGGACATCTGGCAGAGGGGACATGCAGGAAAGGATAAAAATAAAGAGCAGCCAAGGCACAGAAGCAGAAAATTAAAAGGGGAAAAAAAAAGCTTAATTAGACCAAGCTTGCCTATCCAAAATCTCAAGTGTGAAAGCAGCTGCCATTTCTATACTGCTAGCTGAACATGTGAATTTCTGCTAAGTTTTATCTGTTCCTTGTCACTCGTAACATTCCCTCCAAGTTTATAAAATTAATTATATTAAATGGATGCAAATGAACCCTAATAATTCTATCCTCATCTATTACACATGGGTTTATCTTCCCAACTGATGGGGAATTCTTTTTCCATGCAAAAAAAGATAACTTAGTACTAGAAGTGTTTTCCTATCAAGAACATGAGGAAAAACAAGTTAGGGACTAAAGAAACTAGTTCCCCTTCTAAATTACCATTTTAAAGCAGCAAATACAGACCACATAATGTTAACTTGACCATTCAGCTAAAGCCAGTTTCAAGAGCCAGGGTGCAGGCAAGCTCATGCTATGTGCCATTAAACATGACAATAGCAAAAAAGGCACTGAGACAGAAAACAGTTTGGCTGCAGGTGTTAGCACCAAGGTACTTGATGCTGTCACCAGTGCAGAGTTCCTCCCTGCAGAAGCTGAAAAGTTTATCTATAGACAAGTGAGACCCAATGAATGAAGGACATCACAGGGACACCATAATCACTAAAAAAGCAGCAAGCAAGTGTAGTTAGGCTTAGGCATGGAAACAATTGATATGGTCCTGCCTGCTGTTCTGTATTTCCAAGTCCTGAATACTTCATATCCTAGTACAACTAAAATGTGAAAAAAAAAAAAGTTGTTTTGCAAAGAGACTACCACAGTTCTTCAAATGAACCCATACCTTCTTCAGCGTTTTGCAGCCACTCCACAAATTTCTTCATCTGGTCAAGAAATACACTTTTGCCTTTAGCAACATGTGCTTCTTTATACCACTTGAGGATAGCTTCTTCACTCAGAACATCAGCTGAAATACAGATCAGTGTTTGTTAAAATAATGTATTTTTTAGAGATTAGTAGATTTCAAACATGAGAGGAGGAAGGTTTTTTTTAAAGGCAGCATAAAGCTAATATGACTGCACTGGAACAAGCTTTGCATGATCTATATTAGGCTACAAATACAGAATATTTGATGCATATAATGGGTTCCAGATGAAATAAAATGTGTAATGTATGAGGCTTAAAATAAAGTATCAAATATTGTGCTTCTGTCAAGAAGAGTTCTTTATTCATCTGTTTTCAATACACCACATAAGATTGCTGGATAAAAGAAAACAGCCTGCACATCTTGGAAGTTACCACAATAAGGATTACCATGCTTTTTCTTGCTGTTGTATCACAGAATTGTGCACGGTTCTGGAAGTCTGAAGTGACAGACACCTCCAGACTGAACACTTTAGAGACAGCCAGTAGGGATTTTTTGCAATCATTTTCCCCTAGAGGTCTTATATTGTTTTTAGCTAATTAGTTTGAAGGTCACTATTCAGACCACCCATTTTAAGGGACTGGCTTGGATGGACAGCACAGCTGACATTTTTATGTCAAGCATCAGGAACAAAACAGCTGTCAGTAAGGACATGTGGGGCTGAGTACAATTCAGAATAAAGAAATACTAATAAATAGCAAGGACATTTATTGTTACCAACAGATGCAAATTTAGGTCTAGCAACAGACCTCTAGCCCCAGGACAAAGCTTCTGTGATGCAGCCAAGCCAAATATCTCAGTAAATGATGGCTGTGGAGAAAAATTTGGGATCCACAATGCCATTTTGGCAGTTACATAAAACAAGAGGCAAGAACAAATAACAACATCAACAACAACAACAAAAAAATCCAAGTGTATTTGTTCTAGTCTTTGACTAAAGACAGCTTTCTACATTTCATTAAAATTTCCATTCTTTTTTGTCTTTGAATAAACTCCTCCTGCTCAATACCCTCCCTGCTCAAAATCAACACATTTATGTACTTCACTGCCTCCCTGAGCTTCTTGGTGCTGTCCCACCCACTGGGTATTTGCTTGCCAAGCACCAACCCTGACCATCACCTTCTGCTTCAGCCTAAAGTTAGAGCAGATGTGGCAGGGAAGGGAAGAAGACAAACTGAAATAAATGACACTAAAACCCCAAAGCATCTGATCAAATGAGACAGAGGAGACACACTTCACATATGCTGTTGAATAACAAACAGATGGAAGCAACCAGGGATACGTTTGAACTTAATCAAAACTATTCCAAGACATTCAACAGTAACTGAATATCAAATCTCCCTGAAAATTAGGAATTTAGTAAGTGCACATGACTAGAAATTACCTTGTCTCTCAGGCACTTTTCCAAAATAAAACCTCTTCTGCAGTTTACTGCAGCTGACAGTAATGCTGAGAAAATGCAGGGAAAACAGGGCTGAGGTGGCTCTAGGCTTTTTTTCTGCACACATAAACTGTGCTTAGTGAACCTACGAGAGGCACAAAAATCCACCATCTTCCTGAAATCACAACCTGCCACAATGAATTTTTTCTCCAATGTTACAGAAACGCTGGAGACAAGAAAGAGGTTTCAAACATGATGCATTAAATACTTGCTGGTAGTCCTTAGCAGCAGCTCAAAGGCATTACAGTATTTAATGCATCTGGATTTTAATTTAACAAACCTGAAAATATTACACATGGACTCATGAACCTGCAGTTTAATGTAAAAGTGCATGTGAAAAGACTACATTTATCTCAGAGTCCTGAAGTTCACACAACTACATCTGCAAAATTACTCAGGGTATAACACATAAGGACAGGCAAATAAAAATCAGGAGAGATTTCAAGAAAAAAAAAAAAAAACCACAAACCCAAAACCCAACAACCAAAAAAAACCAAGCAGAGCAACCCTGTCCCCAGCTCAAGCTCTGGGGTACTGTGGACATTCACAAGTATGAAGTGCTGAAGCCCACTGCTGCATGACAGGTGACATTATGATACTGCACAAGGAAGCACCTCCAGGTAGGCACATACCTCAGCTCAAATGTAATAGGACTCAAGTCTGTTTTGTTTTGTTTTTTTTTTTATTTGAAATAATTAAGCTCAATGGTTTTGTTGCCAAAGGGGAAAGTGAAATTTCTCCCTCCCTTTCCAAAACCCCAATCGGATAAAAACAGCATGTAATTTCACTGTGTGCCTCAGAGATTAAAACATTCACAAGTCTGGAAGATGAAAAATTTGCCTCTATTTAACTTCATGGCAAAAAACCTCCTACCTTTAACAGAGAACAAAATGCCCTGAACTACAAAAAGGACAACTGCAACGCTCTTTTAATTTCTAAGAAATATTATGTGTAATACATTCATGCCTCCAGTGCTCATAAGGGATTGCATTCTCATCAGCACAAAGATGCTCAATTCAACAATCATGCAGATCATGGTGTAGTTAAAGTTGCTTTGAAGCAGTGGGAAGGGAAAATGGAAGGAGGATGAAGGGAATGACTCATTTTGCATATATATAGTTACTCCTCATTAAAGTTGATTATAGATATATTTTAATGGCTGAAGCTGAGCACTGCGGTTTGTGGGCGTGTGCACATCATTTTCACTGCAGTCCCAGGTGATGTCAGCCCCAGAGAGCTGCTTTTCCTGCAGGTGCAGCCAACTGCCACTCAAACCACCCACGGCCAGAGCCTCCAGGGACGTCCCTCCTGAAAGGGAAAGCTGCAGAGCAGAGACACTGAGCAGCTCAGTCTCTTTTCTTCAGGGTAAACTGGAAAAGTTACTTCAAGTTCAGGTCTCGGCTTTGCACTCAATCACCCGGTTCAAATGAATTTCTGCTTTTAACTCAAACCACATAGCCACGGGCAGTAAAGGGAAAAGCACACCCTGGCAGCTGCCAACATCGTCAATCAATCTGCAAAATTCAACTCTATTGCAGCTAACTCAGCTGGGAGAACACAGCCTTCAGACAAGGCTTCTTTCAAAGCAAGGAATGTCACCCACAGTAGAGTTCAGGCCCTTCTGGTTTGTTTTGGGTTTTTCCCAGGAAAATTTTGCATCAAGTACCACAAAAGGTACCTGAATAATGAAGATATTTAAAGATAATCGTGATCCATCAAATAACAAAACTCCTGTATGAAGTGGAACTTGAAGATTTCATTCTTCTAAGTGTTTCCTGCACAGTTTGAGAATCTCTGTCAGTCTGCATCATTTGGTTGCTGGATCTCTGTACTGCAAAAGAATATCTCTCAGGCCTAATTATGCCTCAAACCAGAGTCCAACTTCACACGTACTTGCAATCAGCTCTTTCTTCTTGTATTTTGTAAATGGTGTCTTGAATTCTAATGAAAAAGTACACAGAGGCTTTGTGTTTGCCGTTCAAAGGGTGAAATTCTGATCCTCATGAAAGGAATGATCATCAATTTCAACAATGTCAAGATTTCACATTTGAAAATTCAAGGATAAACACAAACTAAAAGAAAGGGGATCAACAGGTGAATATGATATATAGCATGTATTCCAATAACAACAGTGCTTACTGTACAACAGTTAAGGGACACACTGCAACACAGAAGGAACTAACATACATCTTACAATGCAAGCAAGGAAATAAGCAAACTTACTGAGTGCCACTCAGAATTCATCAATTTTTATTCTGCAACTGGCTTTTAGATCTTGGTCAAAATGCAGCTGTCAGATTAGCAATTGTACTGGCTTTAAGTGAAAACCAAAGAAGCAACATCATAGCTGGAGATCAGTACAGAACTGGATACTTATTTTTCTATATACTGTCTCAGGAACACAAGGGTAGAGTAATACTACTACTACTACTAATAATAATAATGTCAACAAGCTTTAACCAACTACAGAACTGCTTTTGCAAATCATACCTACAAGCCAGTAAGGAGCTGCTGCTACTGAAGGGAAAATAGGGCTTGAGTTTACACTGGGGAAGAAATGGATGCTCCTTCTTGTTTAGATACAGGATAATAAATAAAAAAAATTAATACCACAGACTTTCAAGATCTTCTAGGTGCTAATGAGCCCAAGCTGTCAACATGTTTAGGTATTTCCAGGTAATTCACAGGAATGTAATCCAAGGGCTATTTTATGATGGAAATATGGAAAACATTGAGATGCAAAATGTTGGGACATACTGATGAGAGTAGTCATAGGACTAAATTAGTCAAAGCGTGACTGGCATTAGGTGCCTATCATCACTGCTGACTATTTTTATGCCCAGGAAGCACTCCCTCATAATGAGTAACAAGCAACAAATTGTCCCCATTCATGCTGGTACAAAGCTGCATTTTTACCTGCCCATTCACAGATATTCAGGTACCTTTATTTGTCACTAGATGAAGTTCATTAGGGACTCTGAAACCTCTCCAGATCTTGTGCACGTTACACTTAAGAACAACAGAAAGGGGTGCAAGGATGTTGCTGTTCCCTCACCACTGACACAGCCAGTAACAGCTTTAGGGGGCTTTTTTCCTCAGCTATTAGGAAACAGAAGATATGCTGTCATTGGGAAATTATCTATATAAAGTGTATGTCTCTAAAAAGACTTGATGGCTTGTTTTTAGTGGATATAGTGCTTTTAGATATGAGCTGCGGAGAAGCAGAGGGTGAAATCTACCAGCATTGAAACAAAGAAGAGGCAGGCATCATGGCACTGCTCAAGCCACACCATGAGCCATTAAAGCTCAATAGAGTCATGCAGAAGAAACAGGAATTGAAGCCCTAGTGCTCCCAGAATCTTCCCTGGTTGACAAAGTAGCATGTCCTCACATCATGGACACTGTTTAACTCCAAAGCTGCCAAAACCAGATGGAGCTGATGCTCCCTGCTTCCAGCACCCAGAAGGGCCCTATGGGCTGTAAGGTCAGGCAAGCAGTTGCCAGCAGGCAGCAGGTCTGTCAAACAAGGCAGATCCAGCTTCAGCCCAAACAGGGCCAGGAAGGGCTGGCAGCTGTGCTGCCATGTGACTGCATCAGATGGCAGAGGCAGGTGCTGCAGCACGCCCGACCCAGATATTCCAAGCAGGAATACAAGCACAGCACATATTGCACAGACCATATGGTAGCTCCAAACACTCCTCTAGACATCATGTGAATCCTACACAGTATTATGGCACCTGTAGTGCTGAGGCTGAAGTCTTCTCAGCCCTCTGAACAAGCCTGCCCAAGTAATCTCCACAGTCAAGACTATGTGGGGTGAGCAGAGCAGATGGGAACTAGGTTCTTCAAGCATATTAAGTTTAATATACAATTCAGTGACTTATTTCTTTTTAATTTTTAAATGCTTTGGAATGTCAGGGTTACTCTTGCAGGTTAACACAGTAATGAATCTACAAAAATTCTGAAGGCAATCCTACACAAGACTATTTCTGGTTTGACCATCAGTTATGTTCTGAGTGCACAGCAATTACGCCTCTCATTCACTATGTCCGAAGCAAATGTTCTTTTCCGAAGAAAATTGAATCAAGTGATTGCTGCTGCTTGCAGCTTCAAGTTGTCCTACAGTCATTAATAGCAGTTACAAATTGTAGAATTTGAGGGCAGAAGGACAAGGTACACTGCTTTCTCATTTATCACTGAGACCACACTACACTGAAAGAAGGATAGAAATAAATCCACATGACTCACTTCCTTCTGAAACCATGAAATTATTTTAACAGTTGGAACTCATCTGCCTTGAACATGTACCTGGACTCAACAGGGCGAACAAAGACCAACAGTAGGTTTTTATGCCTGCTGATTTTTCTCCTCCAACTATTTATAGCAAGAACGTCAGAACAAACTGTTTGGCACCCACCCATCACACACGGTGCAAGACCATTAGTCTCTATGACAACCTGATCAGAATAAACTTGTGAAGAAGTCAATTTCACAGTAAAAATTAAATCCATCAAAACTATAGCACCTGCAAAAAATTGGCAGGAAAAGAAGAATAAGAAAAGCCCCTTCTGGTAGGGAGTGAGTAAAAAAAACTCCTAGTCCAAACCCCTGAAAAATCTTCCTGCTAAGAGGGTTTGCACTTTCAAGGTTTCTTACAACCAACCTCTGATCTATTTTTGAAATCTGCCAGAAATTTATGGAAATGTCTTCCTAGAACTGGTTTTATACAAGGACTGGACTGCACTTAAAGTGACTGGACAGTGCTCAATCCTGCTCATGCTTCTTGAATATGGGATGAAAGCAACAGAGGGAGAGAAGGGCTTGTTTTGGCTTTTCCTGCTGCCACGTGCTCCTTTGAGCTATGAAAGCACAAAGTATTCCAGAGTTCAACACCACCACAGCCTTCTCGTATGCACTACCTGGTGAAACATCATAGGGGAGTGGCTGGCACTGAGAATCCAAGCACAGCATACAATAGTGGATCATAGACCTTTTACCTTTATAAAAGAGTACCACTATCTTCTGAAAGGCTTTCATGAAGTGGATGTTGTCATAACAGTACTCCTGCACCTTCTGGAGTAGGATCAACTCTGACTGGCCTTGAGTGCTGAACACAGCAAGCAGGGGGGCATATTGCTGAAAGGAAGAGAGGGTAAAAAACAAAATGCATTGTCAGTATCCTTAAAAATAAATAAATTTTTTTAGAATAAACATAATGAATTTCATCCCTGAAAGTGTTTCACTGAAACCTTAGAATTACTTGCACACTGCATTTTCTAAAACACATATAATGCATATACACAAATATCCACGATTTTTTGTAAGATGTCCTGCATGCTGTAAATTAAAATTTAGTACCACTTAGTTACTGAATTCTGTAAATCAATTTATAAAGCCCACAATCTGGCATTACTTCTGTCATACATTTCACAATGCAGCATTCTGTTCATTCAGGAGTGATGCTTTACAGATGTTCATAACCTAAGACATCCCAGGACGAAAGACATGAAAAGAAGTCTCTAGTTTCACAGGGGTTTTAGAAGTCCCAGGAAACTGAAATAAAGTAAATTACTCCAAGTTAACTGTGATCAACTGTCCTTATTTTTTCTCATTACCACAATCGAGAATATCATGACATCCTTTGGTAAACAGCAACATTTTCCAAGCACAGTATTAACTGCTAATGTTACTCTGATAGATAAGACAGCAGTGGTACATTTCATTGTCTTTTTCTGGAGTTTATTAATATAATAAAAAACAAAGCAAAAACTTATTTGTTATGCAATTTCCTCCTCTTATTTCAGATCTTAAAACTAAAAATTACACTGAAGGCCCATATCTTTCCTTAAAAGCTAGTGTTTATATCTATATCTCTCCAACTTCCTGTCATCTTAGCCTGTGATGAGTCCAGCTAAGACTGCAATATTAAATTTAAGGTAATATTAAGAGCATTTTTCAGAGATGAACTTAAATTACCTTTGATCTTCAGAGACTCTAGCCAAATACACATTGCATGCTACTATTTCATCTGCTCTTGCACTAATCAGCTCAACCTTTCTTCCAAGTTTTCAGTAACCCTCAGTTTGGCATTCTCCAGCTGGATTTGCAACGGCCTGATATCACAGAGTTCTGGTCTGAGTGACCAGGGCTGCTGCTGGTCTCAGACAGGTGACAAACTACCCATCACCCACAGCACTGATGGGCATGTTTAAAAGTACACTTCAGCCCCCCTCTGCAAGGGGCTAAATCCTGAGGGTTTTACCCAATATACTCCATGGAAATAATTACTAAAACATATAAAAATAAACTGGAATTTGAAAGGTTGTCTCAAAATCTGTTTTACAAGAATTATCAGCTATTTAAGAGAGCACAAAACCACAACAGCAATCAGCAGGCTGACGGTATTTAGTACTTTTGGAAGAAACTCCCTTAAAATGGCTAGATACAGCTAACACCAGAGGCCAAGTTTTTCCACTCCTGGCAGGTGTAGCCACATCTTTAGAAACAACATCAGTGCTTTGGTAAGAGCATAGAAAAACTTGTGCAGGCTGTGAGTAGCTCTTTTTCCCTTTTTAGCCCTTGCAGCATTGCTGGTGTCTAGGCAAATTGCAGGGAGGCAGGGCAATATACAGTGCAGTTGGTTGATTTAATACCCTCAGCAGAACACACCCCCATCCATATGTCTGTGAAGTGCTGCTGTCTATATACATTAATAACTTCTATAAAAATTCTATGTTTTCAGTTTGGAGGTAAATTGTCTTCATTTTGCCACATCTGACTCTATCCCCTTTACACTCCTCCCTCACTTCTCAACTGGTACAGGCTCACAAATGTCTAAATGACTAAGGAACCAACCTTTTTCTCATTGCTGGCTGAGCAAGTGGCATTATCTTCCATTTGCATCATGTAAGGGAGCAGGGGGTCGGCACCCACACTGCCGTGAAGCTCACCAGAGCCTTGCCTCCAGTGAGAATTGTGTGGAAGATTCTCCTTACCCATGGAGAACATCTCTTCTCTGCACTGGAGGAGGCCTAAGCACTAAGCCCCAGTGTCACAGTGAGGTTACTGGGACAACGAGGAGCTTATTGTGTGGGATCCAGGGTTGATCAGCTTGCCCTGTCTCCTCCCGAGGTCAGCTCCTGCTGGTCCTGCCATATGGATGGCACACACGACTTTTACTGCACTGCCCGAGTGTGCTGGTTCGTGGCTGCCTGCCTCAGCCCTGCCATTAGGTAGCCACCCATCCAGCAAGGCTTTTTGAGATCTGTAAACTGTCACTACTCTGTGCTCTGACACATCTTTTCAGGGGTGCCTTGTGTACAACTTACTGAAGGAATCTGGTAAGTCAGAGACGGGTACCCAGATGTCAAAGCTCTGGCAATGTGCTTTGTGAAAGTTACCTGTCAGCTAGAGCCATACAAGAATAAATCCCACCATCTGCCATGTCTCAGATCAAGTCTGTATTTATACATATCCCAGTCACAGCAACTCCCTGACTGTTTCCTGGGACATTGACACACAGGAGGGCACAGAACCGAGCTCTGTATCATCCTGACTCTGTTAATCCACTTTCTGGAGTTGGCTCATACACTGAGGTAGCTGAGAGCTGTAGAGAAAGATCCAAGATCTGTCTCCATCTATCCTAAGAGGAAGGGTGTGAAAAATGCTGTTTCATTTTTGAAGACTGAACTGTAAAGAAGCAGCTATCAAAGTCCAAATTTCAATTTCTTCTATTAAAATCTTACCCCTGAGTGCAAATAGTAAACACCTCATACCAAATTTTCCTCTGTTTTTAGGAAGTGGATGTACCTAGAAAGATGCCTATCTTATATAGGCAAGATGCTTTACCTAATTCATTGGGGATACATATATAGCTGATGGATTGGGTCAGTAAGATGTATAGGACTAAACATCCAGTCAAACAGGATATGTACAAAGCCAGCTATGTTTCTCTTTTCTCAGAGTTCAAATATTCCAGAAAGTGTTTGTTAATTTGCCCTGCAGTACTAGACAATAAATCTCAATGGATACTTTGTTACAACTCAGAGATAATCAAATTTTACATCAAAAGAACAAGAAAAACAATGTCTCTCCTCCTTCTGGAAACTATCTTGTCTTTCTCCTGCTATTTGAGCCACTTGAGAAAACTTGAAGGCATTCAATCTTACCATCAAAAACTACACAGTGTCCCAAGTGACTGCATTTCTAGGATTACTGATTGGGAAACAAAATTCAGACAAAAGGATAGCAGCAGTAGGAACTAAACCAACATGGGAACACCCAAGTATGGACAGACATCTAATATGAAGAAAGATCTATTTTATCATAAAGAATAAAGCCCAGACTGCTTCTGTTCCAAGGCAAACCTTTGAAGCCCTGGCTGTGAGGGAGTATTCTCTTGGTGATAGATTACCTGCTTAAAAGGACTAAGCCTCTGCTCTCAGATCCAGTGTCTTGCACTGCATAATTACTTCAGATTTAGGTGAGGAACACCAGTGATGGCAGTGTTTGATGCCTCTATACTGGTTTGGTGTTTCTTTCCTATCCCAAGGTCTTTAGAGTTTTTGGACCAATATGCAATGGTGGTACTGCAATATTGCAGCCTGTCTTTCAATGTATTCAGTTCCCTCATCCTCAAGGATCAGAGAGTAACCACACTGTATGCAGACACAGTCCCAAGCCAGCTCCTGGCTTATCACTTGACAAGTCACTGAGCATCCAGATACCACAGCCAGTCGGCAACAACCGATTCGGCATTCCTGCCTGGATCTATCCAGCCCTCTGCACAGCCAGCACAGATGCTGCCTCACCATGCTCCCAAAATGGCTTTGCTTCTGGCAAAGACATTGCAAAGGCAGTTCCTGCAGCCTTACCAGTCAGGTTTACTAGTCAGGTCTGAGCAGGCTGAGTCCAGCAGTTGCTTAGCCCTGCCCCAGGGCTAAGGAGCCTCTCAGGGACCTGGCACCCTGGGAAAGCACAAGGAAGAAATGCTCAGGCTGTGACCACCTTGGCTTGCCCTGGCACTGTGGGACTCAGGGCACTCAATGATCTGAACTACCTCAGTTTTGCATCCATTTGACTGAAGTCAGACTATACACAATGCTAGGTATGCTCAACATCAGCCTTCAAACATCTCTGTCTCCTGGATTTAAACAGGTAAAAACTGGACAGCCAAAGAATGTAGTCTGTGAATTCATAGCTTTCTTCTCCTCTTCATCCATGCACGCACCTTTAGATGTTTGAGGGCCTGCTCTGCAACCAGCTCTTCTTTCTTGTTCCATTCCACAGCATTCATGACACACGTCCAAAGGAGACCAATCACTGCCGGCTCTGGCAGCTCATTTCTTTTCATTTCCTCTTTTACATAAAGCACTACCTGGAGAAGGAAATAAGGAACATTTCCAATGAACCAGAAACAATGCTCACTTTCCAAATACTTACAATCATTTATAACACCATGGTGTAGAAGTATTAAGAAACAAAATTAGAACAAGATTTTGTCCCTCCCCTCTAATCTAATAGTTAATGCAGTTAAAGGAAATACATTTTCAAGGATAATGATGAAGGAAACCCTCCCATCCCACAGAAAACTACACTTGGAAATCCAGAGGATATTTGGTTGCTTTGGTCTTAAGCACAGAGTGAATGGATGAATAAATTAAAATAGTTTAAAGAAAACCAGAGGAAATCTGTTCCTCTCTACCTAATGTTGACTTAAGTCTTTGATTATGATCATATAAACAGGAAGTTGTAAAAAACCACTTTTACCTCCTTAATTGGGCATTCCTGAGAGAGACGTTCTTGTAGTTCTTTTTGAAGTTCTTTACGAGTCCCCAGTGACTGCTGAACTCTAAGGAAATCTGAGAGTTCTTTTAGACCTGCTTCAGTAAAATACTTGGCAAAATGGTCCACATTCTGCCGGTTGGCTGGAAATAGTTCCTAAAAAGACAGGAATGCTCCCTGTTAAATAACCAACTATGACTCTTGACAGAGTGAAAAGAACATTTTTTAAGAATGAATAGTGGGAATAACCAGTTACTTCACTTAAAACACTGCTTGTATCTACACTGGAAAAGTCAACAGTTCATTCATATTGCAGTGTTTCACTGTAGGGGAGGGAAAAAATGACGTCCAGTTACACGAATAAGCTAACACCCACTCCATGTGAAGTGCATGTACTTATGAAGAGACATGTGCCAAACACGTTGCTCAAAACAGTTCTAAGAGGAACCATACTTTTTCCAGATTCCAAGAGTCTTGTAGGGAAAGTACAAAGGAGTAGATGGCAAAGCCATTACAGGCAAAGCACATTTATCATGCCCTCCCAGCACATCCCATCTATCCCTTAAAAAAAATACATTCAATAATACTTAAACGGCCCAGGCACCCTGGCCTACCACTAATCCATCATTTAACAAAAATCACAAAATTCACTATGTGCTGTTAACATCAACTCTTGCAGGCATTTCTAATTAAAAGACACTGTCAATTTATGAAAGTCCAGCTACTTAGAAAAGTTAAAATTATTCTTAAAAAACACTATAGCAAATGCCCTATCTTGGAAAGCGTTCAATGGCATTTCCATACCATCCATTCTTGGTGTCTTAACAATCATCTGTGGGATGGACAGCACTTCTTTTTAACAAAGAAGCTGGAAACTTTCCATCTATTTACTTACTGATTATTGAGATTAAGAAGAAACTCATGAAGGCATCTATGCTAGGCAACATCATCTGATACTTTACAGTTGTTTAACAGAGCAGAGTAATGAGAGCCAACAGCTGAAAGTTTAAGTCAGTCAAGCTTGAAATAGAAATACGATGCAGCTTACCCTCCCTCCCCAATAAACAGTGTAATTAGCCCATTTCCCAGCTTAATGGCAAATTATTTATGATTTGGACATTTAAAATCAAATACAAATTGAAGAGATGGAGGGGCACAGGAGGCTGCTTCACTTTTGAAAGATTCTTCCTTAATTATACATTACTGAGGTAGAAACAGGAAGTACTACAGTCTCCAGGCAGTGCTACACAGGATGTGCATTTGACTGGATTATTCCAGCAGCAATCTTTCTGATGATTAAAAAACCCCAAATGATCTTCAGAAAGACACTGGGAGAAAAAGGCACATGAAATTGCTACATATTTGTATATTCTCTGAATACCTTGCTATAAACCCAGAACACAGGTTTTGAGTCCCAAGGCTGAAAGTCCTCCTACAGTGCACCTACTAAGTCTGCTGTCACCACTGCAGGACCATTTATGCTACCTAGACAGCTACTGCTGCAGAAATTTAGCTTGCTATTCATTCACTACACTATTTAAACACTGCTGCTTCAGAAACTTACATTCTAATCATAACTCCTTATACTTTATATATAATTTACAAAAGGAAAATATATGTAAAGAAATAGAGCTTCTCATGCCCATTTGCGGGTATGTTTTGTTAGCAGTGGTTAGAAATAAAAAATCCCATTTATTTATTTCCCAAGCCCCATATATACAGTCTCTCAGAAGGCATCTGACTACAGGAAAAATAGAGACAGAATGTAAAAACTGTGATACTCAAAATTCCTGAACCTGTATCAATGCTACAGCCACAACAATATTGCTGTTTCAAAACATTTTAGAAACGTTAACAGAGTCTGAGTGGGAGTTAACATGCTTACAGCAAACTACCATCTGCATTTAATTTCCTTCTTTTTCCCAGGGAGAGATAAGGATTATTGACAATATATTGTACTTACTAGCAATCTCTTATCGAGGTTGGCTTTTCTCAAAGCAGAGGTAACAGAATTGGCATCTTTCTCTGCCATCCATGCTTTAAAAAGCTTTACAGCAAAAGAGGCTGCAATCCCTATCAGAGAAAAATACAAAACATGTTTCAGCTATTTTCAACATGAATTAGAGTTGACTGTAAGAAGTACAAGGTTACAAAAAAGTAACAAGACTGTGGAATGAATATACATTCATGACAACAGAAACAAACACACAGAGCCGAAATGCCTATTTTTTTCTTTAATGCAAAATTAGTTTTCCGACTTATGCTAGATTGTTTGAAAATCTTTTCATTTGGTATTGTCTATCTCCATTTAGTTGTTCAAAGATTTTCTTTGCAATTATTTTTCCTACATTCCCAATTCACAGACTGAGAACAATGCTAAAGGAAAAATTATGCATTAAATGGATAGAAAACAAAGGGACAAAACAATAAAGGATAATCAGGAACAAGAAGTAAAAAAACCAGATCTTCAAATGTTTTTTTTGCAAATCTTGGAATAGGGTTAAATAACTCCACAACTTCAAGGGGACTGATTGTACTATGCCCTCCTAGGAGGCATTTAGCAGCCAGTTGTACCAGGCACAAACACTATTTTAAGGGGAAAAAATTCCTTCCTCAAGGAACAACTTGGTATTTTGTGTATTAAATCAAACGAAAGCTACCTCCACTAGGTGTGGATTTCCCAGGGGCGTTCATAAACCATTAAGGCCACAACTCCTATTTCCTAGAGCTGCACCACCAGCACGACTGCTCCAGATTCTCCACTGCAAGTGCAGGGAGCTGAAGGAAGCTGCAAGGTCTCAGAGATGGAGCTCATCCTTGAGGAAGGTCGCCTGTAGGCCAGCTATGATTCCCCAAACTACGCTCACACCAGCACCAGGGCTACTGAAGGCAGTGATAATGGCAATGCATAATGAAAAGCACAATCCTATGCTACTGCTGGCCACTGTAGATTTCTGTCTCATCTCCAAATAGTCTAGAAGCTCTTAGAGCTACATGGGACCTGCTGGTGAGAAGGAGCTTCATTGCTCTTAGCCACTTTATAGATAGATATTTATTTTTATTTCTAGGATTCTTTGACTAAATGAGTCACCAAACAAGAACAGAAGAGACTATTCCCAGACCACTGTAAAGTTCACTGACAGTCTTTACACATCTTGACTGTTATGGCAGTTTTGGCAAGCTTATTTCAGGAGCTTAGTTGTAAGACGTGATCCTTAGAGAAGTACTGTACGGAACCAGGGATTCACAGTGCCACGCCAAGAGAGACCTGCAAATACTTCTTTGGGCTTGTTTTACATGTTGGACATGATGCAGCAATCCTAAGTGCTGCTAGCTGACTAACCAAGACTCAGAAAGCCTAGCCAACCAGTAGGTGACTTCGGCATCACTTCCACTGCAAACACACTTCAGCATATCCATGAACTTATGTGCTCAATACCAAAATTGAATGGAATGGTCTCTGCACCAAGCATTGTCCCAATAAATATATCCTACACATTTTTTCTAGTTTTAGCTTAAAACAAAGTAAGTTTTATGCCAGTATCAGTATTAGAGAGTGTGCTGTTTTCACCTAGAGCAGAGTTCATTTTTTTCCCAGTGGCTGTATGGGGCTTTATGTTGGATTTATGCTGAACACAGGGTTGGTAATACAGATACGTTTTTGTTATTGCTGAGCAGGGCTTACAGAGAGCCAAGACCTCTTCTGCTTTTCCAACTGCCACGCTGGCAAGGAAGTTGGGAAGAGGCACAGGTGGGACAGTTGACCTCAACTGACCACAGGGATATTCCAGACTGTATGACATCAGGCTCAGTATATGAAGTGGGAAGAAGAAACAAGAATGAGAGAACATTTTAAGTGTCTTCCTAAGTACCCATTACATGTGATGGCGCCCTGCTCTCCTGGAGGTGGCTGAACACCTGTCCATGGGAAGCAGTGAACTAATTCCTTGTTTTGCTTTCCTTGTGTGTGCAACTTTTGCTTTCCTCATTAAACAGTCTTTATCTCAACCCATGAGTTCTTCAGATTTTACCCCTCCCATTCTCTCCTTGATCCTGCTGGTGTGGGAGGGAGCAAGCATCTGTGTGGGGCTTGACTCCTGGCTGGGATTACACCATGACAGAGGGAGGTTGCTCTAAGGCTTCATTACCCACATATCTTTAAATTTACTTCTCATTTACTGTGGAAGAATTTATTGACCAGGGGCACGGGCTGGCCCTGGAGAGCTTGGACAACCCAGGGTTTGGCCTCAGAGGCCTAACAGAGCCCTGCAAGGGCCTGTGCCCTTGCAGTCACCTTGAAAGGATGGAGTCATGAGGGTAGGAGAAGCCTGAAACTCTATCCTCTTTGTTTGGATTTACACCAATAGTATAAAAGTTTAGATACAAGTTGAAGAAGTGTGACCAATTAGGTAGAGTGTTCTACAGTAAAAAATGTAAACTGTTTTTATCAGTATAAACGATAAAACCATGATGAAATAAACTGAGTCTACCATGAAGCTGTATCAGTGTGCGTGGTACCTCCGGCCAGCTCCCTGAATTTGGGACCCTCTTCAATTTACAGCCCAAGTTTATCACTGGCCTGCTCCTATACTCTGTGCATGTGCTGCCACTCTTTTCCTTTAAATAGCTCTTCTCTTTTTGTTTGCTTCTTTGTTTTTCCCCCTTATTTGCAAAAAGTAATTTCAGCCATTTATTTTATTGACTAACCCCATTAGCAGCTCTCTGTATTTGCATTACTTTGCCAGCACAGGGGACAAGAAGGGTACACTTAACCCTGACAAGATTCCACCACCACCTAGACCTTTCTCTTTCTCTACTACAAGTATGTCAGCAATCCACAAAACAGTATTTTGTTTTCCATCTATATATAACAGTAAGAGTAATGACAACACTGAAATAAGGTAATCTAAAAATAAATTAGGTATTTGGGCTCAAATTTGACAGATCTCCTGCCCACACAATCTACCCTTATCTCACTTTCAGCCATTTCTTAGCCAATGCTACAAGTCCCATGCTGAAGAACAACTCCCTCAGCTCACCTAATTGTTTCCTCGTGTATTTTAACCTCACTTGCCTGCAGCATTGTTTCTTTGTAAATCAAAGAAATCTTCGAGTTTATTCATGTATGATCTACTTGTTTTGCCTTGCTTTGTTCCCCATTTTTAAACTATTTTTGCATCTTCAATTATTCTTGCATAAAATATCTACCCCAGGATACTGACTGAAAATCTTTCCTCAAATGCTGTGATGGATGCATGTTTAGCATATATACATCAAGAACTAAAAGCTGTAACAAAAGTTTAGGGCTCCTAAAAACGTAAGTTCATAATGAAAATAAGAACTGTATTCTTAAAATGTTAAATTTAAAATATAAAAATTTCCATGATTTTTAAAAATTTGGGTTTTCCAATGCCTCGTCTTCCCATAACTAGGAAGACTTCCCTTTAAACACATTGCAGAAAATCACCCTAAAAAATATGGATTAGTGCTTTTGTTTGAGATTTTTCCTAGTTTAATTCTGATTCCAAAAGCGGTGAGTGATGACAGAGCAAAGCTGCAGCTGTGGCTTTTCTTTCTGCAGCATTTAGAAAACAAATGTAGTGGTTAGCATGCTGCAAATGAGAACACGAAGTCAGAATAATTTTTTTTTTTTAAATGAAACATAGAATACATTGTAGCTAATACATAACCCTTTAACAAAACCAAAAAAAAGGTCATGAAAACTGCTCAACACTACCAGTACATTTGCAATCATGCCAGGTATACAGAACTGTCAGAGAAAGAAATTGTTGAGCAAGCAGCTGCAAAAGCAGGACTCTAAGGTAGACTGCTATAAATATATAACAAAAATCCTTTAAAAAAGCAATCTCAAAAAGGCATTGAACTGAAAGAAGACTGAAAGAACTCGTTTACTCATCATATAAGAAACACAAATTCATGAGAAAATTTATCAGTCACTGACCACTACTAGTTTAAAGGCAAAATGAGGATTGATTTTTCTTCTGCAATATCCCATTGGTCTGCATGGAATCTCTGTCCCATTTCTCACTCACAAGATATTAGCAAAACTTGAAGAAATGCCAGCAGATCTATCTCAGGAACAGATATTATACTTGACACCTTTATAAGTACCCCAATAATACATAAATTCTACAGTTTTGCACACACAAGTATGACTTCCAAAAAAACATAAACACTTTGGAGTTTGTTTTTGTTTTGTGGCTTTTTTTTGCCTGATTGACCTCTTATAAGATTTCATAAAGTATGTTGGGCACTGCTGCCTGCATATCTACTGCTTTAAAATACTGATTTCTATTGTGCAGTCACAAATTTCCAACTTTCATTTTATTGCAACATATATAATATGTTGAAATAAAATACATCTCCTATAAAAAAAGCTAAGGTAAGAAAAAAGATATGGAAAATTACCTTCTTTGACTATATTGTCAGTGAAGAGGCTTGTTAAAATCGTAGCAGGAAGAGTCCCATTGGCTAACAGGATGCCAGAAAGCATTGCCAGTTTTGTCTGCTCTGTCTCAGTAAAGGCTTTAAGAAACAACAGGAGCTGTGGGCCAGACAAGGAAAAAAAAGTATATATTTGAGGCATAGGTAGACAACAGGCAGAAATTAATATTAACAGTTTAATTTCTTATTTCTTGAGAGGTCTCAACACAAATTATAGCAATTACATCAAAATCTATCCAGAAGCATGACAGTGTCTTTCACTGAACCCTTGTAATTTCACTTTCTCTAAGAACACAAGACAGTACCTGAAGGGAGCCTACAAAAAAAAGATGTAAAGAGACTATTTACAAGAGCAGGTAGTAACAGGAAAAGGGGGAATGGCTTCAAACTGAAAGAAAGCTTGTTTAGATTAGACACTAAAAAGAAATATTTACTGTGAGCAAGGCTTTGGGAAAGGTTGCCAGACAAGCTGTAAATGCCCCATCCCTGACAGTGTTCAAGGCCAGGTTGGACAGAGCTCTGAGCAAGCTGGTCTAGTAAAATGTGTCCCTGCCCATGGCAGGGGGTTTGGAGCTAGATGGTCTTTAAGGTCCCTTCCAACCCAAGCCATTCTGTGATTCTGTGGGGAATACGGCCTTAGTCAGCTGTAAAACACCTCTCTTCTCCAAATAAATGTATGTATGTGTAAAGACAAAAGTACTTGCCACAGGCTTGAGACACACAGAAATTACAGGATCACAGACAGGAAGGAGCCTGCCTATTCACATCTCCAGACTTCCAGCTAAGCCACACAGAGTTGCAGTCTGTTTTCTAGCTTTTGAAAACTATTGCTCATGCAAGCAATAAAAGGATGGGAAAATTTCCTGGGTTTCTTTTAGGGAAGGGAACGTAGCACAATTACAACATATCTTTTACTGGCTAGAATAAGAATTATATTTCAAGTTCAGACACTATTGATAAAGCTGATAAAGGACAGACAGGAACACAGGCTGATTTAAGATCTTTCGATTCCCAGTACTAATTACAAGAGAAAACAAATAGCTTGAGAAAAAATTACAAATCTCATTATCTTGGAAGATCTGAAAACTACATATACACCTTTTAATTCTAAAAATAGAAATTAAGTCTATCTTAAAAAGATCTTAATTTCACATGTTATAATTATTGACTTGAGAGCATATTGATGAAGTACATTACACTCTTTTTGTTTTACATCAGAAAAAAAGTCATGCAAAATCAGATTTTGTAAATGGCATTACTGTTAACAATAATGTTTCCTAATGTTTTGTTAGTGATCACAATATGGATGATGGGGAAAAAAAAAGGTGAGACAATAAAGGACAGCTTCATTCAATGCAAAAAGCTGTTGACTCCATCAGATGCTAGCTTACAAATTTACCAGCACCACAAAAGAGAAAAAACAGAAGTACTGCAGATACAATTTTCCAGAATTTAAAAGAATTCTCATTTTCTTCTTCATAAGGAAGAAGAAATGGCACCCCTCCAAAAAGGTGTCACGATCTTCTGCTGTCAGGACATCCTTTTTTCTTTTCTAAATGAGCAATGAACGCAATTAAAGCAAAACAGTTTGTTTTGCAGTTCCCACCAGGTTTCCACATTAAGGGTATTTCTTAATTACCAGATTCTACCCATACAAAGGGACAGAATATTACACATGTCCCTGTCCTTGTCTGTTACCATGGACAGTGAGAGATCTTTCCTGAGATATCTAAGCAGCTTATCAACAACTGTAAAGCTTTCTGAATGCAGTGATGTTTAAAAATCCGGGTAACTAATGAAGTTATTAAATCTCATGCAGTGTTTTATGAATAGTTCTGCTCTGCATCTGTGAACAGAACTGAAAAAAAACCTCATTCATACAGTAGTACTGACATCATAACATCAGCTTTAAATTACAGCTTACATAGGCCTGAATGAGTCAGCCACAGACAAATCACAGAATTTTTTTCAGTGGGCTTCAGCCAAGTGACTGCAACATACACTTTTAGCTTGAAAGAACAATTACGAAACGACCAAATCTCAAGGTGTAATTTTATTTCAGCAAACTGTGACTCAACCACAAAATGTACAAAAATTTGGGATGCAAAAAAATGCAGTTATTATTTCTAAATATATGAATGAGAAACAAATGGTGTGCTGTATTTCCAAATGCAGCAACTAACTGGTGTGTATAATGGTGTAGGCAAAGGAACTCCAGGGCCACATTTAATGGAAAACAGAACATTGTTACAGAATTTCAATATAATCCTAGTGTAAACTGGAAGCCTGGGGATTTAAAGCTTTCTTTATATAAGCTTTATCAATAATGTTGTACTAAAATAAGATCTGCACAAGAAAAAAAAAAATCAGAATTAGGCTTCTGAACTAGAAGTTCTGAGAACGTTAAAAAGGAGAAACAGCTCCAGATTTCTGCGTACTCCATTTAGATCTTTTTTCTTTTGCTTCTACATAAGCAATAGATGGGGATTTTGATTAGAAAGTGGTCACACTGACCACTTTAACGCAACACACACCAGGTTTTGATATACTTCTGAGCTCTAACCTCCATCCTTTTATCAGAAATGTGTAGATCATGAACAGTTACACTCATTCATGCCAAATTTGAGCCAGGAAAGCAAGAACCTAGCTGGAAAGCCGAAGTTACAGCTGCAGTCCAAGAGGGAGACAGATTCTATGAGAAGGATACCCAAAAATTTATCAACTCTAATTTTGAGAAATCTGTATTTGTTCAAATGTTTCGAAAGGTCTGAAACCACGTATCTATGGAATTTGCAGTCTCATCTTCTTCCCCTTCCTCTGAAACATGTTCCTTGCAAGTCTCTTAGCATTAATGTGGTTTCTGGTGTTCTTGAACTGCATCCCACTGCAGTATGTTTTAAACAGAACCTTCATCTTCTACACATCCCTTGCTACTTAAACTACTGTTGGTGCTACTACCCTAGATTTTGTTTTATTGATGTTTTCCAAAAGAAGCTCAAACCTAGACTTGCCCTTTTCTGCTGTTTAAGGATACTATTCTATACTTTCCAACAACTGTAAAACATAATTTAGTGGGTGACTGGGTGATAGGAAAATCCAAAACCTTTCATAAACGCATTTTAAAACCCTGAAACAGCACCTAAATTTCAGTTCAAAGCTGTTACTTCAGATTTTTACTGCTGATTAATTGAAGCACTCTTCTTTTACCATCACAATTACAAACCTCAGTAGGGAAGTCACAAACATCCAAGACACTTCAGAATAGTTCCCAACCACCCACAGAACATTCTCCAAGCTAATATTTCCCTGCTGCTAGCCAAGCACTGACATTACTGCTTTCGTTAGATAAAAACCGATTCCAGGCATAAAAAGGGCAGCTCTGGCTCATAATTTTTTATTTCTATGATACCTATAGGAACTCACTTCCAACTACATGAGCAGAAATTCAGAATACCTAATAAGCACAAGACCAGACCTAATGTGATGTTCCATGCTGGTTTTGTCATTAAAGTCTCTTAAGCACAATTTCTGGGCATGGAAGATGTGCACAAGTAAACACATGCAACATTATAAAGCACACAAGAAAAACAAGTGCTTCTGATCACCTCTTGTGATTCAGAAATCTTAAATGGGGAAAATTAAGAAACTCTACCCACACAGGGAGCGTGGTATCTTTTTATGTCTTCATTATCTGAACTGATCTGTTGCTGACAGTTTGTCACATCTGCAGACAGCACTGAATTGTCAGCAATGGAGAAAGCAGCTAATATAGCAACAGATATCTGCTGACTGAATCTTGTCTTTCATTTAGCTGACTTCAAGCATTTCTTACTCCCTATTCAATCTAAGAACGTTATTCTCCTCTTATTTCCTAATTCCTAGCTTAATTTACGGTTCAATCATTAGGAAAATAGGAACACAAATAGCAGACGTCACAACATCTCCCAGTACTTCAGACATCCTCTCATGACTCAGTAATAGTTACCACTGTTAAGACAAAAAATAAATTTATCTGTACTTTATCCCAATTTTGATATTAAAAAGTTTATACAGAAAATTACCTAAATATGCAAGCATACTAAATATACAGAAAGTAACTGCATTCTTTATCCATTGAAATATATATGTAGAGAAAGATGAACACAAATTTGTAACTTAGAATTTTACTGAAATTACTGCAAAATGTCATGGGCCTATGCCAGTACATTGAGCCATGCTCAGATGAACTTAAGCTGCCTACACCAAAACATAGCAAGTGAGCAATGCAACTAAACATCATTGTCTTCTGTTGAAATTTTTGCACAAAATAATTTAGATGTAAAACTTTAGATATATGGTTTGCTTATACCATTACAAAAATTAGTAATTGGCAATTTTGAGGAGAGAGAATTAAGAAATAAAACAACTGAAAGCTAGAAACAGACAAAAAGGGCAAAGATGGTAGAAAATAATGTCCTAATGACAAAGCTGTGACCTAAAAGACAAAAAGCAAATACCTGTGCAAATACTGCTATCTAAGATAATCTCTCTTGAAAAGAAAGTCCCACTGACACCATCTGCTTCTTTAGTGTGAAACTGCTGGCATTGCCTTGGTTTTTTTTGGCATGCCTTTTTCTATGAGAAGAGCTGATTTTCCCTCAAGCCCTCTATCTGCCTAATGAGCCTGCCAGAAACATCAGTTTCATCGCTGGGACAATGACCCACAAAAAACACCACCAACGAGTCACTCTCTTACATATCTAACCACCAATTAACTGCAGTAGTCTTTGGTCTAGCAGAAACACCTTCTGGAAATAAAAATTTATCTATCTTCTGGACCTCCATGGGCAGCTACTCCTGTACAAATTACAGCCTGCAGGGATTAAAGGATTAAGTGGTTAAAAAGCCTGCAGCCTCGTAAATGAGAAAACAGGCACTTTGTGGGTTCACACAAGCAGGAGGAGGGAGAAGGTAAGCAAAAGGCACCTACAAGAAATCCTCAAGGGTTTTAAGGGCAATGACAGTGGAGGTGCAATACACAGGCACAAACACCCCCACAACCACTCTCCTAGTCTCTAGGTGTCGAAAAACTGGATTAACTGAGGAAGGGGATATACCCCACGTCCCCAGGAGCCACACCAAGATTCACACTAGCACCATGGGTGGTGATGGAAGGGCAGATGGAAAGATTTCCCCACCTTTCCCCACAGTGGCCTAGGAGCACTGTGCAAACCTCATCTCATGATTTGTCATACAAGATGTAGTCTGACACTGAAAACTATCCAAGGAGCATACTGCAGCCTGCAAGATGAACAAGCCTGCTCTGATCCCACACTGGCATGGCTAGGATGGTTCCAATGGCTTTCAATGAGCAGCCTGGCTCTAGTCACAATGCAACTCAAATGACTGCTTTTTCTCAAGCAGGGATGTGGCTAAACTTCACATCAGAGGCACCTGTTCCTTTACTAAGAGTTAAATTATTATGTATTAACCATAGTCTCATCTTGTCACTAAGGGTGCAAAGTGAATTTTTGAAAGCTTAAGAGGATGCAAAGCCAAGCAAGTTACAGAAATGAGCGGAGGTGGCTTGAATTGACATGACATTTGCTTAATATGCTGAGCACTCTCTGCAACTTGAATGCTGTGAGTCAGCGCCTCTCATGTCAGTGATTACAGTAATTAACAGCAGGAACATTAGATTTGTGTGGGGATAGAGGTAAATTTAGGTCTTTAGAATGATGTACTGAGTAATCAGCATCAGTTGATAGGCATGCTGGCCACAAGTGTAAAAATAATTTCCTGTATGAGCAAGTATGTATAAATCAGAGCCAAATGAATTCAGGCACAAGAAGTGCTGGTGAGGTATCAAGCTCCAAATGTGCCCTCATTTGACCCTTGCAGCAACCTTTCTAATGTTTAAATAACACAGAAATACATTTTTATGTTTAACAAACGTGATACTTTAGTCATGGGACAGGTTCTGCCACTAGCAGCATGCCTGCTAAGTTACAGGACAGTACCGTGTTTATTACTTATTCAGGCCATTAAAAAAACATATTTACATCTGTTACTAGGAACTCAGACAAAATAAATCCGTGTGTTGTTTTTCAAACATTTTTTACCCTGGCTCCTCCTGTCTCCTTAGAACTCAGTACCACAAAACAGAACTGTATCCACAAATAGCCACTATAGTCTAACAGGCAAATCCTGAGCACTCTGCCACAGGTCAGTGGCAGCATTCTCTCTTACACATCTGTGGCCTCAAATACAAAAAACATGTGGTTAGGATTCATTCCACAATGCAAGAGTGGTTTCATACTCATACATCAAGAGAAATTCTCCATAGCAGATTTGCATTTACTTTTTTTTTTTTTTTAATAGAGAGATGTTCTATTTGCAGGACAGCAATACTACTTCTCATTAGGAGGTATATCTCAAAGTGTATCAGATTTCTGCACAAAAAAGTCTGGAATAAGAAAGTGAGTTTGGTCAAAGCAACCAAAGGAATCATTAATTCAGAAATACTCTACATCAAGTGTTTCCTGCAGTATTCCCACAGAGCTGAATTTGCAGAGTAAAGCTGCCTTCTGTAGATTCCATCCTCTTTTCCAGAAGAGCTAAATAAAACACCTAACAGCACCACATTCATACATACATAATTATATAAGAAATATAGTAAAAAATATTAGCATTCCAGTAAAGGCTGCCATCAACATTACCTTTTTGATTTCATCTTCAAATGCCTTCTCCAGATATTTGTATCTCCTGATAAGTTTATTGAAGACCTAAAGATAAACACAGATTAACTTAAAAAGTGGAACAATTACAGCCACCTTTTGTTACAAAAAAAAAAAAAAAAGTAAGAGGAAATAAGCATCTTGCAGAATGATATTTCTCTAGTGTTGTCTGCCACACAGAGACCACGAAACAGCCTTCTCTCAATTTCTGTGATTCTTGCTTCATAGAACAATGCTTGAATTGGAGAATTTATTGCAGTTTGAATCTTTCCATATTTCTCAAAATTTTTTTCCTTCTCTACTTTTCACCTTCACCCTATCCATAGATAAACACACGGGAGAGGAGGAGGAGGAAGAGGAGGGTAACTGCATCCTTCTCCCAGTAATGCAGCCCTGGGGAAGCTCTCAGCTGTAGAACGATGGAGTGAGACAGTCAGGATGCTGGGCATCTTCAACAGATGCAGTATCTTGGCAAATCAACTAACATAAATGTTTGCAACAAAACACGCTACTGTCACAGAAAGAGGAAGAACGTTTGCCAAAGCTTCTACAACAATGTGTTAATGGAACCACTTGTTCCCCAGTTTTGACCCTTTGTTTCCTATCATGCAACCACAGATTATGAAACCAGAAGCAGCACAGGTGCAGAGTTCATTCAAGGTGAAGAAGGAAGAGGTAAGAAATTAAATAAACAAATCATCGCACTGCCGTACAAAGGCACAAAGCATATGACTCACTGTCACAGGTAAAAAGGTTTATGTGGGGAATAAATGACATTATTGCCACACCGGACGGGGGAGGAAGGAAAATTAAGTTTAGAAAGCTTCAATTCACTTTCCAGAATATAAAATACATCCAAACATCCAAACTGGCAGTATTCTGGCTCAGAAAAAGTGGAAAATTAAGTGTGTGCATGATGAGGAGTAGAGACACACAGAATCCAAATAAAATAAGACAGAAGATGAAAATGTAAGATTCTTCTTTAAATTTCCAAACAAGATTCTGCATATTTTTTTAAGTCTCTGCAAATGACAGAAGCATGACTTCATATGCAAACAATCTGCTAAAATATCAATACTAACTTCAGGATTTTGACTTGAAGACTTTTCACTTTTAATTGTTTCCATAACTAAAGCCACAATAAATCATCCACGCTACTGGTTCATTTGGGAGACAGAGTAAGAAATTACCTTCTAGGTATATTCTATATAAAAAAAGATCTAAATATTATTTTAGACTAACTCCACATTTTCGTAATACAGTAAGAGCTCTATTTTTCAACACACATGAAAAAAATGTCAAGGTCAATAAAAGGACACATCTCTTAAGGCATTAATTACAAAATGTTGATTTATTCTGGTAGTTTTTGGTTTGAAGTGCTGAGAATCCACTGAAAACTCCTTCAAATCCTGAAGGAAAGCCTTCCTTTCCATTTTTCAATATGCAATCTTTTACTTTAAATTTCTCCTTGGAGGACCGGCACTGCCAACCTTTGTTCAAAAGATCACTAAAATATTAAAATTCAAGGAGACAGAATCAATGCCTTTACTGATAACAGAAATTTTCCTGAAGCAGAATAGCCTGTTTTTAAGAGATGATAAAGCTGACACACAAGAAATACTGACTCGCTTTCCAAAAATAAGTATATTTCACTAATTTAGACTATTAAAAATGTTTTTTAAAGGAGCTTTTGGCTATTCAGCGAAGATTTTTTTACCAATGCAGATTTTCATCCCAGCACTCTAAATCAACTATGCACCTTTCCAGGAACTTATCACCCTAGACACCTTAGCAGAGACAGCAGCTTTTATGCTTTTAGTCACTGTCTCCAGCATTCCAGTAATACCCAGCGATTTAAAAAGATAAATACATATTTAATTAACAACAGAGTTTTGACATATGGGAGTTGTAAGGATATTGCATTTTTATGCAGTCCTACTGGTATCCAGGATTGCATGGTGGCTTTGAACTGTCCATAGAATTCTTACTGTACTTTCTCATATAATTACTACTTTCCATTTAGGAGTTATGCAAAGTTAGCTTCTTTTCAAGAATGTTTTAGGGTTTTTTGTATTAATTACATACAGGCCTATTTATGCAAGCCTTATTCCTGCAGGAAGAAATTATATATCACATATGTAGGAGAAGTGAAAGCTCTTGGAATATTTACCCAACTCCTAACTAGTTATGCAACTAAAGGTTGGAGGCGTGAGCTTTATATTTTTTGTCATTCATGTACTTCATAGAATTGTTTAGGTTGGAAAACACCTTTAAGACCACAGAGTCCAACTGTTTACACCCAGCAGTGCCAAGTGCCACTAAACCATGGCCCTAGGCTACCATGTCTACAGATCTTTTAAATATCTCAGAGACTGGTGACTCCACCATTTCCCCTATGCAGTCTATTACAATGTTTGTCAACTCTTCCAGAGAATAAATTTTTCCCAATATCCATCTAAACCTCACCTGGCACAGCTTGAGGCCATCTCCTCTCATCCTGTCACTTGTTATGTGGGAGAAGAGGCCAACCCCCCCTAGCTGGCTACAGCCTCCTTTCAGGGAACTATAGAGGGCAATAAGGCCTCCCCTGAGCCTCCTTTCCTCCAGGCTAAACATCCTCAGCTCCCTCAGCTGCTCCTCACAGGGCTTGTGCTCCAGACCTTCTCCAGCTCCAGCTCCACTGCCCTTCTCTGGACACTCTCCAGCACCTCAATGTCTTTGCTGTAGTGAGGCCCCCAAAACTGAACGCAGGATTTAAGGTGTGGCCTCACCAGTGCTGAGTACAGGGAGATGTACACTGCCCTGGTCCTGCTGGCCACACCACTGCTTATAAAAGCTGAGTTTCTGATACAGTTCATGTGTTTCCCAAAATATGGCCATATAAATATTTCAGTCTGCACAGAGAAAAGGTCAACAAAATTAATAAGGGTGGTGTCTAGAAATAGACTCAACCAATGGTAGGCTCTGATAAAGCAAGACTGCTTTTTGTAAAGAAAGTATTGCCAACTGTGATCAGATTATCTTAGACATCTTGTTTTCTTACTTAAAATGTATATGTTGGGGTAGATTAATGATTAACTGGATTTTCAATTGGTCTGTAGCTAGCCTAGTGCAGCCTAGACAGTCTCCAGATGTTCCACTATAATCCCTTTTGACACATAAATGGAAAACTGTAATCAGCTATGCCTTTACTGACCTGAGCATAATTTCGGATGGCATCATGATCTTCATCTGCAAAAAATACACAGTGGTTGGTCATCTTGGTCTTGTCATTGTCATCTATGCGTGTGCCTCCAGGAGCTAAGAAAGGAGTAAAAAAAAAAAAAAAAAAAGGCAAGGAATTATTCCTTACTTTAAAGCTTTAAAGAATGTAAGATTTAATAAGTCAGTAAGTCTTACATTAATATCAGTGAGGCAAAAGGCCACAGTAACAGTGAGCAGGGGAGAGGGAGCAACAGAGACAGACCAAGCTCTGCTAAGATGTGGTGGCATCTCACAGAAGGGGCACTTGGCTGATATGCTGCACCATAATCACACAGTCCTCACAGGACTGAGTGATTCAGTTCACCCTAAGGAATCTCAGCTGGTCTTGAGAGCATTGAGAGTGATCAAGTAAGTACGTGTTGGAGCACAACCCTTACACATCACTTTAACTCTTACTTTAAACACCGTAATAATGTCAATCCTTCCCAAAGAGAAAAGTATTAGCACTGTGTTAGTAATCTGAGTACTTGGAACATCCTGCTAACCCCTCTAATGCTTACCAGGCTCATGTAGACATTCAAAACACTGGCTTATTTTGTTGAGAGTTTTTTCCTAGGTATTTCCACTAGCTGTTGTTCCCTGCATTACCTCAAGTCTTACAATAACATCTTTTCTTCTTACATACCAAAGAGCAGGAAGCAGGAGTCAAAGCAACTTGACCAGTAAAAGGAGATAACTTACTCAAAATAAAGAGGAAAGTAAAAAGTATGTTTTTGCCAGAAGCTGCCACTTATACCTGGTAGAAATGTCCCATGAACATCCACAAAGTACACCTCATTATCCTTCACTTCTCTGAGCTGCCTTTTGTTGCAACATCTACAAAGCAAGATTTGCAGCAGCTCTTAACCTGGAGTGCACCTTTTTATGCTAATAAATCCTTCTGCTTCCCCTAGTTAGCATCTCTGTCATTCTCTTTGCTGTTGCAATTATATGCTGGCTTAGCTGAGACTGAAGGCTCGTCAGAGCAGTATCCAGAAAGCACTGAGGTGTTACTGCACAACAAACAGTGCTATCTACAACATGCAAGCAGAGAAATTGTAACACAGGTTATAATTTCCACTGTAGAGGAAGATAGCATCTTAAAAGAAGTAAGCAAGGCTGATCATCAAAAATCTCTGTCAGATACTCTGCAGGTTACCTAACATGCTGCCAGCTACCAAAATATCAAAGAGTGTGTCAGCATAGCGGCGATAATCAAGTCGTGAGCCTGCTGCATCGAGAAACTTGGCTATAGCCTCCAGGTCATTCCCAGCTTCATTGAGGCCTTGGACAATCGTATCCCTGAAGACTGTGGGTTCAAATTTCTCCTTTTCATCTGAAACAGAGAAAAAGAAGGAGAAGGAAGGAGGGAGGGAGGGAGAGGGACACAGAGACAGAGAGAGAGAGAGTCAGTTTTTAAACTTTTTAAAATCTTGTATCAGTCAGCAATTGAAAGGACCATGGCATCTAATGTACTCTACTCATTCTGGTCAACACACCAGAAATTTGTTTGGCTTGTATAATTTCTAAAAGTTCTGCAGTGTTTACCCTTGCTTCCCCTCTCCGCCTCATCTCCCAACACCCAAACACACACAAGCATAAGGGAATAAAGAGAGGAAAAGCAGCCATTGAAATTGTTTTCAAACTTCATACTCTTGCTGAGGATATTATCCCATGTGTGTAGCACTGTGTATTTCTAAATCTGAGAGCAGAATACAGGGAATGCCAAGCTACGAGTATATAACCTCACTGTATGAACATTTCACTTTTCATCTCTTGCTACTTTTCTTTTAATAACTATGGTCACATAACTAAAATATTTTCAAAAGGATGAGTCTTCAGGAAAAAAAGGAGACTGAGTCATTAATAAAACTAGTTTTTGAATAAATATTTAAGGCAACATAACGTAACCAAGAATTTATCTTTTATATTCACAGACCTAAGCAGCACTAGGAACACAGCACTCACATTGCATTTTCCACAGCTGTCCCTTGTTAAATTCAGTTAAGGCACAGCCTGACCCCCAGACAATGTCCCTGTGTCAAGGTCATTAGTCACAACAGAAACAACTGCAACCTCTGGATAACTCTCGTGTAGATTTACCCATACCTCCTGCTGCCTTTTTGCACATGCAGTTAACAGCTTACCATGGCCACTTGAAGCTTCTTAAGAAAATTTGCCCTGGCTTTACATAGGGGAACAGATTAAATACCTGTTACTGTTAAAATAACTTTGAACTTCAGAAACAAATGGCAAGCTGTTCCCTGCACTCAAACTCAAGGTTGTTAGCACCTGCTGACACAAACAAATTCTTGAAAACCTGGAAAGTATTATATCCAGAGGATCAATCTAGAGATTTTTACTTAAGATAAATGAGGATTGGTTAAATTTCTGTCTAAACATGTGCTAATGCAGTCTGAAACGTGCCAGCTGCAATTCTTGCAGGCTTTTTGTGACAAGAGGTTCTGGGCTTTATGCAGCCTCTTGGCTGCAGGCTTCTGTTTCCTGCCACTCATAGTGCAGCTATCCCAGCCCTTAAACAAGAGACCTTGCTTTTCAACAGCCTCTCATCCCTAACCTCTTCTCTCCTGCCACAGTACTTTCATGGCAATGAAATAACTATTTTAAAGACAATTTATACTTTTGATAGTTTGTCTATTTTTCATATAGAAAAGCTCTCTGTGCTCTGCTGCATGTACCCAGGCATGCACTCATTCTAGCACCTTCAGTACATCACTTGCACATTCTCCTCCACTTCCAATGCATCCCTTTCTTCCACAGCAATTGCACCTGGAAGGCATAAAGCAGTCCCTTCCTCTTAGTGTCCCAGGCCACTGGGAAGCTCAGGGGACTAGTCCACTAGTCCTTCCAGGGAGCCTGGCAGCACACAGCCAGCTGCAGTTCAAGGGCTGTCTCTCAAGCACTAAGCACTGGAAAACTGTAGCACCCCCTTGTTTTCCAGAAATCCTCTGCTATGCCTAGCTTTTTGTGACTTATGGAGTCTACTACCCATCTCCACATGGAGTGCTTCCCTATCCCCCCAATCTGACCTCCTTGGACCAAAGCTGACACAGCTCCATGGACACCCATACACATGCTCATGCAACTATCTGCTCCCAACTCTGGCTCGTCCTGAAGTGATGCACACAAACACAGGGCCAATCTAGATTCTCCACTCTCACCACCCAACACACTACTCAATATCCCCCCTCTCTGGACTGCAAATGACTTCTTCCCAGGCTTTTACTTCACACCAGACCTCAGAGATGTTCAGGCTCTCAGCTGTGTTTCCTCAGCTTTGGCTGTGATGAAAACCTGGAATCTGTGTTTTGAGGAGCCACCTCTCCTATCTGCAGGGCATGGCCAGCAGGGGCAAACCAGAAGGGTGAGAGGGGAATTAAAGTACGTGCTTTTGCTCCTGGGAAATGCCCAAAGAGAAGCACACTACTGGAATCCCATCTGAGCCACCAGACCTGTTACCAAACACTCAGCTGCTGCTCTCCTCCAACTTGAAATACAAGAACCACCCCAAAACAAATAACAAACCAGTCTTTTACTGAAATAAGCACTGCAGAATGTGTACTTCAGGAAGTTTTAATTGTGCACAAGAAACACAGTTCCACTCACAAACAAGCATTTGAGTATAATTATTCTCTTTTGGACTGCCAAATAAGTATTTATTATTTGAAGAGTAAAAAAAAAAAAAAAACAACTTGATGACACATCAACCAGCAAGATGACAGACTTTTAACAGTTCAAAAAAATTCCTGTTTTACTTTTTCAAATGTATTTTGCCTAAAAATTTAGGATGGTCCCATCTAAACTGGAAGGTATTATATGCTTGGTATCATGGCTACACAGTGCTCAGTACAAACACAAATGCCATGATTAATATTTCTTAGCTATTTTAAATAGATTCTTCCCCTGTCCCGGGAGTCCTCCTCTCATCTGTAGTACCCTACTATTTTCTCATCTATCACTATCTCAAAATTTACATAAGAACAGGAGGTGAATTCATTGCATGAAAAACGATTTATAATTTTATTGAGACATCTTCCTTCCAAACCAGTGTACTGAAGAGGAACATGCTGAAGTAGTACGAGAGGGTGACTAAGAAGCCATCACCAACAAGGGGTGACAGTCTGAGCTGTCAAGTGCACAGTCACTAAACAAGCACAGCTCCAATCATGGGCTAGCAGAGGCAGGTGTAGCTTGCAGATGTGATGCACACAATATCCACTGCAGCAGTTCTACACACAGCTTTTCATTTTCAGCATGTTCTCAGATCCTTATTTCCTATCTTTTGCTTCTAAGAAAAATCACAAAGTACATTCATAGCTCTGTCCTTAGTTAATTTTATCACTTCAACAGAAGTCCCACAACTGCAATTCTGTGGAATAAAAAAGGTAACATGAAGTAAGAAGAGGGTTCAAACAAGGTAACATAAAGCTGTTAATATTGACTTTTTATTAGATATTTTCTTATCTCCATAAACATAGCTCCATAAACACAAATACTGGCCAGACACAAACTACTGCTGACCCTCACTGAAAAAGGAATATTCAACAGGTACAGAGATTATACCAAAAACTAACCAAACTATTTTATTTGCCTAGATCGATAGGAACTGTGAGATGCCTTCTTCCCTTGGAAGGTTCTTCCCTTAACAGCATCATTTTTCTTCCTTCAAATCTTTCTAAACTGATTTGAATGTCTACCACTATATATGCTGCATGTAAGGCTTATTTCTTTCATTTGGTAAATCAATGTAACTAGAAAGAGTGAGATGTACAACCTCCTCCTTCATGGTTCTCTCTCAAAGGTATTTTACACACTAAGCATACTTTCAAACTTCAAATTGAAAAGCATTGTATTATTCTTTTTTGCTCTCTGAAAGCTCAGAAGTTGTTCACAATCTGAGATTAGTTGCAGCTAGCTGACTAGTGATAAGAATTCACGTATGCAATTAATTTTATTAGATGCCTGACTGCATTGTCACACCTTGCTGAGATGGCAGTGCTCAAGGGACCTGCAGAAGGGAAAAAGGAGTATCATGGGACACAAGTGGGTAAAAACAAACAGCTCACAGCCCCCAGCACGTGCATGTTTCAGACCCCCTACCTGGTGTTACACACCACACTACTGTCTTGAAAACTGAAATGTCACGGTCAGACCACAGCTACTGCACTCTGTCTACCTCGGTGACATTTTGGGACTCCTCAATATACTGAAACTCAGCACAAAAAAGCTCTAATAGTATTGTTTAGTCTTAAGCCAAATACCTAACAATCTGTGACAGTGCTGTCATACAAAAATATATGGAAATCTAAGGGAATAACCCTAGCTGGAAGCCATTTCTCTTCCTCTAGAAAAAAACAAGTATCTACAAATTTCTAAGCAGGATATTAAAATATTAAGGCAACCAGGATGACACCACTTTTGAAGAAGAGATTTTATGCTTTGAGTACAAGAAGTGTTTGCATGTTACATTTACTATATCAAAGCCACTTAATATCCACAATCCCATTTAAGTAACCGCTCTCAGAAGAAAAATCTCAACCAGTCTTTCAGACCACTCCCCATGTTTCTTTCTTCCGTGCAGTCAGTGAGTGACCTGGAGCTACTTCCAATCACTGTAAACAGAAATCCAAGGGATAGGCACAGAACTGCAAATCAATATTTATTCTAATTATTGCTTGCATTAAATAGGAGTCAAAGACCAAATCTGTATTAGGATAGATTATGCCAAGCTCAGTGGGAAACCTAAGGTGAAAGCCTCTATGAGACAGAGAAAGAATATTTTCTAAGACAAGTTTACCAAGTAACATATTGACCCCAACTGACTGACCTAGACTGAAAAAATCCATGGGATCAATCCAGCAGTGCCAGTCTGAGTGCTTTTACTGGCTGGTCTGACAGATGGATTTCTTTAGGGATTGTTAATTGCCCTCCTCTGGCTACACCTATATGGTTGTGAGTTAAGGCAGTGTACAGCTGCCACTGCATAATGCTATGGACCATGCTGACAGAACGCTGATGCCACTAAGTACTGCAGCACCATGACATTTAAATACAAACCATACCGGCTGCTTTTTTAATTTGTTATCCTTACAAGTGTTGTATGTGCACCACAGGAAAGACATTTTGCATTTAAGAGATTGTACTAGTGAAACAAATTGAAGAAGTGCTGGTGCAAGGGAGAAAAGCTGGAACTGCTTTTTAACATGACTGAAACCAAACTATTTTGCAATTCCTACCTAAGTTTCCTGATCTTCTTAGATCTCTAGACACTCATCATTCAGCTCTTCAGACTTGTGATAGAATTGGAACTTTTCTGAGAAAGGTTACCAACTCTTTCTCTCATCCACACTACAAAAATGCTCATATTTACATTTTCTGTCACAAGACATTTAGATAAGGTGTTAGCTTTTGATCAGAAACAGGAAAGTCAAGATGGAAAAAGTCTGTTTCATGACAGATAGGAACCCCACCTGTGCATGCTGTAATATTCTACTATTATACCATCAAAAGGTGTGATCCTTCTTTTCACAAACCAGACTTTTGGTTTCGGTGGTTTGTTTTTGTGTTTTTTGTTTTTTTTTTT
>VXBQ01013904.1:78309-99123 GCA_013400175.1 Phainopepla nitens
TTTTTTTGTGTTTTTTGGTTTTTTTTTTTTTTTTTTTGTGTGTGGTTTTTTTTTGGTGGGGGAGCAGGAAGGGAATAAAATAATTAATTACATATATTTTTTTCTCTCTGCTTCAAACTGTTGGGCATCCATCCCAGCCACCTAAACTGCAATAAATGAAATCTGAGTATAGTATGAGCAAGCATGTTAGGATAACACCTGCTGTGCCAGAATACCTGGATGGTCAGTACAATCAGCACCACTCAACTTTCTTTAAAAATTGATGCTCCACTGTACTTAATGACACAAAGTGTTGGTCATGTTTGCAGAAAATGAGTATCACAATGACTAAACTGGGACTCACACAACTGTTTCAACAGTATAAAAAAAGACTACATTAACACAGGAGAAATAAATATTAGTGAAAAAGGAAGTTTTTGACCTCCTTCTGACCTGAAAGCAGGGCCAAAGAGATGATCTGATGAGCTCATGAGAAGGAAGGTGAGAAAATTCCTTTTTAGATATGAAAGGTTCACTTACAGACATGGCAATGATTTGAGTCAAAGAAATAAAAATGAAAATCAAACCAAAAAAGGTCAGGTAATTTTCTTTACATAGCCTTTAAATAAAAGCTCATATTTTGCTTTCTTTGTTGAAAAGGACATTTTAAGAAACAAGCAAACCAAACATCTACTAAGTTTTCTTTATCACATGTAAATATACTATAAATTCATTTAGCATCTAATCTTTAACTGAAGCCTCCACAGAACTTCACAGCTAATAAATTCAAATTTTAAATAAAGTCCTAGGGTATACAGTGAAAAGAATAGAATTCATAGAGCTTAGTTAAAAGTAACATCTTCAATCTTAACATAGCTGAAAAGAAGGGGAGAAAAATCCTTTAGCTGAACTTTCAACTATTCCACCTGCTATGTTTCTAGTCATTTTAACAAAGAAGAAAATAAAGCAAAAGATGTAATGCAACCTACCCCTCTTCCTAGTTTTGAACCGCTGGCCTGTTAGCACCGGCTTCTGATTCTTATTCATAAAATTTCTGGAGAAAGAAAAAAGGGGAAAATATTTATACTCTAGCATTTACAGCAACAGTTTAATCTAAAGGCAAAATAAAGACTCAGTGTAGCAAAATCCCAACATATGAAAGGTAAAGAAAGTTCTTAACACATATTCCAAGAGTAATTCACATTATCTTTAAGATGAAGAGCACTACAATGCAAGGATAACTTCAATGAAATGTGTTTCTCTTAAAACCTGGCTGTTGGCATCTCTGTAAAAAACCACGAAGACTCAAAACTGAACAGGAAGGTGATGGAATCACTGTCCTTACTCCTGGGGCAGGGGTACAGCACCACTGTCCATGCAGCTCCTGGGGGTGCCACAAAGGCAGAGGACTGGGAACCATCCTGCTGAGGCTCAGCATGGCACAGGTCTCACCCTCTGGCACGGTCACCAGGCACACGGACGCCCAGGGTCCCGCACCGCCCAGCTCAAGACAAGCTTTTGTGGTCTTACCATAAAGACAGTGGTTCAACCATCAAATTCTAATCAAACATTTCTTACAAGCATCACTGTATCTTAGCAACTTTTAGTTCTGAAAAGCATGTGGGTGTTGTAAAAATAGTAGAAGATAAACAAATCCCTCGCCCCGTCAGCTTCGAGCATAAATACAGAGTTAAGGACCTACATGGCACATCACACAACAGTAAAAAATACCGGGCTTGTACTACTTCAGACCTTTACAGCAAATCTCAACACAATGTCAAAAAAATTGGGAAGTGATAATATATTAATGTCATTTTATCTAAAGGAAACAAAGCTGTTTTAAGCTTTGGATATAATCAGTTTCATCGCACAAAACACAGCTTACACAAAGAGTAGCTAAACCAAGAGCTGAATGCAAGCAGCAGCAATTAAAATGAAGCTTTGCAGCAGGTAGGAATCACCACAGGTCATCACCCTGCCCTGGCCACAGCACCTGCCAGCCCTGAGACTTAAGAGGCCACCTACTTCACACCCTGCAGGCCATTAGGTCACTGTTATGTAGGAGTTGCTTGTCCAAAATTAAACCTTCTCAAGTCATGCAAGACTGAGTGTATTCTTCTAACAATTTTAGTTTTACAGAAATCTGTATGGTTTCTATTTCTTCATTGTGGACTCTGCAGGCCTAGTTTAGAAGTACACAGATTTGCCAACATGCTTCCTACCACAAATGAAAAGAAACTCCAGCTTCATGGCTGAGAAAGAAGCCATCGATCACATGTTACTATCCAAGTAGTGTTTTCTCTCCCCCAAAAGATCATTTAACTCTCTTAACAATGCTCCAGCTGTACAATATATTCCCATTCACCAGACTTCTAGTGGCAGCATCCCTTGCTGGCCACTTTTACAGCATTTCAAATGTTTTACTTGGCAAACTACTTCCTTCTAGTCTAGGTTTACCACTTATCCACAGTCAAAAACTCTGCATGCAGGCACATGAACTGGAAACAGCCAGTAAAGTTCAGAGTCAAGACGGGGTTTGCTTCCTGTAAGTCACAAAACCACAAATACACAACAAGCAGTTCAGCTGAGACACACTCATCACTGAGATTTAAAGCTGCAGTTGTAGCAGACCATGGAGCATTCAGAAACAACTGCAGCACTTAACAGCCTTCTGGAAAAACGTTCTGCTCATCTGCAAAGAGAGTCAGACGTGGCAAGCCAGGATATGATAGGATCTTTCCAAGTGCTGTAGGATCCAAGGGTGCCTTCACAGCAGAGCTCAAAAAGGTTCTTTCCCGTGATGAGACAGCTCGGTGCTAGAGGAACAGGAGGTGCTTTACAAGTTAATTAGGCAGATAATCTAGCCCTCTACAGGGATAAGCAACAGCCCAGCCTCCAGCCAGTGACTGGCTAGATTTGACACACTTATCTGCCTTGTCTTTTTGACTTTCAGTTATTTGTAAAGAGAATGATCTATAACATCCACCTAGGTACTTCTGATTTATTTTTATGCTTTGCCTGGACACCTTACATCTTATTCTAAAAATGTTCATTTCAAGAGATGGCAAGAGGAGCCCAAGAGGCTTGCAAAGAAAGTGTCAAGTGAGTCACACAGCAGGTAAGAACTGAAGGAATTTACTTTTACCAGCTCTTTCAGAGCACAGCTCTTCCTGGTTCAGGCTCGGGATGACAGTGCCCACTTCCTTAAGGAACACACAAAAGCCTTCAACCCAGCATACTGGTACAGTTTCCCAGTTTCTATAAAAGACAGAAATGCATATGCTAAATTTCTAACATCAGACTTCTTTCCTTGGATGTAGTGGATTTTTAAGCTGCAAAAAAAACTTCCATGCACCTGAAGCTTGACTGGATTGGATATATGGATTTGGATATATTGATATAGGAGATATGGATTTTAACTGTTGCGTGTGAACATAAAATACGTCCTTTAAGACAGCTGGGAAAAAGATTTTTTAAAAAAAGCAGTTAAAGCTAGACTCACAACTTGTGGCAGATTTAATGACTAGGGGTTCAGTGCAACAGAAGAGACTTGAATAGTTAATTATTAAGAACACAGTATATGCCTTCTTCTATATTTAGCTTTACATTTACTGTGCTTTAATTTGCTCGAGTGAGGGTCTGGCTTTATAAGACACGGCCTCAAGCACTGGCCCAGGATCCTTCATTAAGAAACGGCATCCTGAGACTGAGCAAAACCAACCCAGTCATCTATACAACAATCTAGAATGGAATCAGCTCCTAAAAATGAGATTTGAAAGTACTGTTGCTACCATAACAGATGGCTGGATAATAGTTTAAAACTTACAAAAGTGACTGCAATGCAAAAACTTTTTTTTTTAATCAAGAAGAAACCAACGGCAGCACAAAAGTGGTGGCTGAAGAATGTAAATTCAGGGTGGCAGCATATAAACAGCACATTTGATTGCAGCACAGAGTGCAGCCTGCCTCCCAGGTGTGAGATAGCTGTAAAACCTTGAGATCACCTAAGACCTTGAACTATTACATATATCCTCCATTTTGAAAGGTACAGCACCTGGGTGGCTCAAAGCTGAAGGGCAATTTTGAAATGGCAGCTAAAGAAGTCATAATGGTTTCAGTGGAGCAAGTACCTTAAGGATAGATATGGATAGGAAGGGAATAGCTTCCAAAAGAAAATCCAAACCACCCCATACAAGTCAAACTTGTATCTTGCAGCCCAACATCCTCCAATTCACATGAATTGTCAGCAGGAAGGAAAGCAAGAGATACAGAAATGACAGCTCGCTCCTTTCACAGATTCCAATCTTCAGCAGAAGATGGGAGAGGCTCAGCAATACAAGTTCTACTCTCAATTTACTGCTCAGTACTCAAGCAGATGTCAGAGCAGTACAGAACCTGGCACTACGCTCCACAATGGGTTAGTTTTCCACACAAACCACAAAATGTCTAAGCCTGATAATTACTAACTTGCAGTTACAAAGTTAATCAGAAAAATAAAAAACATGCATGACTTTAAAGTTCATCAAATTTCACTCACACTCTTGTTAACAGACTTGTATAAAAGAGATTCATACTTTAAAAGTTCATAAATTGGTGAGTTAGCACATTCTCCTGAGACTGCCTGAAGTCCAGGAGCTAAGCTTTCTCTACAGTCACTCCTCATTTTCACGCTAAGGATCCTAAACAGTGAAAATAAAACTGAGGGACACCTACAGTTGTACATATCCAGACATATATTATACAGCAGTTACTCTAATCAATCCTTCTCACACAATTAATAAAAATTGTAACAGTTTTAACTAATAAATCCAGCATTAATTAATAAAATTAATTTATAAACCTGCAACAGATGAAGTAAAAGTTTCTTCACCACTTCAGCAAGTATGAACTCAATAAGTTAGAAAAATGCAGTCTTTTATCCACACCACAGGGAAATTTTTATGATGATTAACTCCAGAATTATTTAAAGCCTTGGTAAGGCTGGAGTTTCTACCATTTCTTCTTGGAAACATTTTGCTCAAATTGAAAAAAACCCAAAACTGAAAACCTTCTTTATTCAAAGCAAGACTATTTTTCTAAGCATTATTTTACACTTCTTTTGACCAAAATATCAGAATCATCTGAGATTCTTCAAACATTAACATGCTCAGATGAATCTGGGAACAGTTGCTTCACAGCAGCAAAACTTCACTGCCCTAGTTACAGAGAGAACGGAATCAATGCCAGACAACCCAAGAAAAAGAACAACATTTTAATAAAAACTACCAATACTTTATGGCTCTGTGTGTGCAGGGCACAAAACACAGCCCCCAGGGCAGGCAGTCACCCTCTGGGCAGCCCACTGGATTGGGGAGGTTCAAGCAGCACTGCTCCACAGGGTGATGCTGCTGCTGCTGTGGGGACTGGCGCCAATGGCATTTGACTGACAGGGCGATGGAGAGAGCTGCCAGAACACCACCAACACAGCACCACCAGCTTTCACAGGAACAGATGCTTGGCAGGAATTATTTCCATCTCCTTGCCTTGCTGAAATATCATGTAAGACAGGGGCACTCGTCACAAAGGCAAATAAAATAGAAGCATAGATGGGTCGAGTTGCTATGAAGGAAACATCCCAACTCACATCAAGCGCAATCTCTTCTGTCCCTCCAAAGAATATCTAGGACATTAAAAGGCTTTACTGGGTCTTTTTTATCCAGCAGTGTTGTTGGATAATTTCATTCTCCCACAGTTACAGTTCCAGGCTTGGGGTAAAGAGGGTTTTCCAGCCCTTCCAGCAGCAAGCCAAGAAGTTACATTAAATGCAAATTGCTGAACTTGAGCAGCATAGAGGAAGAGCTGCTTTTGCACTTTTGCCAGAGAGGAAACATGTCAGCATGCAGCCAGCAGCTGTCTCTGCTCTCTGAAAAGCAGCAGACAGCTAGATTATGAGCTAACAAAATCTGTAGGTGGAAAACTTATAAATCATTACCAGTAGAGAAGAACAGAGCAATGTAAGGGGAAGACAGAGCAGATGCAATGCAGACACAGGTTCTCAACAAATCCTGATCAGGCTTCCAACTTTCCACCAGAACACTGTGCCTCCTGTTCCTAAAACACAGGGATTTTTTTTAAGAAGTGACTAATAAGCTGGAGGTCTGTAAATTGAACTATGGCACAAATCACCAGGAAGTGCAACACCAGCAACCAGGTTCATCCTGCAGACTTACCACAGAGGCACCAGCACAGCTGCCATGTTTATGAAACCTTTAACCCAAAGGTGCTGTTCTTTAGGAACAATAAAGCCAGAGCCAGGCTCTTGCCACATTAAAATCCCTTCCCTGATTTTATAGCCTCAACAGCAACACCCAGGGACGAAACAGTAACATAAGAATCTGCAGGGTAAATACAATCAACATGGGGGTTTAATGTTTACATGGAATATGAATATTGCTATATCACATGCCCTGTCTTTCCCTAAAGAGTCTTCCAAGGGCTCTCAAGGCATTTAAAATTTTTTGAAAATCTTTATTTTTTTAATCATAAAACAGTACTAGTCCACAGTAAAAAGTATATTTACTTCAATAAAAGTATTTGTCCCCTATTAGAATGCCTAGTGGGAGAGAGAAAATAAAGAGATTAAATAAAAGGAATAGATTTAATTCCGCAGCAAGAAGAAACAAATACCTGAAGAGAATGAAACTTACCACGCAATAAATAATAAATAAAAACCTGTGCTCATGCAAGATTCTCCAGGAACAAAGAAGAGTTATCCTGGAGAAGAAGAGGGGGAAGGGAAGACCTTACTGTTCTTTGCAGCCACCTGAAAGGAGGCCAGAGCCAGGGAAGCCTGGTCTCTTCCAAGTAACAAGCAGCAAGATCAAGAGGAAATGGCCTCATGTTACATCAGGAGAGGTTTAAATTGGGTAATAGGAAAATTTTCTTCACTGAAAGCATTGTGAAGCATTGGAATAGACTGCCCAGGGGAAGTGGTAGAGTCACTGTCACTGGAAGTATTTAAAACGCATGTAAATGGACTTGGCAGACATGCAGATGGCACTTAAAGACATGATAAACCCAGAAAAAATGAGAAGACAGACTCACTGAAGTCTGCAGCATAAATCACATCCTCTAACAGCTAAACTGGGATGCAAAGGAAGATGTTTCTTGAAAAACAGTCAGAAAAACCCCAGTTCCCACTGCTACCAATGAATGTACACTCACACACTGCATCAGAGATCCAGCTCACTGCACTTATTTCAGGACAGTGGGTATTTCTCAAATCACTAACCAGGAATTTCGACAGAAGTGGCTCAGATAAGTAACAGCACTGAAGCACTTCACAGTGTCAAGAGAACTGTAAACTGAGCACTGAGACAATGGACTTCTCTGTCATGTCATCAGGAACCATATGAAAAATGCACGAGTCATGGCAAAGTCAGTGAAAGAAAATAAAAAAATAAGAGTTAAAAATTCCTAATAACGGGCAGGTAGAACTACAAGTTAAGAAAATTAAATCACACACTCAGGTTGACACACAAAAAATATCATCTTTCAGTAAAAAGATTTATTCCAGCAACTAAAGAGCAGGAAATAGATGTAATTCTTTAAGAAGGTATTAGCAGGAGCTTTTCTCACTGCTGAGAGCCCTCTTAGGTGCTGTACTCTCAACTGGAATAGGCTGTGATAATGGAGATCATGGATTGCTATAGATCATTTAATAGCCAATTAACATTCATTTTAAGGTAAAATGCCAACTCCAAGGTTGCATACCTTGCCAACAGGTAAACCTCTTACAAAAAGAAGGGGATAAGGAGGATCAGACAGAGATTGGGGTCAGGTGAACTGAGAAAAAAAGTGGAAGAAAGAACTCTTCCAAAGCTAACAAAGTCTTTTCCTCACACAAGACACCACTTTCAATGGACTGTGTAAATGCTAAAACAAGATTCTTGAATTTGGAGATACTGGATGTCCTGATCATCATGAAAAATAGAACTGACTTAGCAATTGCCATAGAGATGATTTTGTTATAGAAAAAATGGGGTAGCTGAAATTCTGCAAAAACATGACTGTAAAGGTACTGCAGCAATTTAGCTCAATCCTTCATTAATGTTTCGGGGAGAACTGCAGTAGCCACTGTTCACAGTACATTTGCAAGAAATTATCAATAGAGTTACTTTATAGGGTTCCCTGTTTGGAAGAAAACATATTTAAAAAAATACCAGAGAGGCTTCATTCCCAGGAACAAACCTTGTAAGAGACAAGACAACACAATAACAGCTAAAAAATGAAGGCATGAAGACCAGCTTTCTCATGCAGAGTAAGACTCCTCTGTTCAAGTCCATCCTGCTTCTGCTTTTATAATGTTAACCCTACTCACAAAATTTCAGCATTGACAATAAAAACAGAAGATGCACCTCTTCCATTCTTCTTGCTACCTCAAAGCTCTGAGAAGCAGCAGAAGCACTGAACATCACTAGTGCCTCCAGGTCACAGCACTGCAGCACTTGAAAACTGATAAACTAAGGGGCTAAGGTTAAAAATAAAAATAAATAAATACAATCCAGGCATTCTCCAGAAAGCAATACCCCCCAGATGCTAGCAGTTAATTATTTCATTATCTAAATACAGTAATGGGAGGAGGGATGTATTAATAGCCAGCACCTCCTACACACCTGCAATTGGTGAGGGCCTTGATTTTAACAGAACAACTGCTTTAAGCATTAAAGCAAGTTTCAATTAAGAACTCCCTAATTATTTCTTCAAAGCATGTGCAAGGAATTCACCTAGATAACGCATGGTTTTTCACCTGAGGGAAAGTGAATCAGCTTCCAGATATCTGAATTCTGATCTGTCTGGCACAAAGGGCCAGCAGTGAAAACATACAACACTTTGCACCCTATCTAGTATTCCAAACATACCAGCTGACACTGATTATGCTGTTAGCAGTACTCACTTGGACAAAACCAGGAGCCTTTAACCGACCTGTGTCACTCTGCATCCCAAAAGCAGTCCCATATTCCCTGCAGCTGCTTCTTCCTCCTCTGAGCAGGTAAACATTTTGACAGAACACACTAGTTTTGGTAAATAAATTCCTGGAGTCAGGAATAGAAGCAGTCAATGCTTCAGCCTGCAAACAGTTATTTTCTAGGTAATGGTGGGTACAACTCCACTCAGATCAAGCTAAAATAATCCCCTGGCAGTAGATACTGATTCACATCCAAGCTACACACTGGGGGAAAAAAGAAATAAAGGCCACCAAATAGGGTGCCTACACAATCACCTTTTATGCTAGGTGACTCAGAATAGTTATTACAGACTGAGCAGACACTTGCTATCCTACCCACTGCCTGGCAGCTCCCATAGTGGCACTCTCAGCCTTACTTCACCTCTAAGTGGAAACCTGAAAGCTCTTTGATTAATTCACGGAAGAAGAGTCTGTAAAGGGCTATTAAATGAATGATACAACCTTCTAAGTTTGAAAATTGCTGTGAGTTTGACAGGACATGGAAGAGAAACATAGCACTCCTATATATATATATAGGACATGGGTGGTGTTTTTGTTTGGTTTTTTTTGTTTGTTTGGGTTTTTGTTCTCTTTGTTTTTCTTTTCTCACCTACCAACACTACTTCCAGAGATGAGACTATAGATCTAAGGCAAATTTCTCCCAGTAAGCCAAGCTTTGCTATGAGGAGGGTGTCTCTCAAATCCACAAGCACACAAGACAAGCACTGCTCACCCATGACAGCATACTGTGACCAAAAGCATTACAACAACAGCTCTGAGAGAGCTGGGTGGCACCTGAGTAAAGTCAGGTTAGGAGGAGAAGCAGACAAAATCCCAAGAGGACTATCCTGGGTCAGCCTGTTTTTGTATTACTTTTTTTGCAGGACTTTAGTTGCTTTTTGTAAGAGGAGGGAAAACATTCAAACCAGTTTTCTTCAGAGACCAAAAATCTTTGAGACATTGTGATTCAAGCCATATATTTCTTCCCAAAAACTGGGGGTGCCCAGAGAGAATATTGTCAAGACTGGTAATGGGAATCACATTGGTATTGTGATTGAATTGTGTACTGCAACTGCTTTAGTTTGTTACATATTATTTACAATTGTATGACATTCTCAGTATAAGTTGTGTTACTCTGCTAAATCAGAAATCCCATGTAATATCAACTACCTTCAGGTGGGGAAATTAAACATCATACCCTCCACATCTGAAACATCTAAAAGATGCTGATCACAGAGTATCGGACTCCAAGACTATTCACATATGAGAACTGAGAGATCAGCTTTGGTTTGGTAACCTAAAGCTCAAATGCCAAGCAATCATGTATGGCAAGGTTTCCCTTATCTTGGAATATCATACACAGACACAGCCCTGAAAATTCTCAAAGCACTGCATCTTCTCTCAATTTTGCCAGTTAAACTTCGCTTTTCTTAATCTTCTTCCATCCTATATCTAAGCATAAATGACATTAAATGCAAGACTTATCTGAAAATATAACTGCATAAACCCAAGAATATGCCTTTGATGGTAATCTACATTCAGGAGACTTTGAAATACATCAAACTGAACCCAAAGAATTCACAGTCTATCTATAAACACAGTACTGCAAGCAATGGCCATTATGAAGGCTTCTTAAGTTTTGCTTCTCAAAAAGTGGTAATTATATGCAATTTTGATGATAATTGCAATCAGATGAAAACTCAGCTCTCAAAAATACATTTGTATATACAAGTGGCCAAAATCTCAGAACTAAGAAACATTGCCACAAAAGGAAATCAAATAAAGCAACAATATAAATCACTAGAGGTAGAAAAAAAAAATGAGCAACTAGCCTGTTGTGTCACTAATTTGTATCTATTTTCCAGTATTAGCATCATCTCCTAATAGCTTAATCACATTACAAGAAGCTAGTAGAAGTTACTGAGACATCTGTTTCACCCAGATGTAGATCAGAGCAGGTATATAATATTTTACCCCACTCCACCACAGAGGCAGCAGGCAGTGCTGAACACACTGCAGTGCTTTGTGCCCACGCACTGGTAATGGAAGCAGGGAGAGCTGTCAGTCAGCTCAGTTCAATGCAAAACCCAGCAATTTAATTGATACTACTGGTTGTGAGGACCACTCTGTTTCACTGTCAATCATTTCAGAAGGCACTCAGCTAAGCCAAAATCCCTATCGAATTTCTTGACTAAACAGCCAACTGTCAGAACCCAAATATGGGGTGCATTTGATCTGCCTTTAAAAATAAATGATGGCACCTAGTCTGACCCTGCAATTCTTGCCTATTTCACCATACGAAGAAAAACATTTCCAGAAAACAGCTTATCTAGAATATTCTGGTTGCCCATCTTAAGAGTGAGATGAGTGAACAGCTTCACAGCTTCAGATTTAAGGCACTTTTTAGGTATCTGAATCAGATCAAACTTCACACCTGCAGACTGGCCATCTGTGTGAAAGCCTATAGCTCAGTGATCCTACAAACATCTCAGGCAGAGTTAGGAATTCAATTACCCACCCAAAATTAACAAAAAGGCAATTACTACTTGTATACTATTCAGTTCTGTAATTAATTCAGTAGACCTGCTTGTTTATAATTCTGAAATAATTCACAGCACGTTCATTGTTGGCTGGCAAGTTTCAGAATCCAGCGTACCACAAATACGTTAAGAGCATAGTCTCAGCATCAGACCACAGCCATCCACCCACTCCCAACCCAGTTTCTGAAGCCAAGCATTACTGCAGGAGTGATGGATTTCTAACCAGAATATGTTTAGTATCTTTTTTAAAGGGCATAAAGCATCACTGTGCCAGATAGACTTGCTTCCTTCAGAGAAAGCATGCATCCACCTCGTGGTTGTTTGGCCTATGTCAACGTCAGCTCGGCACAATGATATTTGACACTATTAATAGGAAATCTATTTTCTTGTTTACAACATCACTGTTCATGCATCGGAAAGACCAATATCAGCAACCTACTTCAGCAGATAACCTAAACAGGGTTCCATGGAATGTGTATCTGTAGGTGTATGCATACATACACATGTACAAGAGAACAAAAACACCAGCAAAAGCTACATTAGATTTCTACAACCCACTTCCTATGAAGATGCAAACTATGAAGAATTTAAAAGGTTTACTAATGAGACAGCAAAAGGATTATTTTTATTTTTTTTTCTTTGCTGGACGGAGAAACCACAATGAAAGGCTTGGCTGGTCCCTCTGAGGCTTCAGAAAGACATGACAGTTAACCTAGCTAAATCCTAGCATGATTTAGAGCTGTTCAGCCATTGAATACAGCCAAACTCTCCAAGTCACTGAACTGACTGCTGAAGGCCGTGCAAACCAACATGACTGTATCCCACCTCAAGTGCTGCTCTGCAACACTGAGTGTTGATACATGCTGTAGGGCTGAATAACTAGTAGTTATTTGCTAAGAGAGGATAAAAATGCAAAGGGAGACGTGACAACCTTAATTAATTTTTTTTTTCAATTCTAAAACGGAAGAGAGTAGATATGCAATATGACTCTCAACTGAGAGCTTTGCAATAACTGGTATTTTTTTTTTTGCTACTCTTGACAATGCTACAAAAATAAAGTTGATATTTCAGATAACAATATGTCACAACAATATGAACCTTTACTAACTAAGTGTTAGGAACAAGAATTAAGGTACTTTACTCAGTAATTTAGTAGCCTAGTTTTCAATATAAATTATTTATCTTGGGATTACAAAAAAAAAGAAGTAACAAGTATGTTGAAAACAATAAATAGGGAACGTGGCCTACAGTTCTCGTCTCCATTACCAAGATCTTGCTCTTCCTCAGCTTCAAAAGACTTTATGTTGTCTCCTCATACCATAACACTGCTTTTGCAGTGCTGGTATCTACTGAAAAGGTCAACAACTGTTTAAACTGACAGGACAAAGGAAAATGGGGAAAGAATGAGGCCTTCCTGTACCTCAACAAAATACAGCTTTGGGAGGGCACTAAGATACTAAACCAAACCTAGCATCAAACAGGCTACCCACGTGTTATGGTTTTATATGAAATGCTTCGGCGTGACATCTTTGGCTTCAGTGAGCCAGGAACCACCGCTCACAGATAAAAGTTCAAAAATTGCACAGCTTCCTCACAGGAGAGACCTGGGAGTCTGATGCCTTGACAATTTAGCAGTGTGAATCCCCAACCAGCCAGTCCACTGTCATCATAAAGACTCTTGGAGGCACAACAGCAATGCAAATTGACATACTGATGGTGGAGTACACTGGGAAAAAGGCACTTTTCAGCATACACCAATAAACAATTTAACAGGAATAAAACAACTGACAAAATAAAGCCCTTCACTTGGCTCTTCTGGAGAATTATTGCATCCTTTCCTTCTTCTAATTCAAGAAGTCTTTTAACAAGGCCTGACAAAACAAGACAGCCGAAGTCAAAACCTGGCAAAAGACCTCATGCATGTGCTTGAGCATAGAAGTAGGTGCTTCCTCATGCTGGGAAGGGAGATGAGACTGATAGGCAGGATGATAAATTAGAAGGGCAGCGCCAAGGACTCACATGGCCCTGGAGGCACACTGACTGGGGCCTCTTTTCATACAAATGTAGAGAAAGAAACCCACAAACATCTTGGCAGAATATGGTATTCAACAGCACAACACTGGGTTTCCATAGCACTGGCTGATGATTTTGGAATCCTCAGGTCACAGTCACAAGAAACCACACATTAAGAAAATACAGTCAAAGCAGACCTAAGACAAGAGACAACACAGGCTTCAGAAAGAGACATGGAAAAAAAGCAGCAACCAGACTCAAAGCAAACTCACATCAACATTGGTGCATACAAAGAAGGTTGTAGACTGAAAAGAAATCATCCCCTCTTCTAAAGGGATGACTTCTTCTAAAGCATTTAAAAGAAATAACATACTTGGTTTTTCTAATTTTCTGTTGCCCAAGGCATGAAATGGTAGTGAAAATAAATGACACGCCCTGTACCTCATGTTCAGTAGTACCTTCCCAAGATTTCACCCCTGCCTCTTATCAGAAGAAAAAGACTAATGTGTAAGTTGAAGGCACCGAATGTATCCTCCCTCTTAAAAACATTTCTAGAGAACTAGAGGATTTTATTTATGGAAACAAAACCTAAAATGAAAGGATCACTTTAGCTTGCAAATTACAAACTGTTCAACTGCTTAGACTTCTTTTCTGCATGAAAACACATCTAAGGAAAACACGAGACAGTAGTTATTACAAGCAAGTACAACCCCAAAGCCATATTTAATTGTTCTGCCTACAGCAGCTGAAGGGATTGTAGAAGGGTGTAACTCACTGAGATTCAAGACATCACAGTAGATGCTTCCTTCCAGTGTCCCTGGCCTACCTCTGTCCCAGACTGTGCCTAGCATCTTCTCTGCCTGACCTGTCTGTCCTCAGTCCTAATTCTCACCAGAGGTAATCCATCGTCTTACAGGCTGAATAAAAGCAGTAATCTTTGTCTGCCACTGTGAGTCTGCAAAAACTGTAAGTGATCTCTACACAAAACTTCTCCATCCAACCTAAGAATAGCTCAGATTTTGCAGAGCAAATCCTTACACAGAATGCCAAAACATACCTATGTATGAAGGACTCAGTGAATTTTAAAATTCACTTTATAGTTTCTGTAGTAGAAAAAAACCACATTTCTAATTTCAAAACCTCTTAGACATAGAGCAACTAAAAGCTCTCATAGACAAAGTAGGAATTACTACTGATTTACTTCCAGGAAGTATTTTCCTGACTTGCTGTAATTTAAAGACCAAAACAAGTAACTCAGCATTGATTATTTGTTTTATATGGCATATGTGAGGAAGACTTTATCAAAACCAGCTCAGCCAACAAAAATGTATCTTAAGATGGAGTGAAAAGAGTCCTGCAACCTGATTTATATGAGCTGCCACACTTGGACTCAACCACCCACATCACAAACAGCAATCCAAGTCGGAAGTTTTACCAGCAAATTGTTATAAACACATGAGTTCTCTATATTGTGTTTGCACTGTACAATCACACTTTATAGAAGACCTAAGCTGTTAAACCCTGAAACTCAAGTGTTTTATTCTGCTCTCAGCTGTACAGCATGCAAGAATGGTAAAGAGCACTACAGTGCAGTAAAATGGCCAGCACACCACCACACGTGGGTGCTGGAATCTGTCTGGCTTTTTATTTTGACTTCTGCAGTCTCTTACGAGATCTACAGCTACATTTAAGAACTATGGTACAGCAAATTCAAAAAGGGTTTTCAGGCATGGCAGAGTATTATTGCACTCCACAGACTTCTCTCTAGGGAGGAAAAAATATATTTTTTTCCATTTGTCAATTTTCCTCTCACACACCAGCATTAGCTCCGAGGGAACCTTGAGTATTTTAGTTATCTTTGAACAGATAGTTACTACTTTAACTGTTTAACTGTTGCAGGTGATGGGAAGAGTCATTTTTAATCAACACTGGATCACAGGGAAAAATAAACCATTTCAGAAATCAAATCTACAGTTTAATGGGCAACCATGGCAGTTCGCAGGTGATTTATTGCTCATAAAATATCAAAATGGAATTTCTTCACCTGTAAGCTCAGGCAGAGAGACAGATGTGGGTGACAACTTATTGCCTTATGAACAGCACAGATGTAGGAATTCTTGAATTTGCACAGGAGGAATGAGGACAGAAAATAAGATTTGGAATAAAAGATGATGTCTCTTAAAGCAATCTGAATTTAAGACCACACATCCATTCAATTTATCATCTAATTCCTCTGTCCTAAACAATAACCTTAAGCCTACATAAAGGTACATATATGTGCACATGACTGTAAGCAGAGTTTAAATAATCCTGTCTGGAGGTTAAAAAAATTACTCACTAATTAGATCTAATTAAATGTTTAACCCAAGTGCCTCCACCATTCTGCACCAAAAAAAAGGACTGATTGCCACTGACTAAATGCTGCTGACACTCCAGCATTGCACTCATGAATCCCCAAAACCAGTACAAATTCTCTATGTGCTGTAGTTTTCCAATCTCCTTCTACACAGAGATATATTTCCCTTGCAGCTTTATATCTCTGAAATTTTGGATTTGTTTTGGGAACAGCCGTCTGAAAAGCCATTGTGAACCGACTCCTACAGAAGCTGTGCTAATGCATTACTGGGTTATCGCTACCACTTGCAAAGCTTAAGTGGGAAACAACTTTGTCTTGCAAAGGTGCTCAGGCATACTCTGACACATATTGCTCTGCTGTCACTGAACACCTCCCACTCTTTAACAGCAAAAAGCTGCTTGCATGCCATTTCGTCCAAAAAATGCAAGTAGCTACCTACATGGAATTCGTAGGCACGAAACAATTTGTTAAAGCTTTGATCTCTTATAATTCAATAAAACCATAGTGACTTAGAGCTACACATGAAAAGCACAAAACATGTATTGTCTGAGCAAGCTGCTCATACTAGAACCACCTAGAACAAACAATTAAGAGAATGTGAACTCAACCTGTAAAAGAGAAAATTATTTTTCTCCTGTGCTGGGTATATAAAAGAAGAAAGAGGTACACATCTGATTTTGTTGTGAAAGCAATGCTGACTTTTTCAAAGGAAGCTTTTAAACAAGTAGTACAAATGCACATTCATCTAAGGCACTTACATTGCCCCCGATCATCACCACAATATCTGAGCACCTTGAAGTTTCTTCTTTGCTGTGTTAATCCTCACTCCCTGTGGGAAGATTCTGGTTGCCCTAGCATGATTAGCAGTTAAAGACACACAAAAATAAAAAGCATGTGCTCAAAAATGCGCTTCACAACATACAGAAATAAACTTGTGAACAGTTTTCTTAAAAGAAAATTCTAGAGGTGACTGCCATTCTGGATATATTTTAGGTGCAAAACCACCAAAGCTGGCTCTGCTCAATCAGGTCAGGTCTTGGAGCAAACCAATACCCAAGTTAAATCAGACTAATAAGCCCAGACAGGAGTTCCTTACCATTATACAGATGGTCGAGCCCCAAAATGGTACTTTCACACTGCTCTAACCTGTTTTTCCTCAACCATGCTCATCCTATAGTCTGGATCAGACAATCTCTTGGAAAATACTTTGGTGTCCTTCTGTCCCATATATGTAAGAAACCTTCAAGTCAGGATCCAAGAGAAGATGAAAGAAGCATAAGCCTCATTTTGGATACACCTAGAGTCAAGTCCTGGGATTTGCTCCTGAAGTTCACAGTGTAGAGAACACCTAACTTTGTGCAAGGCCTCACAAGGAACTGGAGATCTCTGTCGAGGTCTCAGATTAGCATTTTAGCTACAGGAACACCTTGTGTGTAGCTATTGCGGATACATCAACTGCGGTCAAAAACATGTATCAGCGCTCGCCAGTTCCAGTTATTTTTCTGTGGGTTTAAAATCTACCCTCGGGCACAAAACAGGCCTTAGCAAGGTTGACAGAGCCTAACAAAGGCCAAGTGGCTGCCCTGAGATCCAGAAACAGATGAGAGTTGAAAAAACACCCCTTAGAATAAAATAAAAACACTTAAAGAAGTCAAGGGTTATACAATGCCAATCAACCGGGCGCGGAGGTGGGGGGGGCAGGCACGGAAGTAACTTATCCACAGATTACTGTTTGTGAGATCTGAGAGGAAAAAACAGAGGATGTTTCTAGCAATAAAAACCCCTTGAACTTGCATGAACTTGAATGGATCTAAATGAATAATCCTATTAGATCCTCTTAACTTTGGCCAGGATATAATTATAAGGATTGGAGACAGCAGGACCAAACCCAGTGGGGGTCTGTGTGCAAGGCTCAGCTCCACTTGAAGGAGGTTTCCTATTGCCCAGGGAATGCAGGAAGACAGAGCTGGTTTACAAAAGCACACTTGGCAACAACATGAAATGGATTTTACATAGGAATGACTCAATACACCTAAGACTTCAGCTCAGCGAAAAGACAAAGGCAAGGGACACCACAGGTCTGTCAAGGCATGACTGCACATCACGGCTGAACAGGAACCAATTCCTCATCGGCTCCCAAAACAGGAACTGGGGCTGGGAATTGACCAAAACCATGAAGCACCAGGTTCAAAAACAGGAAAGAAGCTGTTCTCCTTCAAGCAGTCATGAAAGTTATAATCATGGGATGCTGCACACACACAATTTACCTAAATTTAAAAAGCCTACCAGCCTACTTTAGGCTGTCAAATATAAAGGTAAACACAAAGACACCACTTCTTGCTGAGGAAATCCCTAGCTGAACCAGTGAGATGGAAGCCAGGAAATAAGTCATAGAACTATGAATACTTGTTTAACCTATTATTTTATTTTCCCCTAAACAAAATGTAGTGGGTCAGACAGGTTTCTAACCCTGCCAGGCCCGGGTACTGAAAGACACTATGGTGTCTCTGACCTCTGCAGAGTACATGCCCAAAATTCAGGCAACCCTCCAAGACAGAAGTGAATGTAGGTCATTCGAGAGAAAACAGCGAAACCAGTTCAGCATTTCCTTTCCCTCTTTTCCATGCCCAAAGACTGAGAGTTTCATGGTGCACTCTCCAAGGCATAGGGCAGCCTCTTTTCCCCAAACTGACCCAAGGAAAAGGTTATTGCTCTGTACATTCTCACAAAACAAACGCTACTTAATTAAAGAAATCCTTGTTATCTTCTTGCATGACACTCTTACCCCTGACAATTGCACACAGGTGCTTAGGATCACTCATACATTGGTAACACCAGCTGTCACAAACCCCCAGGAGCACACCTCCATGCAGTAAAACCAGCAAACCACTGGGGAAAAAATGTCACCACTGGCTCCTGCTTCACAAATCACAAGTACCAGATGTATCACCTGATGAGGAAATAGGGAATTTTTAATACATAAACATATAATTTAAAATATAAAAAATTATTCTGAATCACAGTGAGGTTAACATTTCCTTCTCCCTTTGTAATACCCAAAATATAAATTATTAGTTACCAAGCAGTAATACACGTCTTAAATGTGTGAAACAAATTGATGCAGCAGATAAAAGAAAATGCATTAAGGAGCAAGACACAAAGGCACAGAACCTACATTTTCATGTTCCAGTTCCCTGCCTTGACTGACTCCCTACACTGCCTTGAAAAAAAAAAAAAAAAATCACTTGTTGTCTCCATGCTTCAAATGATGTTCATAAAATGGAGGCAATGCCACAATCTCACAAGGATAAACTGAAGATTGCGGAAAACGTCTGCATATTACAGGACTGAAGGTCATATAGAAACCAGGTAAGAGTGAGAAACATGTTTTAACTAGCACTGAAAGTATTTTATTACCCTTGCAGATGGAGCACTCCTGTAGCCTTAGTCACCAAGTGAGATGCAGTGAGGCTGCCAAGGAAAAACTGTGCGTGCCTGTTCACTTTGTGATCAAGGGTGGGATGGCAATAATGACATTCTCATACCAAAAAAAAAAAAGGAATGTAATATGCATACTTTTGTGTGCTGAATGCATGAGTTTTTGGGGTTTTTTCCTAATGCAAAAGGAAGCTTGAAAGTTCTTGCTATTTAATAGTGCCACAGAGATTATAAGGGCACTGTAGTATCACAAAATTTGTTCACAGCAGGTGAAATTCACACCCTGCAGTGAACCAACAAAAGACCACTTAAACCCTAATTTCAGCCTTCATGGTTGAGCCAGTGACATACTTCTGTTAGCACTACACAGGGATCGTTTTCTGGATCAGAATATTAAAAGCACTCGTGCTTCAATGGCATTTCCTTCAAGACATTTTTTGTTTCCCACAAAAAAAAAGTCAAGAGAATCTGTTCTAATCTGAAGTCCAAACCAATCTCTTTTATTTACACTTACTGATGCAAGTAAAACTAGATGGTGGTACACCCCTGTATCTCCACAATTTTTAAAATCATGGAAACATACACAATTTGGCCGTTCAGTTAAAACAAAATTTTATCACATTTTGGTTTTTTTACCCAAATAGTTACAAAGATACACTATACTCAGAGAGCATACTCTTCTATGAGAGAGACTTCCCTATTTCTGAAAGTCAATCAAAAAGTCATCAACAGGTATCAAAATAGAGAACAAGATTAACATTAGAAAGAGAAATTTCAATATGTAAGTAAACGTGACATAACCTGCAAGTACTAAGGAAAGGAAAAATTCGGCTCGCTGATAAAACCATTCCTTCAAAAATTAGTTACAGGAAAAAAAATGGGTTCCTTAAAAGGAAGAAAACAAAAAATATACGTCGAAGAGTAAGGTAAAGGCGGGTAAAAGTCAGCACCAAGTACCAGGGTCCTGCTCTTTTCTCTGGTTGAAACGCAAGCAAAAAACAAGGATGTTAAACCTCAGTCTCTGTCCCTTGGAGGGAATCTGCAGGATCGTCCCTGTGCCTACTGAGCTTCCGCTGGAATAGCGGAAAGTTGGATCTGTAACAAAGATTATTTTTCCACTAACAGTTTAATTTTAGAAAGGCGCCAACAAAAGGCACGGCTCCGAACACCCCGCGCGCGTTCCTTCCCCTCCCGATCCACCAGCGCCCGCTTCCTCCCGGGGACACGATGCCGCGGCACAGCCACGGCTCCGTCCGGCCGCTTCAGCCGAACAAAACGCTCTTCCTGCCTGGAAAACATAAACCAACAAAAGCCCGACCACCCGACGCCATAAAAAGGCAGGAAAGGGGGAGCACGGAAGGAAAGGCCGGCGTGCCCCAGCGCCCGCATCGCCGCCCTCCCGCAGCGGACCCGGCGCCGCCGGCGCTCCGCGGACGGCGGCATTTCCGAACGCGGGGCTGCGGCACCGACACCGGGGCTGTGGCACCGACACCGGGGCTGTG
>VXBQ01013905.1:0-28820 GCA_013400175.1 Phainopepla nitens
TTTAAGGGCTTATTTTGCTTCTCTTTATCCTCCCCTAATCTGTTAGTGGAAAATTCACGTTGTGAGTGACTTTAAGATGAGCCCTTTTTGCCCTTGGAGTGTTTTCTCCTGGTCCTTATCTCAACTCATTAACCCTTCATTAATTATTTTCTTTCCTCTGTCCAGCTGTGGCAGGGGAAGGTGAGCGAGTGGCTTTAGTGGATGCCTGGTGTTTTGCCAGTGTCAAACCATGACAACAACAAATTCTGTTTTAAAGTTGTTCTTCCTCTCACTCAGGCTTTTTAAAAAGCACTATTGGGAGCTTGTCCAGCTAGCTATATTCATTCTTTCAATATCTGACAAATAAAAGAGTTCAACAAGAAATTTTTTATGAGTACCTTGTGATTCCTGGAATGTAAAGAAATAGAGACAGATGCAGAAAAAATCTGTTCTCACAGATTCATTCAAATAATTCAAATCTGTTTGAATGATACTTGAATAAACAAAAATACTTAAAAAATTGTAGAACTAGGTAAAATGAATTTATTCATCAGCAGAAATACTTGTTACTCAATTGCTGAATGATAACTTCTGAAATACCATCAAGGTTTCAGGGCTCAAGTAACACTTATGAAAATCTCAATTTAAACAAAGTAAAAGCTAAATCTCTGGAGTTAGGAGAGTCCAGCCTGTAAAGCAAACCACTACTATTAGATAAAGTATGAAATGAGAAAATCGCATCTTTAATGGGGAAAAACAAAAGTGGCTTATATTTATTCTTGTCTGGTCTGAGACCACTTACACATTTCTTCTTACACTTCATTTTAACCAAAGAAGCTGATGTTTTTATGCTAGCCTGCGTAACAGTAGCAGGTCTTTAAGATAAGAAGCATGTAAAAACTGTGATTAGGCAATTATTGACTTTCATGAGTGACAAACAGGTTGTTCCCTCCAGTAACAGCATTAAAATTCACTGTGTGAAGCTAGAAGGAAGCACCAAATTTCCAGCACTGGAATGACCCCTGGCACTCATAGCTTCATGGTTTATTGAAATCGTTTAGTTAAGGGAGAGTAGAGAAGACTTCTGGCCTCTGGGCAGCTGGGCAGGATTGGCAGCTACGTTAGCAGTTATATCTGATCATCTTGAAGGTCTTATCCAATCTAAGTGGTGCTGTGATTCTATGATACTCTGCATCATCTGTTTAAAAGATAAACATAGCCATTGAAAACACCATCCTCATCTGCCATTTTCACAACTTGAAGGAAATCTCTCTGCCACTGTTGCTGTCTTTAGAGCACAAAGAACTGATCCAAAACTGGGCCTTAAGCCAGGTCCTAAACAGAGAACACTGAGACTAATTGGAAGGAGGACAACGACCACCTCCTGCTTGAGTCTATTAGAAAGGCACGGTTGACCCCTCAGCCAACACATATCATCCTGAAGTCCAAGAGCTTAGCTCCAAGCAGGTCCCCAATTTCTGGGTGAATTTCTGGGGTTAGATACCAAGCAGGAGATGGTATCCTTGGAGAGGACTGTTTCTACAGTCAGTGTCTAGTTTTGGCTGGTAAATTGCTATTCAAGGCTCAGGTGGAATGAAGCTGGTTCACAGTTTGTATTCTCTTTTTCAGCCATATTTTATAGACGTGAGCAGCAGGTGCACTGGGCTGATTGTGAGAGTTTAGTGAGCCTACTGAGCCTTCATGTATGGAAGGCTCAGTAAGGCTGGACACAAGCTGTGGCTGTGTATGGAACACACACCACATGGGTGCTGCAGGCTGAGGGGAGCCAGCTGGTCAGCTGGGCTGTTCACAGGCAGATCTCTGAGCTTGAGATTTTGGGAAAAGGTGTGAATTGTGGGGGAGGTCTCCGCATGGTCATACTAGAGAGCAGAAATCTTACCACCAGTTTGAACCCTTGGGAGATTCTTCACCTACATATGGGGAAATGCAGCAACCAGTGCTGAAATTACATAACATTTCTGCTGGCAGGGATGAACAGCAAAGTCCAGCAAGAAGGGGTGGGGTGTTCTCAAGGGCAGTCTCAGGAAAAATGCTTCTCATTCAGAGTAGCTGTGAGAAGTCCATGTGAATACTGAGCACAAGGATAGCTGAGGGTAGAAGCTTTCATGGCACTGTTTCATGAGAAATGATGAGCCTTGCAGAGTGCTGTGCTTTCCCATCAGCATCAGTTCAATCTCATGATGATTCAGGGCTCTCTGTATTTGGGAACAGCACAATGCAAGAAACAGTGCTGCTGCTAAACAAAATAAACCTAATAAAACACAAGCATTGTCTGAATAGATCAGACTTCAGGTCTGCCTATTCCAGACTCCTCTGTCTCAGACTGATGAGACCATTCAAAGACAGTGGTGGAAAATAACAGCAAGCAGATGTGGATTAAGCTGCCCTATTCCTTCTCTGCCACTGTATTAAGTCTCACTTTGGCCCATAATAAATATTGGCTTGAGCCCTAAAGTATGACTTTAATAGCCCTTCCAAAATATTTTCCACTGATTGTAACTCTGGCTGTTGTTAGTATTTCTTTATAAAAGTTCTGCCATTTTTTAAAGGCCAAATGTGATTCTTCTAGGTGATTTCAAAACGAAATTCACAGTGTTCATCCTAGAAGTAATTTGGTTTTCGTTTTTTTTGCAATATTTTGGCAAAGTCGCCTTGGTACAGGAGCAATAGCTAGTACACACAAAATTTTTTCTACAAAATAAGTTTTGAATCCAAATTATGTATGGTAGATTATTTTAAAAAGTGACAACAAAGCAGAAGGAATACAAGTCTCACTAACTTTGTAATCCAGACAGAATTCTAGGTCACCTTTTTTTTTCCTACTCACTAGGCGTAGCCTATAATTTTGTTGTTCTACTTCTTTGAGACCCTGAGTATTTCAGGGTTTTGCAGAATATTTTTGTTTCAGTTGTTTTTTTGTTCAGTTAGTTTTGTTTCATAATGTGAAAAGTATAGAATAGTTTGAAAAATGCAGAGCATTTAAAGAAAGCATGAGTTTTAGTTGTTCTTTGTAGCTTTATCCCTCCCTCTGCTCTGCTGTCATTGTTAGAGGTATGCTATTGTCAGGCTTTCCCCAAATATCTTCTGCTTTCCTATGTTTGTTATTTGTGCTTGCAATAACTTTTGTTTCTTTTTCTTTTTCTTTCTTTCTTTCTTTCTTTCTTTCTTTCTTTCTTTTTTTCTTTCTTTCTTTCTTTCTTTCTTTCTTTCTTTCTTTCTTTCTTTCTTTCTTTCTTTCTTTCTTTCTTTCTTTCTTTCTTTCTTTCTTTCTTTCTCTCTCCATCTCTTTTTCTCCTTCTCTCCTTCTCTCTTCCTCTCTTTCTCTCTTTCTCTCTTTCTTCCATTCATTCCTGTGTTTGCTCTATCCCCAACTTTCCCACCACAAAATCCATCTCTATTCCTACAGTAAATTCATTCTCCCTGATGGTAAATTCACATACAGAATTCTGGGTGGCAGGTTCTGACCAGGGATGCATACAAATTAGCCTGTAGAAAATTGCATCAAGTTAGGTAAAGAACAAAAGCAAACTGACTTCAAAGGGAATGAACCGAGTGGAATCTATAGTTACTATGCACTAGGGGTTTAACAGACCCTATGTTAACAAAAACAAAAACCACCTACAAAACAAGAAATAATCAGACCTGCCCTTCATTCTGTGCTACTTAGGGGCTGCTTGAACTGCTTTTAGAACAAATTACTATCAAAAAGTAGATCTTTGATATTGTTTGGGTTGCAACCATTGCTTACAGCACTTAGTTCTTCCTGGTATTCTGCAGTAACTCACTGTGACTGCCTGACTCACCATGTCCGCACCAATCTACAGACACAGAGAGAGCCTCAGCTGGCAAATCTGACTTGGCTGGCTATAGATGAAATCTGGCTAGCTTCCCAAAGATTAGGCGCCTCGACAAGCTTCCTCTTACTGTTTTTCGGTTTTTTTGTGCTTTTTTTTCCTCTTTCCCCATCCTAGTCAGCCACTGATGTGTGTATATCTAGCAAAGACACCGTGAACTCACAAACTGTCTAGCATGTTCTCATACTTGTTCTCCTTGTTTCTTTTTCTTCTCTTCTTTTGGGAGAGTGCAAAAGAGTTTCAAAACAGAGAAGAGGTTAACAATACTTTTAAAGAGTCTATTTCTCCCCTTTTTTTTCTCATCAGCTTAGCTGATTACATGAAGAAAGACCTTATAAAAACTATGTTTGCTCTCCTTTATGAGATGGTATGTATTAAAATGCTATTGCCACTTTAATTAAGTCTGTCTACTAGTGGGTTTTGTTATAATTTATAGGATTCTTACCTTTTGAAGGCAAAATTACTTAACTTGACTGGAATTCAGAGACAGCCCTTACTTGTGGGTGGGTCTTGCTGTCTGTCTTAAACCAGAGAGGCTGTGCACAGCTAATCTTAAACCTGCATCAGACAACAGGAAGATACCTACTCTTGCATACTGGAAGTTCTGGGAGGGAAGTAAGAAGAGGAAGCAAAAGGGGATGTAAAGTCAACTTATATCCTAAAGTATGGAGAGGACTGTTTACAGTGTATGCCTTAGATCTGAATAGATCCAGCAACCATCCAGCAAGTTTGGACTTGAGCGCCTGAGCTATATCACAGTCACTTAATCTTATTTTACTTTTAGGCGCTCTCCTGTGTGCAGCGTATGAAGCCAAATTACTAATATGTTAGTCACAGCTTTTATAATATCATTCTAGGGAAACTTTTTTCTCTATCCCTCACTCTTTACTTCCCCCACAAAACCCATTAAAATAGTTGATTGTCCCTGATTTGTCAGGTGCAAAAGAAATGAGTTGCATTGCTTCTGGAGATGAAAGGCACTCAGTTGTTTGATGTGGGGCTCTGGGAGAGGTACCACACTGTCTACATGAGGTGCAAACACAGAACACTGTTCCCAAGACAGGTTAAATATCCATTCTGCATGCAAAAAAATAACAGTTTTTTATAGTCCTGCTTGTAGCATGGTGGTATAAGAGAGCATATGTCCACTGCAAAAATCCTCTCATAGAAGTATGTAACCACAGGAATATCAAATAATTCCCTCTTTGTCCATTGACTGCCTTTTTCAGCTATCCCAGATGAGTCTGCTAAACCTGGCTTTGGATACTTGTTAACGAGTACAGAGTAAGTAGAGGGAAAAGATTAAAGGAAGAATACAATCTGTGTGAAACAGTGGCCCTGACTCTAAAGAAGCAGATGATCTAAGGGAAGGAAGAGCTTCCCTTTAAACAAGAGACTCCTCATGCAATGCAAATGATCCCATATGCAGCTGCCACTGGCAGGCAGCCACCCGTCTAGAGAAGAATAAAGTCAAAGCAACAATTCCCCTGAACCCTGAAGCTCAGTGACTTCAAACAAGAGAAAAAGAAAAAGTGACATGTTTTTTTCCACTGAACTCTTTCCATCTCTAAACTGTATTGATGACCTCATCAGCTACAGCTGTCAACTTGGAGCTTAGCTTCTTTCTGTCCAATGGACAACATCTGGTACCATCTATGTATTTGTACCTAGGATGGGAAACATGTGGACCATGCTGCCTCAAAAATGTGTAACGACGGTCTTAAAAAACAAACCTTAGCTTTTGCTCACAGTGGCAAGCACATACAAATCCATTAGCTTAGCGGGAACTAAGGAGAGTACATTGACACAGATAATTCAGGAACCCTTGCCTCATTAGGCAAATTTTACTGACAGCTAGCTATGGCCATCTCAGTTTTATGTACTTATGTTGTGTCTGCAGACAGTCACAATGATAAGGAGTCTGTCAATTAGTGAGGTAAAACTACCATCTCTACTGGACTCATCTGTCCTTCTCTACAGAAGACTTTGGGCTCTTGGTAGTGCATCCAGATATTTTCAAAAAATTAACAAGGTGTTGTTCAACTTGAAAATGTCACCCTTGCCTTTCTTAAGGGGCAAATTTTCAAATCCAACAATGTACTCCACGTTGCATTGTCTTTTATTTAGACACGAAGATCCAGCTGCTTGGAATGAGTTAGGACTATAGCACTTCTATGGCATTGGAAACATGGTAGACTTCAGGGGACCTTCTCTTTACCATATAGCAATATACATTTAAATGTGTCATATTATCATTATGACTTCCCAATAAATCTCTTTGATGTATAAAGACATGATTGGATTCTCACTTAGTGCTATGTGGCTGCCAAACTACGAAGTTTGGTAGCTGCCATCACTGTTGCTGTTGCTCCCTGAGGAGCACGTTCAAGTGTCCCTACAGTCTTAAGTCTTGGTGCCAAGTACTTTGCAAATGCATGGAAGGAGTGGTGCCTCTCCAGAAAACTTACAGTGCAAGGTCCCAATTCAGCAGAATGTGTTTTGCTGTGTGCTCACACACGTGTTCATGGTGGGGAGGAGTCTGCTTGGCTGAAGGTTGCAACCACATCTTAAAGTCAATGGCAAATTTAGATGCTTTGCTGAGTCAAACTACTGCGAGACAAGAAAAAGGAGCAAGAGAGGGAAAGTGAGAAGCCATGTGGGAAATTTAAAAGCTGCTTGTGTTTTTCATCTTGCTAACATGCAGCTAGAAAGCACAAAGTGACATCTACCTGTTAGATGTTTAGTTCTTATAGTATGTGAGAATGGATTTGGTGCCAGGATTTGAGGAATTGCAGATATTTAGACAGTTCTGGAAAAACAGCCCGTGTGGGAGCAGCTGATAAGCTCACAGCTGAGACAGATACTATAAAGTAGAGGAGTAGAAACTGACTTCTGAAAATACAGAAGTGGATGAAAGGCCACACAAAGCTATAGAAGCAGCTTAGGAGTGAAAACCCCTACTGCCTGTTTCTCTCCATTTGTTTTGCACGTATGCTGCCATCTCCCAAAGAAGTTCAGCTTTTGGAAGTCTGCAAATGAGCTTTTAAATATTATAACATTAGTCAGTGTAATTAGGTATGAATGCCACCCTAATTCCCTGTTCCTGTCTTTTCAAAGATCTGTATTTCATGCATTCCAGGTGAATGAAAAATCATCACTAAAAATAATAAATAATATAGAGAGAAACAATAGAGTAAAGTGAAGGCCGGATACCTGACAATTTTGTGCCTCTTTAATATCCAAAATCTGTCAATTTAAGTGGAAAAAGGGCCTTCAATTTGGGAGGATGGAATTTGTTTCAAATGCTGGTTTGATGCCTAAAGAGGCTACCTAGAACAGAAGCTAGGCAGTGTTAAATGTATAAAGTAGGTATTTATTAAAAAGATCTTCAAAGGATGTACCTTGTGCAGTACAAGAGCCCGGCTGTGGCTCTACCCAAGACAGACCCAAGATGGACAGTGAGTCATGAGTTTTCACATTTCTGCAAGTTTTGGTCTATTTACATATTGAAGTTAATTGTTCAATTACAGTTTCAGGTTATGAAGTCCCATTGTCCCAGATTGCTCTCCTCAATTTGCTGTTGTTTACACTTTTTGGGCCTGAAGCTGCAACGATGTCCCTGGTTCTCAGGCTGGAAAAGGGTTGTTTTATCTAACTAAACTGTGAGNAAAAATGGGCTAAACTCAGAATCTCTACAGCTATCTCTGCTTACAAAGACTGACACTGAAATATGAGCACAGGACTTTCTGGGCTGCATTTTTACTCACCGCCCTGAATTTGGACATCAACAGACTTCACCAATTTTATGTTGTCTAAGGAGCTATTTACTGCTTTCCAAACACAGATTTAAGGCATTAAGGCTGAGAAATGAAGAGAGTTCATGAATGCAGCTGAAGGCCCAAAAGCTAAAAATTTAAATCTGGAACAAATGTATCTTAATCTTACCCATTTTTAGTTACTATAGTTATCAGGAAAAAAAGCTGGTGCCTCATACAAAAAAAAAAAAAAAAATCAATGCCAAGAGCATCATCATCTGTTTTTCAACTATGTATAAATTATATAAATCAAATTTTGAGATGTTGGTCAAGATGAGAGGTAGCTATGATATAATGTTCAATTTGAATTCAGCAGAGCAGAACTGACCTTGGAAGTGTTTAAATTAATAGTAATTTCCATAGAAAATTTCCCTCCCTTGTCTTAGATTTCCAGGATTTTCTAGACATATTAGAGACAAGGATAAGGTTACAGTTGCTCCATCTAATTAAGGTGCATGTATATCTTTTCAGTGTCAGAAATTCATACACAAACATAAATAATCGGTGAATGTGATCTGTTTCTTATTTACAAATGCAAGTTCCATGATTTTACTGCTACCTATATGATACACCTTGGGAAATGTGCAATGATATTGTGAAATTTAGACTACTGACACTTGCCATTTGCTCTCACAGCTTTGCCAAAAAGAGTCATAGCTTTGTCAAAGAGGAAGAGGGCCAAGAGCTCAGCTTAATCCTTTTTAGGTGAAAATCGCTAGCTTCTACTAGAATTGTGTGCTTAACATAGAGGCTTGAGTTTAAAACATGCAGTCAGTCAGACATGCTACTGTTTATCAAGCATGATAGGAATTACTTCTGTGCTAATATTCATACTTGCCTGCAGCACTTCAGTTGAAATTTTATTCTGCTCCTACTACCTTTTTCTACTTGCCCCATTGTTGCAAAGAACCCGATTTCTGGCGTATCTGTAGATTTGCAGCTACAATTTTGGGTTTGGTGTGAGAAACATGTATCATAGGAGCTGTGTTTTCTGGGAGGAACAGATGAGATGCAAAGACCACTTGCAGATGTGTGCCTCATCACAAACTGAGGCAGCTGTGAGTGAGTTATTTGTGATCTAAGGTGAGAGTGGAAGTGAGAAACCCAGATGGAAAAGGTTTCTTTTCTGTAGATGGAAAAGGATGTACAATTTGTTTTATTTTTTAAAAGTGAATAGAAAGTTCAGATGTGAACCTCAGTGTTATTTTCTCAGCAAAATTTTTAGTAGATGCTCTTAGAAATTTACTATATGTTATACCAACATAATAGAGAAAATACAATCCTAATCAAATATACGGGAAATATATGGTCCCAATACCAACCCTGCCAAGAAGAAAGGCCTGCAAAGAGAAGCTAGATAAGTGTGTACATAATGTTGCCTGTTTCAAGAACTGCGCTTTTGAATTTCAAGAATGCTTTAGGAAAAAATGTGAAAATAAATTATTCTGATTTGCTCAAAACCTTGAAGTACTGTTCTTTATTCAAGGTGTACAATGCTGTCTTGATATGGACAATATCTTGAAACAAAACCATAAATATTAATTTCTGTCACGTGAATTTGGGAGCCAAGCCTACAATTTTAGGGCTGACTTATGCACTAGATTATGCTGTAAACTTCATTGAAGTGTATTTTTTTTTCACCTCAAAACAGAGTGTAGTAGGCAATGTAATGGAGTGTAGTTTCGCAAAACATCCCTAAATCACAAGAAAACAAATAGCATTTTATTTCTGAATATGTCTTTGAATTCCTATCTGGCTATTATTCATTGCCATGTTTCTTAGGGGTTTTTAAAAATTTATTCTTCTGTTTATCAAGAAACAGCAGTACAAGTTTTCTTCATCCTTCTGCAAGATTCTTGGTTGTTTTGTGTCACCAGTATTTCCTTCTTCAATGTAGATGTTCATCAGGCTTGGGAGACAGAGGAGGTAGCTGACTGCATTTGGACACTGCAGTCTACACTGCCTCTGCACCAGCACTGTCAAGTGTTTACACTGCTGGGAGATGGGTTGTACGATGATTCCTCTAGAGCAGCAGAAGTGTATTCCAATCCTTATCTCTCTGGCTGTATGACCTCGTTACAGCAATTGTAGAACTTATAAGGCATGCAAGTTTGGAAAGCAAGGATGAGGGAAACTATTTATGAGCACTGTTGGTGCTTCTCTGTGTGATCTCTGGATGGTGTTAGGCTGATTGAAAGCTTTTGATCAATACTGTGCACCAAAAGTGAAAGGATTGGATTTTCAATAATCTTTTCTGAACTAAATGCTGCTATCCCACACTGTGGTCACCACTCTATGATTCAAGAGAAGTGGCTCTAGGAGATCCTCCTAATCTTGCTTCTCCTCCTTGTTATCATAGAATCAAAGACCGGCTTGAGCTGGAAGGGAACTTAGAGACAACCTTGTTCAAAACCCCATGCCATGGGCAGGGACACCTTCCGCTAGACCAGATTGCATCCAGCCTGGCAGTGAACACTGACAGGGACGTGCCATCCACGGCTTATCTGGAAACCTGTTCCAGTGCCTCACCACCCTCATAGTCAAGAATTTCTTCCTAATATGTAATCTAAATCTATCCTCTTTCAGTTTGAAGCCATTCACCCTTGTCCTGTCACTACATGCCCTTGTAATAGTCTCTCTCCATCTTTCTTATAGGCTCTCTTTAGGTACTGAAAGACTGCCATAAAGTCACCCTGAGGTACCCTTTTCCAAGCTACACAATCCCAAGTCTCTCCTCATAAGAGAGGTGCTCCATTCCTCTGATAATATTCCTGCATGTGGGTGAGACTGATTCTGAGAAAGGTGAGGTATGATTCTGATCTCCTTTGAGTGGAGTAATCACACTCGAAAATTGGAGCTGGAGTGAGATGATGTGCATACAGTTCTAGTGACAGACACATAAGTTAATTTTGTTCCCTGCATGAGATCTGGTGCTGGATATACTGTGGTATAGTGCAGCTGTGAGATATCAAATCTCACAGGATGTTGTGTGGCTGTGAAATGAACTCACCTGTATCACTGCTGCACAGCAAGGGCTATGATTAACCTGTAATTCTCCCTAAAGGGTTTCACAGGTCTCCTATTGCAACCATCACTTATTCTAAACCATTGTTCTTCTGACTTTAACCCTCTCTAGACCCACAGAAACATCACTGAGTAGGACATTAGTATTTGACAGCTGAGACTTTCTTCTTTTCTTGGTTAATCAGTTCTTCTCGGGGCACAAATTTAGGGGTAAACTGAGTATGGGCACTTGCATTAAAAGATGAAGAGGAGTTTTTAAGGGTATGTAATGAAAAGCTGAATGTGTAGCAGCTTTACTTAGAAAGATAAAAGAGAATTTAGCTTTAGAAGAAAAGGAGAGTTGTGTATTATTCAAACTAGCATTCTGGTCAAGCTCATTGTTAGCTATCCAGAGGAAGTACCATCTACGGTAAATTTAAAGCCTTTAAAAGCTTTTCTTTTGATGAGATCTTTCAAAATGGATAAGTCAAACAATCTATAAGATTCATAATGTCAAATTAATTTCATGGTGGAGATAGATCTAACATTGCTTTTTAAGGCTTCCCTATAAAACAACACCACTGAAAAGTTCTGAAGCTCTCTTGGGAGGGCACTGACTTCTGTAATTTTACATTTTTTTCATTGAAAGTGCTATTTAGTCAAATATTTTTGCCCTTGGATTATTTTCCCTTGGATTGCAATGACTGATTAGCCTTGTTGCCAAGATTCAGAAGCCTGAAACTGCTGATTTACTTCATTACAATAGAAGGCGTCTTCATTGTTGGTATGGGAATTTTGGCCTTCACAGAATAAACAGAATCTGAGAGTACAAAGATTATGTTGAAAAGGATAAACAAGGCCCAAATAACAATGCTATTTTAAAAAAGATTTAACCTTAAAGTTTAGAATAATTGGGCTATGCATTAAAAAATCTTCAAATTTAAGAACTTCAGGGATAAATTATTCAGATATTTCTCTCTCATCATATCTCTCAAGTATTCTTGAATCTTTGAAGGTTTAGCAGTAGGCATAATTTTTGAAACCCATACTTTTTTTTCCTACTCTCTCTGTCCCAATTATCTTTCTTATTTATTTAGGTAACTAAGGACCATAAATTTCAGATAAAAGCAAAAAGATTAACTCAATATACCAGTTGGAGGTCCTTGTCTTCTAGAAGTACCTCCACAGTGTAATTATTGATAACTTGAAAAATATGACTGAATAGAATTTTACTTCTTTTTAATTATTATGTTTTTGAATTTTTGTCCAATAAATCCATAAGAAACTGTAAATCACAATATCACCTCCATGATAGGCTGCTCAAAATTCCGAATGTAGCTTACTACAGATTCTGGTAATGGCTCTACATTTTCTCTTAAAAATGTGTAAGCAAACCTCTCTACTTGCTGTTATTAATGAAATAATAGATCTCTGAGACATTTTTGATTCTCTGTCCAATAGAAGTTTTTCTTAGAACTCAAAGATTTGTTTCATATTCTGCAATATGGAGGTAGAAAGTGTAAAATGTGTAAGGGAGTAGGAAATCTGCAGTGCCAACAGTGTCAATGTGCCAAGCCCCCATGTGACAACGGCTTGCAATGTGGCATCACTGCTCTGACCTTCTCTGCTGTGTGTTAGCACAGTTACATTGCTGTTATCACCCCAGAAAGCTCCTTGTTTTACTTCATGAGCAGATCAAATGATCATTAGGATCTGATATCTTATTATTTATTTTGATTGTCATCTAGGATATCATTAAGGAGCTGCACACATTTGAACAGGTAGCCATTTGTGGTCCTTATTTTTCTGTTAAAACAGATGTACAAAACAGTCCTAATCCAAGTGTTAGTCCTCTGTGCAGCAGGTTTGAAGATAGCAGCATGTTTACTGAAGTAAAGGATTACCAATATTTCCACAGCATGGTTCACTGCAAGTGGGGCCTAAATTCAAACCAGATTGCTGGTAAGAAGCTGCTCTTTCTCATTGCAGTAGTCCAGACTAAAGGATTAAATCTAGACTCGGTGACAGGTTGTTTGTCATATAATTTCCCAAGGAGAAAAATAGTTGCCCTGGTATGGTAAGAATCGTTTACAGTGGCATGAATCTGGACATTTTTCTGCTCTTGAAACATTACCTGATTTTACCTTCTAGTACTGCTTAACAAATAACTAATATTCATGTACAGAAAAATAGATGGTTTATTGCTCTGCTGGTACTGAAAGGTCTTCCTTCAATGCCAAGAGTCTTCAATGGCATAGGACTACAGAGGGCGTGAGCTGTTTAACTAGCCCCTAGAAAGATTGTTCTGCCTAGGGCGAGCCACACAGGTAAGTTTGCACTGTCAGATTTGTGCAGCTATATATGAGAAATTTGCATCCAGGTTACAACCTGTGATTGCTTGCCTCTTTAAACTCTTTCCAGGTGCTGGGAGTCAAATGATGCTGGGAGCCTTGTGATAAGCTCACTGGAAGGAGAATGAGGTTAACTGCAATTTCTCCCAGTCTCCTAGGTAATCATGTTCAAAGTAGGGTGAAGCCTTGTTCAGGTTCTCTAAATCATTGTATCCCAAGTAATGGACAAATGAGTAAAGAGAATTTATGTTGTACAAACCATAGTTTCCTAGGCTTAACAAAGAAGTTTATCCATAATAAATATTGTTCATGTATCACTGTGTTCATGTCATTCTGTGTTCACTGGTTACCAAAATATCATCAATAATGTGCTGAAATTTTTGCCTGGGTATTTGCTATAAGAAAAGGTTTTTTTCAATGATGTAGACACATACCTGAATTTCTTAAAAGTACTTGACATTTTTTCAAGGTTTCAGTAAAACAGAAACATCAGCTGGATATGAAAATATCTGATTTTGTTTTAGAGTACAAAGGAAACATTCAGAGAGTGGGCAGAAGAGGAGAAAGGCATTCTTATGCCTTTCTGACAATAATAAGCATAAGTCTACAGAGTCATTGGAATGACTAGAGAAGAAAATGTAAAGGGCTTTGGTACTCAGGGACTACAGAAAGCAATTAAGAGATCAGAGAAGTGTAGAGAAGCCCAGTTTGTGGAAACACCTGCTGACGATAGGAGACGAAAAATTAGTTTTATGGAAAATACTGAAAATATACAGAGATAACTAGGTTTTTTTGCAACACCACCCTGAAGTTTCATGCTGTAGTCCTATTCCAGATAAAGGCAGTAGGTTTTGCCTCTGTTAAAAAATAATCAGGAAAAAACCTTCTTGCCTTTCCATAGATGGAATATTATAAAGTGACAAAGAGTTACATGTTGTCAGCTATATTAATTTTATTCTGTAAATGGACTTCCTGTAAAGAAAACACAAGGTCTACCACATGTAAAGCCAGAAAGGAGCATGCCTTGAGGATATCCTTTTGAAGATGTAAGAGTTTAACCTGCCATTGGTCACTGGACAGGACCTCAAATTAAAAATAAATTTTCTGAAGGCTGCTGTGAGTTATTCCAGAATATGTTTTCAGAAGCCAATTTTCAATTCTCTGGCCTCTTTCTCTACACGTATATACGATTAGGATGATTATATAGTGACATTTATCAAGCATTGTCAGTAACACTTACTTATTGTTTTCCTTCCAATTCCTATTCAGATGAAAGTGGAATAATACAATTTTCCAGATAATAGTTTGTGTCTTCTCGACAGGACTTTTTTGGTGTCTGTGCTAGGACTTATGTAAGCACCAGAATTTGACTTTTGAGGCAGTAAGAGAAATTCACAGAAAGTCTCCTTAAAGATTTCCACTGCCATAAATGAAGGACTGGATTAGCAGACAAAGGAGGTAAAGGCAGTGATAGGAAGATGGGGAAACCTTTGTTGCTCTTACCCTGAAAAGAAATGAACTTGATACAGAGAATATAGGATTTAGGGAATCCTAATCCTGTGCTCCATGCTTTTGATTGAATAATTTGTCTTTCTCTTCTTTGTATACCTCTGGGAATCAAACACTCTCATATGAGAGTAAAAAGCAACAAGAACTTAATAATTTCAAGTTTTCTAGAAAGTATTAACACAGTTATCTAAATATGCCCTATATGGAGGCTCTGAATAACTAAACATGTTTTATAGTTTGAACTGTGCCAGATGTACTGCCTTTTACTGCCTTGCAGACTGGTGTTACGTTATAGCTGGTGTCAGCAGTTTGGGGAGAGAGTCCTTTAGCTTACTAATGCCATACTAATGATCTTTTGTTTTCCAGAATTCCTATATTTTAGATTTCCTCTTTCAAATACAGCTTTTTCTGTCTACCTTTTTCTGACTGTGTTATTGCAGGACCAAATAGACCTTGCATTAGCTAAGTGTTGCTAATTTCATTTGGTGGTGTTCCTGGAAAACCAAAAATGTGTCGAAGAACATTAAGATAATGAGACTAATAATGAATGAACACAATTGCATACTTTGTGCTTCTCTTCTTACTTTTTTGACAACAACAGCAATCTAAGTACCTTTGTTTTTTTCCTTGACATAAATTGTCAAAAGGTGTTACAATACAACTAACGCACCCAATTATAACATGCCCATTTGTACTCAGCTAGAAACAGAGACTATGAAGATTTCCTTTTTGTGCAAATGACAAATTAATAGTATTTTGATATTTCTCCTTTCTTTTTACCAAGCTATTTACTGACTATAACAACAAATATATTATTGAAGTGTTTCCTGAAATAGGCAGCCATGTCTTCGGTCTAATCATAATTTAATTGTCAATATGAAAAGGTTTGATGATATTCTTTAGAAGAGAGAGGTTTTCTATGTCTCTAAAGTGGAATACAGAAAGTAAAAGGGAAGTGTTTGTCTATTTCTTTAGATATTTCTTTATCCTCCAGATTTTTTATTTGTCAGACTTGATAGGCAGTTGACAGATTTTCTGAAATCTCTAAGACCTACATAGCCTTTGGAAGGGATGGGTTATATTCATAAGATATGTTAGACTACATAGCAGCAGATGTTGTTGTTTTAAGCCATGAATATTTAAACTTCCTGAGTTATATTTCCTGTAATAAATACCCTTCCTACGCAAAACTGCAATTTACAAGAGTCTGGATTTTTCTGTTTCTACTTTTTGAAGTTAGTGTAGATGGCTAGAGAAATTAGTGAAAATCTGCTCCTCACATTCCGGAGGCACAACAGAAATAGTTATAGAATCATAGAATCACCATATCATAGAATTTGCTGAGTTGGAAGTGGCCCATCAGGATCATCAAACCCTTGGCCCTGTGCAGGACGCCGTAAGAGTCACACCATGTGCCTGAGAGCATTGTCCAAACACTTCTTGAATTGTCAGGCTTGGTGCTGTGACCACTGCCTTGGGGAGCTGTTCCAGTGTCCAGCCACCCTCTGGGGAAAGAACCTTTTCCTGATATCCAACCTCAACTTCCCCTGACTTAGTTTCATGCCACTCCCTCAGGTCATATCACTGGTCGTGAAAGTCAAGAGATCAATGCTTGCCCCTCCTCTGCCCCTCACCCAGAAGTTGTAACTGCGATGAGGTCTCCCCTCAGTCTTCTCCAGGCTGAATAGACCAAGTGACCTCAGCCACTCCTAACACGGCTTCCCCTCAAGGTCCTTCAACACCTTTGTTACCCTCNGTCTGTACATCCAGGGTTGCTCCATCCCAGATGCAGAATCTGGCATTTTCCCTTGTTAAACTCCATGCAGTTGGTGATTGCCCTTTCTCTGATTTGTTGGGGTCTCTCTTAAGGGCCTCTCTGCCCTCAAGGGAGTCAACAGCTCCTCGCAATTTAGTGTTATTGGCAATAAAAAAGTATTCCTTTGAGTCCTGTATCCAAGTAATTTATGAAGATTTTGAAGAGAACTGGGCCAAGTATGGAGCCATGTGGAATCCTACTGGGGACTGAACACCAGCCTGGTGTCACCCCATTCCTGTCTAATCATCCTGTCTTTTGTGACCTTTCTCTAATTGTTTTGTGTTTCTTTTAGAGATATATTTTAGTAGCTGAATTGTTATCTTTTCTGGAGTGTGCTGGCAAGCTGCCAGAGAAAACAGGTGCAGTGCAAAGCAATTGCATCACCAGGCTCCTGACGTCGATGTACCTGACTGGGAGTCAGACAGTTTAGTGACCATGTTACCTCAACTGTGTTCAGATACATCAGCCCCTGCTGGATCAGGTGAGGGAATACCTATTACAGAGATGAGAGATTATAGAGAATGATTCTGTCATATTTGTCATGTCTGTCTCTACTAACTCCAGCAGAGCTGAGCCCCATACAGGAATTTGCTCCCTCCTCTGCCATCTAATGGTGAAGAGAATTGGAAAGGTAGAATTTGCACGTGTAAGCAAAGCAAAATAGGGAATACTTTCACTAGTTTCTACAGGTATGCAAGTGTTCTGCCATCCGGAAGAAAGCAGAAGAACAAATCAAATTAAATGATTCCCCATACAAATACAAAAGGAAATTTATATCTTGTGTGCACTGTTAGTTTCACTGGGGATTTGTAAAATACATCAGTTGGTTATTTCAGGGCAGCCATTCTCATAACATGAAACCATAACAAATACCCAAAATTATTACATGCAGGGAGTAAATGTCATTGCGTTTCTCACAAACACCCACTAAAGCAGCAGTAATTTATTGTTCAGGCAGATGTACTGAATCTTACTAGAGGCAGCTAACTTAGCTCTTTGTGTGCTGCCTGCCATCATAATGAATTGGCATTTCTTGCTGGTATGTGATTTTTTTGTTTTTATAGGTGTGTGCATATATACTTCTGTTTGCTAGAGAGGTCCATGGTAATATTCCATTACTGAAACGGAAAATGAGAATAATCTGATTTGTATGACTCTGTACAGCCTGTGTTGTATCAGCAAGGCCTTTGCATGTTAGGGCTTTCAGTCTAAACAGCACAGCACCAAATTCAGACTAAATACCATAGCAAGGCAAAGCTGCCACATCCTTTATAGGAAACCAGCATGACAGACTGCTTGTCAGGAGTGTCTGTCCCTCCAAGCCTGGGGGACACAGTGGAATTAGAGGTCTATCTGCCTCTGCAGGTTTACAGGAATCACTGAGATGTGGTGGGATAGTCCCCATGACAGGATCATTGCCATGGATTAATGCAGGATTTTTGAGGGAGGAGGCAGGAAGATGATTGTAAGGAGTTTGTTTAAGCCCCTTCTGTGAGAGAGTGGCAGGGAAGAATGGAGATCTGCCTCGGCAGATGGGCAGCACGTGGGCAGGGAGCCAGTTGAGAGCTTGTGATTGAAGGTTAGTGAGCACACCAACATATGAGCTGTGTTGTGATGGGGTGTCTGCTGCAGCTCACCTAATCAGGAAGCGTGAGTAGATGAGACCTTCAGAAACACCTTCAAGAAGCCTCACACTCACAGGTCCTTGTCCTCGTGGAGGACTTCAGCCACCCTGGTAACTGCTGGAGAGGCGGCCCAACAGGACACAAGCAGTCTGTGAAGTCTCTGGACTTCACTGATGATAACTTTCTGACAGGTGATCAAACAGTGATGAAGGGACATCCTTTGCCTGTCAGTAGAGAAGGGAAAACTCTGTGTGTCCTTCTACAGCAACATCACTTTGGTAATCATNTGAGAATCCATTTCTTGTCATGGTGACTCTAAGTGCCACAGCACAAAATAATTTTCTTACAGTCTTTTCACTACACTTATATTTTCTTCCTGTCCACACCCTTTTACCCAGTGCGAATTTGTCTCACTACTGAAGGGGCCAACATGTGATATTGGATTTTCAGGTTGCTGGAGTTCTCAACTGCCCATGATGAATTCCCTGCTGAGATGATGATTTGTGTCATTTCAGATCTGACTGCAATGGAGTGAGATGTCACTTCTGTTGTTACTTAAGTTATCAGAAAAGAGAAATTGCTGTGCAGTAAGCCACTGGATTTTCTCTTCACTGGGTTTCATTATGCTTGCTCTATAATTACATAGTAACAGTGATTTAAAAATGCTTTAGTCAAAAGATGAGAAGTATTCCTTTTCAGTTGAAATCCAGTTATTGTAACCATTGCTTTTCTCCCAATTACCTGGATGCTTAAATTCACCTCTATTTATTTTCTGTTTAAGAACTGGCACAGATGTTACTGGCAAACAGTCTCTACCTGACTTATTAACAGCTCCCAAGATTCTCAATAGCTCATAAGCCAGCTCACACAATTGGACTGTCCTAATGGAAAGTAGATTTCCGTCTCACATTGCTTGTATAAACAAAGTTACAATTGATTATTCCAATTTCCTTTATAATGTTGTGCTGTGTATTATGTGAAACAGATACAATATATGGAAAATGACTGTTTGTTTTTCTTTATTAGAAATCTTGGATTTCCAGCAATTTACATGCTGTTTTCTACTGCTTATCTGAGTTTAAAGGCTGAGTATCTATCTTCTCTTGTATCTTGCATTGTAAACTGAATAACACGTCAGGTTTGTCCCCTGTGCCTCATTAAAATGAGAATACTGAATTAAAATACTCAGTAAAGACATAATATGGCTTTGCTAGTATGCTTCATATAACTCTTATAACTGTGTGGAAGTGAAAACTACTCTCTCTGGGGTCTCCAACCTGCCAACACACCTGCTGTTTGGGACACAATCTTCCCATCCTATTTAGGATTTCTGTTCTGCAGAATAAAATATATAAAGATATTACTGAAAATTTTAATTCCTTTGGGAACTGGATGCATTTATTCTCTGAAGCTGTTTGTAGGAAGTCAATTTTGCAGTGTGTCTGTTGTGTTCAGTGTTTGATGAAATGTGTATTTAGAAGGAAAACTAAAGTGCTCCTCACTCATTTTGTTTGAGTTCTGTCCTGTGTTGAGGGGGACTGATGCAGATGACAGTACTGAAGCATTGTCTGCGTTTGGAAAAGGCCTGTGGGAGGTTTGCATTATTTCAGCATGTTTTATGGAAAGATGGATTCAGGTGGCTTGTGCCTGATGTCGGTGCCACATATAAAGGTTTGAGAAGCTGTTGTCTAGCTACATCCAAGGTTTTCCCAGGGACCTCTGCTGTTCTGAAACTACTCATCTCCCTCATCTCCCTTCAGCACAGGCAAAACTGTGGCAGGATTATGTCTCCCTGGAATTCATGGTCACTAGTAGTGAGGAAGTGGAGTAGTCCACCTCTGGCATATATGAGAGCCAGCTTGGTGGCTCCCAGTTTTCACTGATCAAATAATCAAAACAGCCGCAGGAAACAATACCGCTTCTAGGCCTGGATTTTTATTGCCCTCTCTGAGGGGTAGTGGTCTGTAAGTTTAAGACATAGGGAATAGTGTTGTTCTTTAGAAGACCTTTAGGAGGCCATTAGTCACTTGCTTGATGGGATAAAAAGTTTTCTATCACTTAGGTGGGGAAGGGTTTCACTGGTTTCAGAAACAGAAAATTTTCCATTCAGTGAAATATTATACTTCTATTTTTGCTTGGATTTGCTTCATTTATTTGCTTTGGAACATTTTTCAGCTGGTACAGTTAATGAATATGAAAGAGTCTCTATCTGTGTTGATTCAACTGGTCTCTTATATAAAATCCCCAAGCCAGCTTTAGTAGCTGAAAATGCAGCTGTTTCTCTTCAAATACAAATGGTATCATAGCTGATAAGTCAAATTAAGCCTGAACAAGCAACCCTAGACTACGTCTTAACTAGTTTAAGAATCAGTTTTAGAGATTTATAATACCACAGAGTACTGTTCTATATTATCTCTATGTGCCATGATTTAAACATTTACCAACTACTTACCATTAATAACATAGACACAGAAAATCTCAGTCATGAGAAAATCTCAGTGAAGTACAGCATATGCAACTGCACAGAGATCTCATCAGTGCCATGGGGCCTCCGTAGTGAGAGGAAAAATATTCTGAATAAACTGGTTTTGCATATGTGTAACTCTGCATATTGGCATTTATCCAGTGTGGTGGCTTTGACCTTTTTCCTTTCCTTTTAACTCTTTTTTTAATATAGCAAGTTTCCATTATTAAATCAGTAGTGTGACAGGGAAAAAGGGCAATCACAGATGAACAGAATTTGCCACTGTTTAATATGGTCAATATAACTGGTCAGCTTCTCAGTTACTTCCAATCTGCTGCTCACGTCAGCACAATCATGTGAGGTCTTCTACACTTGGCAGACTACTTTGCTGCCAAGTGTGGCAGACTACTTTGCTTATAAGCACAAGAAAACCATGCATTTGATGCACTGATAAGCTAAAATTTAGGGAGCCTTAAGCTTCAATTGTATTAAGTAGATGACTATACAAAGAGATATATATCCACAGGCAGCATAGTTAGGATGCAAAACCCTGTGTTGTCTCAAGAAAATGAAGGACTCCCCACAGCAGAAATTTTACATGAGTTCATTCACTATTCTGGATGCCACTGTGGCAGAATTAGCTGCTCCTACACTTTGCTCTGCAAAGAACTGGCTTACTGGTGAGCTGACTCAGGAGGAATATAAAACACACACAGACTCTTTCCATCAGAGGGAAAACCCATTTGGAAATTTTGAAGCTCAGTACTTTGCATGGCAATGTGTTTAGAGAAAGAAAATAACTGCTCCTCACCTTGTTCTTTTCTTACCTCTCGCAAGTGATCTTCAACATTTTTTAAAAATTATTTAAAGCATTATTACACTTGAATGAAGGGGATGGGGAAAGGCTTTATCTTTTATTGGTCACATTTATTGTATATTTTTGTCTGTTACTTGGTAGACTGGATAGACATCACTTTTAAAAATAATTTTTATAAGTGTAAAAAATCCTATTTATATTTTTTTTAATGTTTGGTACAAATGCACACTTCCATTTTCACATTGCTTTCCCAATACTTTCTACAACTAGAAAACATTGCCTCATTGACATGTGTTCCCTATTATGCCTTTTTGCAGTTATTTACTGTAATCCTGTAAGACATCAAAGATTTTTCATGTTCTCAGTTTCTCAGGGGCACAAAGGGTGAAGCACTCCTCTGCTCCCTCACCACACTAATAGCTTACAACACATAGGTGACATGAAGATTGTCCACAGAGGACATCTATGTACTCCTCAGTGGAGCAGAGCTCAGCAGAGCTCTAAGGGAGCTGGTGCAGTCATGTGCTGCAGAGATGTTTGTCTGGGTCTTAAGAGAATGAAAACTGAGTTAATGTGAGGTTCTGCCTGGTCTCTTTAAGCCTACCATGGACACTGGACAATGTGTGCTCAAAATGGCATATAGGTGGTACATGGAAGGTCACTGTAAAAGCACATACAGGAAAAATTAATGTCTTATTTTGTGACTGAGAAAGAAGCCACACTGAGGCAAATCTTGGTTGTCATGTGGGAGGCAGAGAAGATAGACTGAGCTGTTAAACCTATTCTATGAGCTTTTTTAACCTTCAGTTCCACCAGCAGGCTGCACAGATACCTGAGTAAGTTGTTATAAGTTTTTTACCAGTTCTGTTCAGTACAGTCAAATCTAGTTAGTCTTACATTGTTTCCCAGCACTACCTGTGCCAAAAGGTGCCATGGTACTTGCTTTGCAGATACTTTTCAGGCCCCAAGACAAACTTGTTTTCAGCAGCTGGTGATGTCTCCCCAGAATATGGAAGGAGGTACAGTGTGTAAGCCTAGTCATTAGCTATTTTTAATCTCTAGGAGTCTGTTTGTGCCATAGTCTTTCCCCTGGAAAATTTATGGTAATGTTGCTTAACCACAGACCTAGTAGCCTGGGAATACTTAATAGAAGAGGTGGGAGCTGAATAGCAGTAATACTACTCACGGGCTTAATCAGTCACTTCTCTCTTAATGAGGAGAACAGTGAAACAAAAAGCTTTATTAATATGCAGAGATAGGCCAATTTTGTGAGGGAGGTGTTCAACAAAAGCTGAATGCTAATATAAATAGCCCCAACTAGGTTCTTTTCTACAACAAAATTGACCCTGCCCTACACATTGTCATAAAAGGCTGGCTTTTCCAGACCCCTTATCCTTCATATAAATATTGTAGCTGAGGACATAGCTCCAGAATGTTTCTATTGAGATAATGTATCTCTAAACAGAACACTCTTTAACTCTGCAATCAGCTGTAAAAACTAACACCATGCTGCTCACAAACCAAATAACAGCATCAATTTACATAAAGGAATAAAGAATAAATGACACTCCAGGGGCATGTAAATACCTTGTATGATGCAAGAAAGTCCACTAAAGAATTCAGCCCAGCATGGAGCAGCCATGGCAATTGTACCTAGCTTGTCCTTTTGCATCGTAATTCTTCTCTTATTTCTTCATCAATTGTAATGAGGAACATAAAATGGAAGAAGATGGCAGCTTGATCAGGAGTAAAAGCATACTTGTCACATTATGCTGTAACTAATTGACTATTAATAGGCAATAATACAAGCACGGCTTAATACAAGCAATGCCTGGTCATTGTTATAAAACTGCCGTAGGCTTCTAGACTTTATGACTTATGTTAACTTAATGGCCTCTGAAGATCTGTACTATTCACTCCTAAACAGTCCCAAAACATTTTATGTCGTTCCTCAGGGGTTTGCTAAGTCTACTAAAACTCGGTTTTAATTCCTTTCTGCTATTTAAAGTCCATAACATTCCCCCTCTCATCCTATATTTTTAGCAACACTTCAGAAAATAACTGATCATTACCTTGATTAATTTATTTTAATATAAACATACATTTTCAGAATAACTTTTGAAGTTGCCCATCAACAGAGATGGGCCTGCAGTGTTCCTCTGTCCTACAGCACACTTAGGCTGTTCACTGTCAGTGACGATTCCCAGTCTTATTTATATGGGGTTCTTTAAATTGTCACGCAATAGACAAAAATGAGTTGGGCTGTTCCTTTACAAGCTGCTATTCAACAGTGCCTATGAGAATTTTAGAGATCTCGTAGTTCAAGTTCTAGTATGTGTGCTGCTCTTTGTTCTAGCTCCATGTTGAAAACATCCAATAAAAGGTACTTGAGTACAGAGAGATGCACTTGCTGCTAAAAAAATATTAAGTGACATGCTAGTGATTGTAATAGTCCTTTTATTCTCTCAGTTATATTAACTGATCTCAACTCCTGATCATGTGTTCCTTTTTCTGTAGATCTATGCCTTCTTACAGTCCACACACCTTTCTGATTGCCAGGACAAGAGCAGTGAAGAGAAAGGCCTCCTGGCATATGAGATAAAGTAACCATCAAAGTGATGAGGTGTATTTTTTTAAAATTTTATATACCGGGAAAGATGAAAAAAAAGGTAGTTTTATTTCCATTCCTGGTACCTGTTAAAAAAAAAAAAAATCCTCTTATTTTGAGGTGGGCTAATTTCACCTCAGCTTGCCTTAACTCCCCAGTTTTTTGACGATCTACCAAAAAATTTCCTTCTACACACTTATTGTTACTTGTTGTGATAAGTGAATATTTTGATCTGAGTAAACTCCTTTTTTAAAATTCTTAGTAAACAGAAAGCAATTTTTACTTTTCTATAGAATTAACCAAATGTTGCCTATTAACCACATGGAAGAACATTAAAACAAATTTAATGACACATGCTGAAAATTCTTTCCAAACTTTTCTTCATTCAGTTATATTAGAAAACATTGCTTCCCGTTAGTCACACTCATGTTCTGAATAGAGCTTCTCAGCTCTGAAGAAGGAAGAATGCTTCTTTTTATAGCAGGGTGCAAGGAAGTGAGGGAGGTGAAGAATAAGATGTGGAAGCTGTAATAGAAATACGAAATTAAAGACCTGAGAGAAGAAGAAATTGGATGAAAAATAACCTGTTCTTAATTTGTATCAATTGGCAAGTAACAACCATGAAAGCTATTTTGGGGATGGATATTCTTTCTATAAATCAAGTAACTGGAGTCAATCCAGCATGATTTTCCTGTATCCTAAAGTCTGAAAACATGTTGTACCTTGCAGGCAGGAACAGCAAGAAAGATTATTTTTCTCCCTTTTCTTTTTTCTCCTCCTATAAGGCTCAGTTTACTTAGAAGAAGGACAGCTTAGGGAATAAAAATAGTATCTGTTTTGTAGCTGGATTGAAAAGCTACTTGTGAATGGGAGGAAAACATGGGACACAGACTCCAAAATACTGGAGCTCATTCTGCTGGTGTAACATGAATAAATAACATCAGTATCCTGATTCTAATCATGAGTGTCTATATTTTTATGGGTGATCTTTCCTGAATAAAGCTAATATGATTTGCAAATAAAGGCAGAAATAGGTATTAGCCTTGATCAGTCAAAATCCATTCCCATCTAGTGAATGAAAATTGGGACAATTGTATCCTTTAAATGAAAGGGAAAATTGTGTTACTCTTTCAACTTCATGAACCATTTAAACTTAAGTATCCAACAAATCCTCAGTATGAAAATGCTGTTACATATTATCAAGTAAATCTTTAAGCTCAGGCGTTAAACGGAAAGTAATCTTTAATTAAAATAATTTTAAGAGAGGTGGTTATAATTTTGTTGCATTTTGGTTCAGAAAAGCACAGCTTTGCTTGATGTTATTTCACTGGAAAGAAAGCATACAAGCAGCACCCTACATATCTACCTGCAACCGCATTAAAATGTAAATAGTATCAAATCTGAAATAAAATTTTAATTATAAGTACAGATCGATTCCACTTCACCATTTTCTGGATATCAAAACAAGTAGTATGAATAGTTTAGGGCACCCTTGAGTCTAGGCAGTTTTAAAAATATCATTAAATCTCACAATCATTATTTAATTGGTTAACAATCAGCTATACAAAATTTTACCTCTCAGTTTTTTCCTTTGCCATACTGGTATAGTCAGTTCCTCTTCACATATTGGCAAGCCATAACAGATTTTTAATTTATTTCAGGCTGCTGAATGAGCATTTGTCACTTTTTGTGTGACTGGCAAAATCAGACCTTAAAACATTTGCTACATGAACAAGATGCCATTCTAACTGCATGTCATGCATAGCAAGCTGTCTTTTGCTCAGTTGTAACGGCATCAGACAAGGCTGCCTATCCATCATAAAAGCCCAATGGATTAGGATCCTGTCTAAAGATGGGTACCTTGATACAGAGAATGCCTGTGATGCATGAGATTTGCAATGGGTTTTACTGAAGGCAGCAATGATCCCTCCAACCTTAAAATCAGTCCCTTAGGGCTGGAGATGCAATGCCTGAGTAAACAGTAGTTGGCATCAAAACCTAGAGCTGTTTTCCCAGTCACAGTATGTCCGTCACCATCCACCATAGGTTTTGGTTGCTGGGGCTCTCTTGATCGTGTCAAAAGTGGGAAAATTATCCTAGCGTGCGTTCCTGTGCGTTAGACCCCTTCTTGGAAGCATTCCTGATTATATGCATTGGCATAGCACTCAACAAAAATAGCAGAGCCTTTCTACCGAGAAGCAGGCATGTCAAGGGAGTAGGTGCTTATATTAACTGTGCCTTTTCAGTGTCCTGTGCGATCACATTTGCCTCTCTTTTATTCTATGCAATCAGTGTGAAAAAACCACAACCCACCTCACTACTTTTGAGAGCAGTTTTGGTGCGGAAAAGTCTAAAACTTGTAAAATGCATTTCAGAAACTATGGAAAAGGAAACTTCTCTGCAAAATCCTTATGTCAAGATTCATTTCGTCTGATGCATGAAGAAAAGTGTAATTCAATATTAATATTGTATTGCTAAGCACAGACACTCTGTAATATTTATTTGAGGGGTAAATGTCTGGGATTTTATTTTTAAGGAAAGCTTACTCAGAATTTTAGAATTGAGCTGAATTGAACTTAGAATTTTCAGAAGTGTGATGACTCCCTATCCCCTACCAAATGCATACTTTTTTCTTGTATGCATATGGTGACTCTTTGTCTGACCACAGCTAAGTTGGATTCTATCAAACCTTTGTTGACACCAAAGAAGCTGAATCCATTACTTGTTACCAGGTATGTATGTGTTAGAGGTGTAAGGTTTTCCCCTTGCTTTATCTCAGTCTCTTCAAACTTCAGTACTGGTGTTTTGCATCAGCACAGCTGGTCACTGCTCAGAAGCAAACCAGCAAGCTCCAGGCTTGCATTAATGACAATATCTGCTGTGTGTTTAGATGTTCAGAGTAATCTTAGTGTCATAGCACTGGGGACCTAACAACTTGCTTGGGCTTCCTTGCACTTGGAAGCAATTGTTTTAATGAGCATGGGTTGAGAAATACCTGGTCTTTTCTTCTGGGTTAAGGCCAAGGGAGAGTAAATTCAGTAGCAGAGCTGATAACTCAGCATTATGAACTTGATTACTAGAGTTAGTGAAATCTGCTACGTGCATCTGCTCAGCTTCACCAATGTATTTAGCTCTTTAGAAAGACATTGTTTCCTTTTCTCTTGCCTATTGTCTAGTGTGGGCCCATGTACAGGTAAACAGCATATGGTGGNTTTTCCCAGTCACAGTATGTCCGTCACCATCCACCATAGGTTTTGGTTGCTGGGGCTCTCTTGATCGTGTCAAAAGTGGGAAAATTATCCTAGCGTGCGTTCCTGTGCGTTAGACCCCTTCTTGGAAGCATTCCTGATTATATGCATTGGCATAGCACTCAACAAAAATAGCAGAGCCTTTCTACCGAGAAGCAGGCATGTCAAGGGAGTAGGTGCTTATATTAACTGTGCCTTTTCAGTGTCCTGTGCGATCACATTTGCCTCTCTTTTATTCTATGCAATCAGTGTGAAAAAACCACAACCCACCTCACTACTTTTGAGAGCAGTTTTGGTGCGGAAAAGTCTAAAACTTGTAAAATGCATTTCAGAAACTATGGAAAAGGAAACTTCTCTGCAAAATCCTTATGTCAAGATTCATTTCGTCTGATGCATGAAGAAAAGTGTAATTCAATATTAATATTGTATTGCTAAGCACAGACACTCTGTAATATTTATTTGAGGGGTAAATGTCTGGGATTTTATTTTTAAGGAAAGCTTACTCAGAATTTTAGAATTGAGCTGAATTGAACTTAGAATTTTCAGAAGTGTGATGACTCCCTATCCCCTACCAAATGCATACTTTTTTCTTGTATGCATATGGTGACTCTTTGTCTGACCACAGCTAAGTTGGATTCTATCAAACCTTTGTTGACACCAAAGAAGCTGAATCCATTACTTGTTACCAGGTATGTATGTGTTAGAGGTGTAAGGTTTTCCCCTTGCTTTATCTCAGTCTCTTCAAACTTCAGTACTGGTGTTTTGCATCAGCACAGCTGGTCACTGCTCAGAAGCAAACCAGCAAGCTCCAGGCTTGCATTAATGACAATATCTGCTGTGTGTTTAGATGTTCAGAGTAATCTTAGTGTCATAGCACTGGGGACCTAACAACTTGCTTGGGCTTCCTTGCACTTGGAAGCAATTGTTTTAATGAGCATGGGTTGAGAAATACCTGGTCTTTTCTTCTGGGTTAAGGCCAAGGGAGAGTAAATTCAGTAGCAGAGCTGATAACTCAGCATTATGAACTTGATTACTAGAGTTAGTGAAATCTGCTACGTGCATCTGCTCAGCTTCACCAATGTATTTAGCTCTTTAGAAAGACATTGTTTCCTTTTCTCTTGCCTATTGTCTAGTGTGGGCCCATGTACAGGTAAACAGCATATGGTGGCACCAAGCCAGCCATCCTCCCCTCTACACATGTGTGTCAGGTACACAGGTACACACACACACACACACACACACACACACACACACATACGCACACATACACACACACAAGTGCAAAATGAGCCAACCGACCAACCAGCCAAAGGAAAAAAAAACCCAAAAACCCAAAACCAAAACCACAAGACTACAAAACAAACAAACAAACAACAAAAAAACCAAACCAAAACAAAACCAAAAAACCCACCCTTCTCTGGCAACTTGTGGCTGCTGACAGCCTGGTCATAGAGAAAATCTCGTAACTTTTACAGGCTGTCCTGGGAAGATTGTGAGAGAGTGCACAGAGAGAATTGAAACAATCCCTGCTCCTGGTGTTTTGAGCATACTGTGCATGAGCTGTGTGATATTTGTCTTAAGATGTTTTCAAGAAGCTGTTTTCCTTCTTTCACTGATGGGCTCAGGGGTGGCCCTTGCATCAACCAATATGATCTTAGTCCAGGAACTCATCTATAAAAGAACAAGTCTTTTCTTAATAAATGCTTCTTT
>VXBQ01013905.1:30089-59149 GCA_013400175.1 Phainopepla nitens
CACACACACACACACACATACGCACACATACACACACACAAGTGCAAAATGAGCCAACCGACCAACCAGCCAAAGGAAAAAAAAACCCAAAAACCCAAAACCAAAACCACAAGACTACAAAACAAACAAACAAACAACAAAAAAACCAAACCAAAACAAAACCAAAAAACCCACCCTTCTCTGGCAACTTGTGGCTGCTGACAGCCTGGTCATAGAGAAAATCTCGTAACTTTTACAGGCTGTCCTGGGGAGATTGTGAGAGAGGGCACAGAGAGAATTGAAACAATCCCTGCTCCTGGAGTGCACAGAGAGAATTGAAACAATCCCTGCTCCTGGTGTTTTGAGCATACTGTGCATGAGCTGTGTGATATTTGTCTTAAGATGTTTTCAAGAAGCTGTTTTCCTTCTTTCACTGATGGGCTCAGGGGTGGCCCTTGCATCAACCAATATGATCTTAGTCCAGGAACTCATCTATAAAAGAACAAGTCTTTTCTTAATAAATGCTTCTTTGCCTTCTGATGTATTTGAAGTCATTACTGCCACCATACCAGCCCTTCCTAACTCAGTGGCGACAGCAACTGGAGTGCAGTGCTTCCTTTGCAATTTAGACAAATTTTGGCTTGCAAAATTGGGGTGATTTCCATTACGAATTTCAGAGGACAACTCAAGTCACTCTGCCTTTATGGGTGGAAGCATATATGGCTTTGCTTTTTTGCTCAATGTTGCTCTGGGATGCTGGTAGAATGGTGAGAACCTGTGTTTTACAATGAGTTTAGCTTTATGGCTGAAATTGACAATAGTGCTCCTGGCAGCATGATTTCTACTAAAACAATGCTTTGTTTTGCAAAGCAGTTGGAGGGCTGACAGTGGCTCTCTGGAACCACTATGAGAGCAAGCCACTGCAGAAAGATGGCCCCAAACTGCCCTCTCTACTGCTTCAACTCAGCCATTTCTTCCTGGTTTAGCAAAGCTTGTGATGCGCTGTTCACAGCCATTAACACGAGATTGTATGAGTTGGTGATAACCAGCAAGTGCCACTGGAGAAAGGATGGCAAGAAAGGCTTAAAAATGAATTCTTCAACTGCCCCTGGTCTGCTAGGGCTGCAGCTGTCTGGTAGCCAGGGCCTCTGATGTCCTTGAAGCTTTGAGCTGAGACAGAGAGAATCCCAGCTGCCATATCCCTGTCTGAGCCCTGTTTGCTCAGATTTTCAGATTGTCAAACCAGTAAAAATCAGTATTAAATGGCAGTTGTTCTGTTATTTCAATCCAAAACCTAATGCAATCTCCCTACACTTCTGTTGCTTTGTGCCACTTTCTCATGACAGAAATGCATGTTAGTCCAGTTTTAACATGGTTTTTTGTCTTTCTGTGTATCTCCAGCAATTATGAAATACTATAGTTTTCCCACTTTTAAAACCTTGACTGTCTGCTGATCCTGAACTAAGAATCTCAACTTTATTCACTGCCAAGACTTGGCAAAATGTTCTTCTCTTTTGTTTTAATCTTTGTGGTTCTCTCTGTTTTTAGAACCTTTTAATTTTTCTGCTTTTAATCAGATTGTGCACTCAAAATTATGTTCTGCCTGCTGGCCTGGTTTTCTTTTCTGGCTCTAGTGTTCCACAGAGCTGACAAGAGATAAAAAAGCTTAAATGATGTGTTGTTCATGGAAATTAAAGAAAATAGAATCAGGTTTTCCTGCATACAAAAGGAGTCTTCTGCTTTCCTCCCCCATGCCCCTCTGAATGGCTTTAAAGGCCACGCTTTTTCTTTTAATCTAAAGTAAGTTTCCACAATGAGTTCTGCATATTTTTTGTAGCTGATTGCATTAACCCAGTTTCACAATCCCAGCTGCTGAACAGATCCTTTAGTACACAGAAACAAAAGCCACGTGTGTTTCAAACAGGTAGACACTTTGAAGGAGATGTAACATGAAGGGGAAATTTAAAATACCCTCCCCTCTCCTTATTAATTCAAATGAAAACCATTAATGATTTTGTAAGTTTCAACCAAACTCTCTAATATTTCAGACCATTATTTCAGTGGGAGATTTGACTGAGTCTGGATTTCAGTAGATTTTGTTGAGTTCCAACTGCAAGATTTGGGCTGAAAATGGACATCCGTAAGTCAAAAAAATAATTGTGGATTACTCTCATGATGATCTGGCTGGGGAAAAATCCTAGCGAATGGGACTATTACAGTGAATCATATGCTTTTTCAAAAACCCTCAGTGAGGTTTGTGAGTATAGCATTATATACAGGAAGTTGAAAGATGTACAAAGAGTAGATATAGTTAGATGTCTTGCATCTGGTAGGCAATTAAAATTATTGCAATATAGTACACCTAAAACCAGCAAAGTCATACCTACCTCAAGATGATCAAACAGATAGATAAGATGTATGACAGAGGTTTCAGTGGCAGTCCTAGGGACTGGTGTACTTTCAATATGTCAATACTATTGCTCTAATCCATGCTGACAGGACTTCACAGGTCTCCTATGGATGAGCAAGGTACATCTCTTTTGCTCTTTGAAAAAATGGTCTCTTAGGGGTGAGGAAGGAGCCTTTGCCACTTAGCAAACAAACTTCTAGGAATGAAGTTTGGTTAGCAATGTTTCTCCTTTGCCTTTGAAAACCAGCAGTAACTAAATATGCATGTTTTGAAATGGATAAGGGAGGGAGGACTCCATGGCCAGGAAGCAGAGAGGAGAGGACTAACACTGGGAATCTGGGAATATAGTTCAGTTTGGGAAGTCAATTAACAAATCTCTGTCTGCTTGTGAGTTCCCTTGAGTCACTGGTCCAAACTTTGGTCAGTCACCTAGAAACAGCTGGTGTAGTGCTACAGGTATGAGCTAGGGTCCTGGGTTTTCCACATTCTGCCCACAGATGGCTGGTTTGACTTTACACCTCCTACAGTGCAGGCTCACCTGTAAGGGCGGCTGTTTGGCAAGTCCCTTGTGTTTGCTTCTGCACTCTGTACTATGTGAAATCCACCATGTTAATGTGAGATGAAAAAATGTTGTTTCTTACTTCAGGTTAGCTGGCTGAAAAGTTCCTTCTTATTCTTTTCAGGAAACATCCTAATAGACTTTGCCTTAAGAGACAGACAGGTCATGAGTTAAAGATCTCTGTATCTGGGACACTTTGTACTTCTCATCCTAAGAAGTCAGCATACTTTAAGATCAGACTGTCTCAGCAAGACATTAGAAAGCCCGGTAAGAAAACATTTGTGTTTCAAGTTTCTCATCTGTTATCACTGCTGAGGTCAAGTTCTACCTTTGTGTCATTGTACCCTCAAAAAATATATATGGCGGAATTTCTCCCCACACTCACAAAGGCATTTTGATGGTGTGCGGTTTTGGTGCTGACCTTGTTAGCAATAAATTGTCCTGTGGAGCATAAGTAACACATATCTTAAAGAGAGATCTGAAACACTTTAACAGCAAGTGATAATTCTTATATTAGTTGGCAGCTTTCAAGAAATATTATGTGTGCTTTCTGCTTTCAGCTCCTTCATTAGTTTCGGGTACAGTGGGAGGATGTTTGTTCTTGTAACTGAGGTATTATATTGTTTGGAGTTTTGGATTCAAAAAACATTCTTTGTGACCTTGAACAGCCATTTACCTTTTCTGTTCCTTGCTTCCACTCCATAAATGGATTGCGGACTGTATTCTCAACAGGATGCTACTTTTTCAAAAAAGCTGATTTTCTTTAAAGCACCATTATTTATACTCCTCATTTATGATCAAATGTTCAACAGAAAGAATTTTAGAGTGCCAATCTTATCTGCAATGAGAGAAAAAGAGGATCTAAATTAAACACTTGATAGTTTCTATTTCAAAATGCAGCTTTCTTTACCACTGCATTTCACAAAGGCTTTAATTTTGGGTCAATTAAGAATATTAGTTTTGCAATATCGTGACAAACACAGATCAAAATTCTCATCCACAAATCCATTCTTAATACAGTGTTTTTCCCGCTCAGCCTGTCTTGATATCCTTGAATAGGAGCTCTGCTCCCTAAAACAGTCCCTGTCTTTCAGCATAGTCCAGATTCAAATAAATTGACATGACCATTTCCACATCTCTTCCCATAATCCCATTTCCTTCAACTTTCACCTTACTTTAGGAGTCAGATCATTTAATATGACTGAAAATATACTTCTGCTATACATATGGAGAATATCAGTAGGAGGACAGTATCATAAAAAAACTAAAAAATTTACAATCTTTGAAGAGAACTTGGGCTTAAATCTGACTGATTTTCTGGTAACTATATTTTTATACTGGTTTTAAAATTAATTTTATTTGTATTTTAGCCGTCACTGTTATTTGCCAATACTTCCATATTTCTCTTTGTATGTTTACAGAACGCACAGTTGTTATGTTAGGTCATCTTTAATGCTTCCCTTTAAACTCCAGAAAATATGAGATAAAAATTAAAAACACATTTCTGAAAAAAAAAATAAAATCAAAACAGAGTGACTATTTTGAGAGGAGTATTTCTAGAAATGCAACATCTGTAAAGAATGCAAAGGAAGCGGAAGCAGCACAAGCCACATATGGTTTAAATTTGGAATTTGAAGAAAAGATGGTATTGTGCAATACACAGTGCCCACTACTTATGACTTTTTATTAGAATGTTATGAGAGAAATCCTGATAGGAGTTTTCCTCTAAGAGTATCTGCAAGGTATACAGACATTGTTTCTATCTTCTTCAGTTGATATGGTGCAGGTGAATGTCTACATGAAGAAGGAGAAGCAGTGATAGTGAGTGGTTCCTTTCTCTTATATCCTGTCCATCTAGCTGAAAAGGACTTGGAAAGGTAGGAGAAGCTATGACTTTAAAAATCTGATTTGGGTAGTAGAGGCTTTTCTCTCTCAGAATTTTTGACTGAAGGGGAAAAAAAGCAGAATTTGTCCACCAATACCATCCATGTTGGAATATGTTTTCAGAACTTTATATCTCACTTTGTTTTTAGAAACTGTTTTCCAAAGGTGGCTACTGAAATATTGTCTCTGAATTTTATCGATGTTTCTGTTCTCTAGATAAACAACAAAATGGCATATGCACACACATACGTTTGTTTTAGGAAGAGATCTGTGGTGTTCCTGTTTCTCTGATGACAGGTGTAGTAATTTCTCAAAAGGGTCATATTTGCCTGTGTTTCTGAAATGCCCAGTAAAGGTTATGTGCATGCCATAGTGCTTTTAGATCGGGCAAAAATCCTCCCTTTTTCTTCTTAATGATATTCTTTTCAAATCATTGAATTACAACACCCACACTATTTGCATGAAAACACTTCTATCAGTTTATATTCAGGGGTGTGGAATAGCTGAGACATTTAAACTGTCTAAAAACAAAGGCACAACTGAAAAATGGACAAGCAGCTTCTTTGGATGGTGAACGTGAGATCCACCTGAAGACAATTGTTGCTGCAAAATCTCTTGAAATATCAGGGTGGGCTCTCAACTGGTATAAAGCTTATGTGATAGCTTGCGATCTGGCCAACTGCAATTTTTATGTTCGTGTGTGGTCAGGATGTGCTTTTAAATTATATGTGCCACTAATTGACTGCAGTTGGAAATTCTTTGTGCAGCACGTTTAAAAGTCAGTTCACCTTTTTTTTCTTCCTGCCTAAATATAACCTGGAATAATTAAAGCACCTGGGTTTTCACAAACTGCCAATTGTTTAAAATCATAAATTGAACTCAGATCATCTATATATACCTCTACCAATGAAGATGGTGGCATGCATCTTATACAGCTCTTTTATGTAGCATAGCTCCTACCAAGTACCCTTACAGTCTCATTGTTGAATGCAGAATATGTGTGACAATGTAAACGATGCATTCCTGACAAAATTGTCCTAATAACTTGTGAGTGTGTTTTCTGTCATCAGCTTCAGTGGGAAACTGATTGAATTTCCAGTCTCAATTTTTGGACAAAAATTACTATCTAATGTTTCTTAGTCAGAACCATACTTCAAACCTATCTTATTGCACAGTTGATGGGTGCTGAATTATGTAACTCTCCACATGTAAAAGTGTTGCACAGCTTAGACATGGGAAATTCCTGTCATCTCTAGTGTAGTTTTAGAAGACCAGCTTTGCTGCTAGAGCGAAGCTTAAGTGTCACACTTTTCTGCTGAGGCCTTTTAATAATGGTAGATTATAATAATATAATTATATCCATTTGCACAGAAATAGCAAGATGATATTCATTTGCCAGTGAGGTAGCCTCCATGAAGGAGTGCTACCACCACATTCACAGTTCTATATGAAGGGAGGGGCCTTAAAAGTATTAACACAAAGGTAAGCTACTGTTTGGGACAAACTCAGATCTGTTACTAAGAGTATTGGGAGACAGAGATTTGTTAGCCATGTGCCTCCCTGAGTCTATCTGTGGTCTATGCTCTGAAACAAACCTTGTTCAAAAATTTCCTGAAGTACGGTGTGGGATACACACTCAGAGAAGTGCAGCTGGAAACTCCCCAGTATGTTTGCTGATTCTCAGTCTGGGAGCCAGCTGGCAGCTATAAAATTCCACTGGGAATGAAAAATAAATAAATAGAAACAAAGTAAAAATAAGCAGAGATAAAGAGGATAGTAAGTCCATCTTTCCCTCAGGCTAATTGCTTTGGCTCTTCTTAATGCTGTGCAGCAAGAAACATCTTTGAAACAATGTGGGAAAGCTCCAAGCAACCCAAGGAGCTCACACTCCAAAGAGTAATATGAAGAAGAGTGGGGAAGACAAACACTAGTAGGGAAAGGCAGCTCAGCTGACTTCCTGGTTGTGCAGGCAGATAACTTTGTTGGCAAGTCTTAAAAATGAGAGGGGAAAGACCACCTCCTTTGTCTCAGAAAAGCCATAAAAAACTTAGGGGCTGGGCTGAGATAGACAGGAAAGTGTGAGAAAGTAGAGGAGAAGCAAGCATGTCCTGCATCAGGGATTGGCACAAGCCTGTCTTGGCTGAATGTGACACTGAAACTTACGCAACTGCCTTTCTTGTTCTCGCCCTTCCCCTCTCTTGGCGATGTAGGGATGAGATGGAAGGCTGATGGCTAGATCATTACTTCTGGGCAGAAATTGTTTTTCCTTCCTCTTTTCCCCTTATGAGAAAAAATCTGCTGAAGGAGTAGCACACACAAGCGCATCTCCTTAGCCAAAAGGAGACATCTGAATGATCTCACTTAAAGATCTCAGGCATCTGAGCATAAGTGCCAGCCTTGTGAGCACTCAGTTTGCACCTCAGCATATCTTCAGGCAGTGTCTGGGGTTGCCAACAATCACTCAAACCTGGTCTTAAAAGGTCTCCACTGACTATTGAACTGAGCCATACTGTCATGTTTGTGATGGAATGAAGAATTACCATAGCTGGACTTGGAGTCATCCAGTGTGGGACTTAACAGTGCCATTCACAAAGGTTTGGGAAAAAATACACCATGAAAGTTGCTTTCATATGATCCTGGAATTTTGATAAAGCTGAGATCTTCCTTCCCATTGTAAAACCATTTCTACCATAAGGGTTATTGGATAACTTTCGTCATTATCAAGAACAAGAGATTGAGATTCATTCTAAGAGAATTAAAAGGTAACTGAGAAAGAAAGGAAATTCTACATCGCATCAAATATTTGAATGATGTCACTCTCCTTAAGGAGTACAATCTTCGCACATGTGAACAATCAAAGAAGGCATAATGACAGTCTGAACTACTCAATGTTCTCAATCAATTTCAAATTAGTGAGCATCAATTTATTTGATGCCTTAGTGCATAGCAATTTTCTCCAAAATTTATAATTACAAAGGAACAGTCACAATCGTCATCTTTTGCAGAAGATTACTGCTCTTTCTTCACAAGTCTCTGTGACTATGAGTTTAATGATATTTTGAATATTATGGTACAAAATATCATAAAGTCATCAACATATTCCCAAACAACACTGAAAATTCTTCCTAGAAAATGGGAGGCTTGAATCAATTGCACATTTGCTGTTAATACATCTGTCATTCTACACTAGAGAAGGAATAATAACAAAAGAAGCCTAGAGCAAAGTATTCTGGTAAGAAACAATAAGTTTCAGCCCTGTACTTTCTGCTGTCATTTTCCAGAAGGGATGTGTTCAAGACCAGGTTGAATGGGGCTCTGAGCTACCTGGCCTAGTGGAAGGTTTCCCTGACTGTGGCAAGGAGATTGGAACTACATGGTTTTTAAGGTGTCTTCTAACACAAACCATTTTATGTTTTTATTGTTCTGTGATTTATGATTTATGCTCTATGTCTCTTGGATGAAATTCCTAAGTAAGTAGGAATTTGTAAGTAAATTGGCACTGACTGTAGGGTGGCTGCATCTGGCCTGCTCCTGCATAGAAACCTCTTTTCCTATGAGTTATTAGCTGCAGTTCTAAATGCTCTTATTGTGTTTTCTGGGCCTGCCTAAGTTGTTGGTGACAATGCTACATGAAGGTATTCGGAAGTTAAGTTGCAGATGCCTTTGGTTCAAATCTCTGAAATAAGGAAGAAACTGTTTTTTATAACATTTTCCTCTGTCCTCAAGTCACTTAGCCACAATTTTGCTAACATTAGCAAGTCTGATTTGACTTAAGAGTTTCTTTTAGATTCTACATACAAATAGTGACTCCCACCATTTACATTATCAGAACAGACAAGAATGTGCAAGATAATTGGGTGGGTAAAATGAAAAGTTACTTGACTGTTGATCTCAGCCCTATTCTGACACTACCACCGTATTTCTTCCTTTCTTCCTTTTTTTTTTTTTCCTTCCCCATCTCTACACACCAGGGACACATGAGAAGCCACAGAGGTCAAATATTTCTATTCCAGTCAGGAGCTGCACGTGCAGTATCCAGAAATGCCCTAAATCACCTCAACATCTAACAAATTCTTTGACATATCAGCAGTTAGTTCAAAGGCAAAGCCATCCAGCTCTGCGTAGCTATCCGTTAAAGGTTTTGATATTGTAGATGAAGGTAATGTGAAAGGAAAATATATCTAATACCCATCCCCTTTCTTGGGTTATGCTTCCTGATGAAAAGTGAAGTGCAAACAACAGAGGGATGTATGCTGAAACTTAAATTATGTTGTCAGAGGTGCTTTCAGTGCTGGCAGAAGGAAGCCTGGAGAATCTTGCCTAGAATGTGTTCCTGGCTCTACAACTCAGCTGCAGATCCAGAGAAAACTTAATGAGAAGATGTGTGCTGAAAATCTGAAGCAACACTGTCAAAGAGGAGAGCAAGACCAATGCATTCTGTTCTGGTCAGTCTGATACTTCCTGCTTGCAACTACTTAGTGTGACTTTCTGTCCCGACTAGGGCTCTCTCCATACAGAAAAATTCTGACTTGGTCCTTCCAAGCAGTTCTTTACAACTATTTTACATGCAGTGCTACCAAGAGAAACTGCAAATGGTACATTCTCATCCTGTATGGGATTTGCCAGTGAATTCCCTCTGATACTGAATAGCATCCATCCCCAGCTGATGCATAATGAAAAAGTTGGTTTTTATAATACTGATTAGGAGGTGACAGGGACAGCAGTGCTTGAAAAACCAACAGTCTTTGAAAAAGTTACTTGATGGATTAATTCCTCTTCCTGTGAGAGGTGGATGGAAAAGGTATTATTCTTGAGGGGGAGCTGGACACAAGCTCAGTTTGTAAGATTCGCACCAAATATGTGGCAGTAGATGCAGCTATTTATAACTGCAGTCAGAAGGACAATTTCAGCCCTTAAAAGCATAGCATTCTTTGTCTTTCTCTAGGCAGCATTGTATAGCACCAGCAACATCATTGCAAGCTAGTGGCATAAATAACCTCTCACAGTTTATAGCTGATTTGCTCAGCCTTTAACTGAAGTTCATGCTAGATCCTAGATCTCTTAACCACATTAAAATTAGTCTATCTAGTGTTTCTATCCTTTCTGTAATCATACATTTGATTGCAAAGCAGGCTTAATAGCCTGTCTCTGGGGACTGCAGGGCCACCCAGGAGAGTAGTTGTTTTGGTTTTGGCTTTGCCATAGTTTTATGTGGTAACTTGGGACACATCCCCTATCTCAATGTCTTTACTTCTGTGACTAGAAAAATACTATAATTACTTTCCTGAATCTCCAGAATGCTGTAAGGTAAGTGCTGGTGAGATGCTCAGACAAAGGTTTGAGGGTGCATATAAATAAGACACAAATTTTGTGCCGGTACAGTAGTATGGAAATGAGAGTTCTAAACAAAGTTGCCTATAAGAACAAGCACGAAAGCAACAATGACACAGCCAGAGTCAGTCCAATCTCTATTGAGGGAAGTTGACATAGCTGAATAAATTGACACCTGTTATGACTGTCTATTCAGAATCATATTTCTAAGTAGAAGGATCATGAAATATCTGATTCATCAAGATAGGCACCTTAAGCAATGTTTATGTGCTAAAGAACTTCTCTATAATTCCTATTCTTCTTCAGTTATATTCATTCATCCAAGAAAATATGTTACTTTTTGTCTGTAAACCATTCCTTACTAGGACATTGCATACTATTTTAGTAAAAACCAAAAGGGACTCCAATGTTAGAGTACTTGGAAGAATCAAGGATGAGGGTGCTCATCCTTTTGTGCAAGAATATTGCACAAAATCCTTTCCCAAGACAAACTGTGGTTGGTGGGGATGTGTTTAGCTGAAATTAGTAACGTACAGGGTTATTAAACAGACACACGCACACACACACACAAAAGGAAACTTGAATCTGCCTAAATAGTCACAAGCTGGAAAAGAACTTTTTTCAGGGATAAAAGGTAGCCTAAGAAAATACTTACATAAAATCCTATTTTTACGTTTTCTTTGGATCATTAAGCCAACAGAACAATTAAAATTGAGGTTTATTCTCTTTACTGATTAAACAACAGTGATTTTGTTAATTACAAGATAGTGTTAATTACCACAACTGTCTTAGTTTTGTGTGCTGTAGTAAACAACTGCAGGTAACCACCTGCTGTAAGAAGGACATTTGTTAATAGTGCTATACCACTCTGCAAGCAACAGCATTATGGGTCTTTCTTTAAGAAAATACTTAAAAACTGGTCACTTGCTCTGACCTGGACTGCTGGATGTACCACTTTAAGCATGAGTCACTTGAAACATAATGCAGCAGACTGCTGAGGGTGCAGCAATCCTCCAGTGGGATGGATTCTTTCAGGGCAAGGTAAGTGGGGCAGACTAAATGGCTTCACACTCTTTTGAAGACAAGTCTGTCCTTTCAGGGTGGAAAGTGCCTCCCATTGCAGAGGCCAGCTTAAACAAAAGAGAAGCTGGCAAGTCAAAGATCACAAAACCAAACACAGGATGTTGTAAACCAATTTTAGTTTACAGAATCAAAGAACCACAGGCTGTTCTGAGTTAGAAAGGATCCACAAGGATCATCTTAGGCATGATGACCTCAAGTGCTATCATTATTTGACACCACAAGAATACTTTTTTATGGACGTAGTAACAAGTTTTACAATTTTTTTTCCATTGAAAGAGTGTGATAAAGCATAACATCAAAGATTATACAATATAATAATGAAATTATATGCCTGTGTGTGTTTCTCCGTTGTCTTATGGCACTTCTGTGATTCCTTATCTTCTTGTCCCCTTAATACTTAGTCTAAGTTATCATTCCTACTTGGCTATTAATTTTATATTGCTATTTTTAAGAAGCTGACAGCCTGACACCAATTCCACTGGAAGAAAACAAGACAGGTGTAGGAGTTGGGCACTGTGCCAGTCTGTCTGTGGATGCAGATTAATAAAAATTCATGTTATTTGACACGATGATGTATGCTCTCTCATTTATATAAAATAAAACTCTGAGGATGATAAAAGGCTCTGGGTTTAGAGCTTTCTGAAGTGACCATTTCTTCTAGCAGCTGTGGAGCAGAGCAAGCACCCGTTTAAAGGCAAAGTATGAGTGTTATTCCACAGCATTTTTAAGAAGAATGTTAGATCTTAGTGCACAACTGCACTTGTGAGGTACAGTACATACATACTTAAATGTCATTGTTGACTCCACTCAAAAATAAATAATTACTTTTGAGTGATGTTGTAGTCAAATCTCTTTAATTGGACATCACTGACATGCTGAATATTTCCATGTTGTTCATACCCATGTGCCTATGAAATTATGTAATTCTGGACAGAGTGAACAAACAGAAGGGTTTGCATTAGTTTAGCTCCACAGAGATGCTTTCTCTTTCCCTACTAAATCTTGTAGCTCCTTTTTCACTCTTCTACCTATCTGGAGCTTTTTTTTGTACTTATACTGGTGCCTTTCAATGCTGGCTTGTGGAATGCTGAACCAAAGTTAATTCAATTAGTTCATTTTCAAAAATGCTCAAAACTCATTTTGTGAGATCATTTACTTAGGGGCTGGTTGCCAAAATTAAAGTAATAAAATCTTTCTATAATTTCTAGCATGTAAATATAATTTCTTTATTTGTAGTATACTGAGATAAACTAAGATAAGGCAGCTCAAAACATCATCTGAGTAACCTTATATACTTTGAATGAAAGTAAAAAATTTACATCCTGTTTGTCCCTTTGTTCTCATATGCTCTGTTTGAATCCAAAAAACCTCTGCTCTATTTCTCTAACAAACTTCCTTATCAAAGAAAAATGTCAAATGCTCCTCAACAGATGTACGCATAGCAGTGATCTATGGTTCCTAAATTTCTGAAGTGCTTTAGAAGGCAAAACTGTCCAAACCTGCCACAGAGCAGCTCCATGGAGGCAGTTCAGTGTAGAAATCCTGCAGTTTAGCAGTATACGCACAAACCAGAATGAAATGTTAATGTTTTTGTGTCCTGAAAGTCTGCCTTTTGGGAAATGTCATCAGCAATAGCCCCATTCAGATAACAATCTTGTCCTCTTTCCAGGGCTTTTTACTTGTACTTGCCAGGTACCTTAATTGCCTTTGTAGTTACACACTTGTAACTATTTATCCTGTTCTTGTTCAGGTCTTATGTTCCTTAATGATTTTTTTCATGTAATTCTGAAACTCTGGACATATGTGTAGTTTCATTCTACATTCTGACATCCTATACCAACCAGACATGAACTTTCTTGAAACTTAAGTTGTATTATACTACACCCAGTTTTGGTGGAATAAATCTAACAGGCTTTCTTATTCCATATTTAGTGTTAAATACGAATGATAATGTGAATTCAATACTATACACCTTTCATTTTTTGCTTCTTTTTGTCCCATGGTATGTGTTTCTGCAAGGTAGAGCATGCGTATGTCTGTATCTGTTTGTGTTTGTGTTTTTGACCAAGCACAGAGATTCAATGATTTTCATTTCATTTCACTTTGTGGGGTTAGAATCTCTGAGATTCTCAAACTAATTTTTTCAAAGGAGGAAAGCTAACTGGTTTTGAAATATCACTGGAGATCTCAATGATACCTCTTTCTCTGAGAAGATAGGAAAATGTGCATAGCTTGATGGAATTCCCTTAAACTGCACTTTTCTAAAATATAGGATTGTAGAGTAAAGAATAGTTGGAAGATCAAATGTCAAGTAAGTCTATCAGTCCTTTAGCAATTGAATACTTCAGAAGAAATATGAATGCATCTTACAAACTTTTCTCCTCCTTTTATGTATGCTTTCCTCCTTGCCTTGCAAAACTTTTAATTAATTTCCTAGAAAAGGCCCTCCTTATAAAGACTCACTGGAAAGCCGGTAGTTATTTTCAGAGCTGTCAGCGACTGCAGCTCTGAACATTGAGTTGAGAAATTCAAAGGAAATAGTAATGGAAACTGCTGGAAACCTAGAAGCAATTTAATCTAAAGTTATCTTGTTTTTTAAAACTTGCTTCGGCAAAGTCAAAAACATCCATTTTTTTTCTTCAGGAGAGCACAATATTTCCAACTGTGATTCATGCTTTATTTTTCACTCTACACAGGTTTATTTATTTCTCTTTTCTTCAAGAATACATCCCCCATGTTTCTTGCTCTCTAATGTTCACCAGATGTTAAAAGCAGTCTGAGAGGCTCTGCAGCATTCCTCACCTTCTCACTTGCTAAAGCCATCAAGCAGATTCTCAAAAGGCAGAGCAGTCCTTTGTTGTCAAGACGACCTGTGATAAGATGCTGTTTTTCTTTCTTCTGGTTTTCTGCGGGTAACATGTTAATTTCAAGAAGGCTTTTTGCCCTGTATTTATCAACAAACTTACAGCAGGGAGCCAAGATGAGCTGTCACACTTGTTGGGTTTAACTTCTGTGAAGGAAGGGACAACTACAAGTCACAATGTTCAGGCTGGTCCCTGACCACTGTGCTCACTTTCTCTGTCTCCACTTCTCCCAGATATTGAGGAGATGCTCAAATGTGTGGTAAATACCATCCATGTCAGGCAAGAGCAGAGTACTTCCCAGAGACAGAATTTTGCACGAAGCTATGGTTTGGTTGGATCATTCCCAAATCTGTTTAGAACTTTAGATACTCTTATTTTTTGGTCATGGCTGTCCTGGTGCCTTTGAGATGCAGTGCAATGTGATCTTAGGGTTAGTCATAAGAGCTCACTATGGCTTTTGCTTAGAAGCAGAACTACACCATTCCAGTGGGCTTCTTATGGTCCTTAAAGCAATGAAAGAAGGTTTTTCTCTCATTTCTTTGGAAGGACATACTTATCGTCGAGGTCAACCTTGGCTTAGGTTTTGGCAAGCTGCAGTTCCATGGATAAGTGGAAGAAGGCCAGTTCCTACTTTCTGGAATTGCACTGGCAAACATGGGGGGAAATGACCTTATCTTCTTCCTTCTTCAGTCTTTTCTAATCAGCAAACTGTTTCTCTTTTGTTTTTCCTTTAATCATTCCTCATTCTTCTGAAGAGTAATCTAATAAACTCCACTCTTCTTTTTTTATTTCAAGCCGTTGAAATTTTTCTTTTTACTAAAGCTTGGGCTGAAAATTTGCAATAACATGGGTAAAGAAAGTATGAAGAAAATCCTGTAAAGCTAAACAGCTGTCTTAGTCTCAGTTTTTCACTAAACAAACACTTCTGTAAATATTCCTTAAATGGGTATCACTTCTGTAGGTGCTTAAATAGAAGGAAAAAAAAATTCTGGTTTGCTTTATCTCCTCTCACATGTAGTTCCTATATATTCCAGTGATTTTACTTGTCTATTTAAGACAGATTTTTTTCTGAAACTGAAACTGGATTTATTTCCTACTGATCTTGAAGAAAAGAAGGAAGGATTTCTTACATGTTCATTTGCTTCTTTCAATACACAAATCAGGTTTCACTTCAGACACACGAGTTCATTGCAGTCAGAAAATACAATGTGTGTCTCTTTCTACTCTTGAAGCTTAAGAGTCAAGAAAATAATGGGTAACCTTCATCCATGAAGAAATGGAAAACACTCCATGCCCTTAAACTTCAGTCCAATGTCCAGCAGTTAACACAATCCGAAAGCTGCAATTAATAGAATTTTAACAGAGCTACATTGTTCTCACATAGTTTTTCTATTTCTATTTACCTTTCTTTATGTAAACCCAGGTTTTCTGCTGTTCTTGCCAGCCATGTGGTGCAATGTGCCTGGAAAAGAAACAGGCATCACATGCAATCCCACTACCTATGTGTGGACCCAGTGAGGAAGCAAGTTGGGGTAGCAAAGCCAGAGTCAGCAAACTCCACTTACCACACAGAGGCAATTGCCAGTTGTGTGCTGTCATGCAATCTGCCAGGTAGTGGAAAATGCCACACAGGGACAAGAGTTTCCCAGCTGAAGCACCTTGCAGCAGAACTGTTTTTAAAAGACTATGTTCTTTGCAGAAAGAAATGGGCTTTAGCATAGAATCACAGAATATTCTACATTGGAAGTTGCCCTTAAGATCAGTCCGTGCAGGAGTCCTCTTAAAGTATTAAGAAATTTCTGCATTTTCCTGTTCTTGTTCTGTTTTTAATTGGTATTCTGAGTTGACTGGCTGAAAATTCAGATATATGATTCCTTCCCACATAGAGGATATATTAAAGACAAGCCTTTTCTCTACAGAAGAGCTGTATTGGGATTCCTAGTAGATTTGGTGTTCCAAATTTCCCGGGGTCCCCAGCCATCTCCAGAGGTAATCACAGAGCTAGAGCCTGCAACCCCAGCTTTCTTTCTTGCAGTGTGCTTGTAGTCAGTAACATCTGAAGTCCTGCCAACCTCTTCTCAGACATAGCCTACCAGGTGGGCTGCAAAAGGCCTAGGAGTATTGAAAAACGTGCTGTTAAAAGAAAACTGGCAACTTGATTTCTAGCATCAGACAATGAACAAATAGCTACAGTGGAAATAACTACAAAAGAAATAGCTAAAATATTTTCATACAGATTTTTTTTCCACGTTCCTTTGGTAATGGCAGTGTTATCTTTTCGTAATGAATGAAACACAATACTCTTCTTAAAAGCTTTGTTCAGAGACCATAGACTTTCTTTGTGTCTCTGGAACAGCTGTTTCACAGTGTTTTAAACCATTGGGCTGCTGCCAGACCTCAGTGTTTTTCTGGTTTCCAACACAGTTCTTACAAATTTTAAATTGAAAACCTTTTAATATATTTCTGCAAACAGCTCACCATGACCTTAGACCAATGTTTCAGTGTAAATGTTGAACAGGAAAGGATTGTAGTCTGTGAATCTCTTCATTGAAATGCCTTTTGGACATAAAATAAATAACAGAGAAAAAATTATTTGCAAACACTAATCCTTTGCAGGAGGCAGACTGGATAACAGCTTGCTCTGTGTAACTGATAGTGGCAGCTGGTTCAGAATTACTGTACAGAATTACATTATTTCAACATGAAAATTACTGATTTACCTGGTTGCAAAGTTATCACTGATCAGTACTATATGCGTTACACAAGTTGCTCTAAAATCTAGGAGCAAGATGTTGTTCCTAGGATATCTAGGACAAGTATGAAATTTGAACGCGATAATGTTTTTTAACAAACACATTGTTATTGACTTCCTCTAAGAAAAGCAAGCGTCTAGCACCTGGGTGACCATTATATTGCAGGGTGTCTAGAAAATCTCTTCATTATTTCCCACTTTTTAGGAACATGTAAGGGTTCCGAGTTGGTGATTGTTCTCCTCCTGCAGATAGTAAAAATAAAAAGGTAAAAATAGAAGGGTTTTTTTACAGATGCCTGAATTCATTAGTGAAGAATGAAATATGAGGAGGTGCAGCCTTTCGACTTTTGCTGTTAACAACTTCTCTGTTCTCAAGTTGTTTTAAGTGAATCCTACTGGCACAAGCCCTGAACTGCTGAAAGAAGGGTGCCTAGCTTAGGTGCTGGAGCAGTCTGAGGTGTGTTTAGATGGCAATGTTTAAAAACTGTCTGTAAGAGCAAGCAATGCTAATTGCACAGTGAGGTTTGCCAAGATTGCAAGAAAATTCCTGATGCATGTTACAGCAAATACGATCAAGACAATGAACCAGTGACTGCATCACAAGCACAAATAGGGTGTTATTTTGTTATATTACCGATGCCATTTGCCGGAACTAAAATGGCCTGTCCATTTGCTGTTCCTCGCTCTAGTGTAGAATACCTGTGCTGATCATGGGAGCCAAACTTCCATCAAAAAAATAGAGAGGATGTTCACCTCTGGTATACTCATGTGCAATCCCTGCCATTTTTTCACTATTTCAGTTTCTGCTTATGTGCTTTCTGCTCCCCTTCTGTGGTTGCCAGCAGTTTAGTGAAATACATGTAGCCTAGAAATACATATATTGCTCCATGCAGCTCTGTATGAAGTGCAAGTATGACATGGAACAACTTTTCTGATTAAGAGAACAAAATATGAAAGGAGTTTAGAGAAGTAAACAAAAAAAAAGTTGAAACAATCTCTATCCCTGATGGCTTTCTCAAAAGGCTTGAGTTCAGTGCTATCATTATTGCAACGGATTGCAATGTAGTGTAAAAAAAAATCCTGAATTCTTTGCCCAGTGATATGTAAGCAAGTTACTGGATTAATTTAGCCACAGGTTCTGTAAAACTACCTGTAAAACTACCTCAACACAATCTGGGCAGCGCTGAGAATCCTTGGGTCAGTGTGATTGGAGAGTGGAGCCCAGTGATGTTTCATTCCACTAGCACTTGCCTAAATCCCTTTGACAAGTCCATGCAAATAGAAGCAGAAAAATAAATTAAAGGTTTTAATAAGTAAAAAAAACCCAAAAAACAAAAAAACCCCCANTGGTGTTCTGGTTCTGGTCAGAACCAGATTAAGTTTTTGCAGTAGCTGTGACAAGGGGTGGCCAGGAAATGGAGTTTATTCTGTGTCACTTCATGTCATTGCCAGGAGTGAGGAAAATGGACTTTTTTCTGAGTAGAAAAAGTTCCTCCCTGTCCAGAAAAAGTGGAGGAGGGAGCTNNGGAGGAGGGAGCTGTCTTGTACTCTGTATTGTTGGGGCTTTTTTAAATGCGGATTTTTTTTTCTTATACCATCTGATACTAATACTTTTGCTGTTGCTATTCATTGCTATTTTCAGTAAATTGTTCTTATATGAATCCTTTGACTTTTTTTTGCCTCAGATTCTCAACTCCACCCCACCACAGTAGGAAGAGAGAGTGGAGGGGTGAGCAAGAGAGTGGTGTGTGGTTTTGAACAGTCTTAGTGGGAGCACTGGATTGGGCAGCACCATTCCTGGACCACAACATGTGGTAATCCTGACACTTGAATTATATTACCTTATATTACCTTACACTTGAATTATATTACCGGTGTTATTTATTTGTCATACAAGCTGTATATTGATGTCTCCTCTCTGCCCCATTTGAATCTGTAATGTATGCTTTTCTCTGGTTTACCTGTGTATCATCTATGATGCTTCATGTAGAACCACGTTGTTCAGGTGATACATCATTATATTATTCCCTGTAATTAATATCCTTGTTTGCAGATTAAATTAACTGCTTTGCCTTGGTCTTTCTACTTTTTTGTAGTCTGTACTATGTGCAGTTCTGCTAATGATTTCAAATAAAATGAGCCAAAAAAGCCTCATTGTGTCCTTTCAAGTAAATATAATTTGAAAGAAAAAAAAATCTAATTTTTATCCCCATGATTGTTATTACCTACCATCAGGTCATCAGCCCATCTCCCATTTACTATACCCCTTCTGTTCCCATAAAGGTATTCTCTAGAGAGGTAAAAGAATTCCAAGAGATGGAAAAGGGAAAATAAAAAAATATACCAAAAAATATAAAATTATGATTCATGTCTTTACTGTGCCATCAAATGCTGCTCTATTTGACTTTTTTTCCCCTAGGACTACCAATGTTATCAAGTGGATTGATTTCTAAGCCCTCAATCTCTTCTGATGTGCCTTCCTTTTCAGAGTTTGGAGAATCAGGTACACCATGCCGTTGCTTTTCATCCAGTATGTGGGCAAGTTACATGCAGTTTCACAGACTGATTAAATTAAAGAAGAAATTGAGACAGTGGAGACTGAAGGAGAGGACAGTAAAATGGAATGGAGGTGAAGATGGTGCAGGTTTCACCATGGCAAGAATTGCATATAATGAATGTGTGCATGGAGCTGGAGGATGAGAGGATGCGGACTGATCCAAGGAAGAGTGAAGTTGAGAACTGGATTTCTCCTGAATGTTAAACACTGAACCTCAATCTAAGTTATAGAGATTCTCTTCCAGCCCCATTTTTTTCCCGTCGAACTCCCTATAACCGTATTTTTTAGTCACCTCTGCCATTGCAATACGCAAGTGCTTGGCAGAAAGCTCTACTCATACAGACCTCACTTTCATTTCTACTGAACAACAGCTGTTGTCAGCTCAGGTTTTCCCCTTCCTTTTTCCTCCTTATAAATCATGTCTTTTAGTGAGAGGGATAATTCCAGGGAAAAAAAGTAGAAATAGCCATATTATGCATGTACTTGTACATTTCTGCACATGGTCTGCTTTGGCTCAGTTTAGTTAACTTCTATTTATCATTAGGAATTCAGAGGCACCAGCTAGGAGGGCTTATTGCTGACTCACATGAGCTTTACTCAATGTTTTGAGCTGTACATGACAAATGTCTTCAGGATTAAACCTTTGAAGGAGAAACCTCTTCACCTCAGATGGCATAAACAAGGCAAGCATACTAAAAGTAAGCCTAAAAATTATTTCCTCTTGCCAAACATCAGAAATAAAAATATCCTGGCACCAGTCTTGGAGCATCAGGCCAGTACCATGGAAGTGTCTCCCTATGTAACTGGACTGACAAAGATGTCTGTTAGGGACAAGCTGCAGGAGAACAGATTCTCTGCTCATCAAAGTTGGACAAAGTTTTGCTCCTGTCTCAAAAAGAGTCAGCAAAGCATCTCATGAGTGGTCTTTAAAAGTCCAAATATAGTTTCTGCAGGAATTCGTGCTCAGGGTTTCTTAGGTTGGAAGTTTTTATGGAGCAGCCATGCGTCAGTCAATATTACCACAGGTTTAACATTGCATACAGAATGCTAAGAAAGCTAAAAACTTCTGTATTAAAAGGAATTCCCCAGATAGACAAATCAGTTCAGACTACCTCCTTCTCATATCCAGTTGATTTAGCCTTTTGTAGCTTTCTGCCAATAAGGTGATATATATAGTATATATATCTATATATAGATATATATAGACTCTTCTTCCCTGAAGTATTTATTGTAAAGCATTAGACGCTACGTCTAAAGCATAGACCCCCTATATATGAAGTTGTTACTACACAGCTCAAATGATAAAACTCTCTGGGCCACCAAAAATACATAGCAATTGCCTAAGAATGTAATTGCTACTGAATTCTCTTGCTTGTCTTACTGGATACGAACAGCATCCCTCAGAAGATGACAGAAAACCAGTCAACAGACCAAAGACTGACCATTTCACATCAAAATAACAAACTGATATGCACTGATTTTTAGTTTACAAGTGTACATATGTTCCCTAAAGCCTCTGCATCCATAATGAGCAGGGGTACATACCTAAGGGTAGAGGAACATCTAAAGACAGTGAAAATGCCTTGATTTAGGAAAGGGGGCATGAGTGGAGATTTTGGTAATTATTTTTTAGATTGTTCTTTTGTTTCTCTTTTTATATTCAGTTTTTCTGAAGGACAAGTTCTTATCATGTTGGACTCCCTGTGGCATTTAACTGAGTCCCTCTGTTACTGGTGGTAGGTTACACAGCTGGCTATATGCTACAAATGTAATTTCTGAGGTCATGGAAAAGCAGTGTCATAACTGTTAAACAAAAACTGGGGCCACTATTTGAAAGAAAATGTTTTCAGCTTGTCACCAATGAAGTTCAAGAACATGAAACATGAATTATGAAAGTAACTGGAAAAGATTTGAAGGGCTTGGGGACTGAAAAATAAGTGTGGAAATGAGAAATAATTGTAGATTTTCTTTTATATTAGGCACAGATGTTTTTAACATAGCCACTATGGTTTTAGTATAGGATGTATAATCTGATTTATAAAAACTTGTCCTGCATGAGATATCTTGCTCTGTAATTTTCAAGTCACAAGGAAAGATGGTGCATGATTAGGTAGTCTAAATATAACTTATAAGTAAGTCATATTTTGCCACTTTTGGTCTACTACCTAAGCAGATCAGTGGAACATGGTTCACAGAAAACCACATACATGTACAGGGAACATCGACGCAGAAGCTGGGTGGAGATGGGATGTAAAATTGCCATATGTTAGCCTGCCTCTGTTGAGGCTGATGGGATTTTTGCCGAGGTTTTATACAAACAGGAACTGCTGCTCAGTGTTGAAGCTTGGCATCTATTTATTCAGTGCCTTTGAGAGCTGAGTCCTGAGAGCAGTTTGTAAACATCATTTCATTTTGTGTTCTGATCAGTTTCCCCTAATGATTATCTGCTGCCTTGGAAACCAGATGTGTATTTCACAGCTGCATGGAAATATAGGCATGTGCCAAACATTTTTTCAATGGGAAATTTGAGATGGATATAATTAAAATTAATCCAGAAAACCAAGGCAATTAGCTGATTGAAAAACTATTTCTGGTCCCAATGGCTTTACTGACATTCTCTGTTTCCACGTGGCTTTCCTCACTGCAAGGCAGTTGGTAGCTGTGACCTGAAGGTGTTGAACAGAGGTTTTTGCTGGCAATGAAAATCAGAGCTTCCTGAGAATCAGGATTAGGAAAGATGGTCAAAGTTTTGAAACCTTGCCAGAATTCAGTGAGTGAAGAATCACTTTGGGGAATCAACTTGGGTTCATATTTAGGGAAAACTCAAGACCTTTTAAGTACCATCAAAGCCTTCTGCAGTCTACCTAACTCTTCTCATTCACTAAATGAGCAAATAAAAGCCTATTACTGATTTTTGTGGAGGACTGAACAAGAACTGAAGGGGAATATTCAAATGAAAACAAACTGTCACTGAATCTCAGAGAAAGCAGCAAGAGCTCAACAAGTCCAAGAATTATGGGGAGAAATAGAGGAGTTCCATCTCACCATGGAGCCTGCTGAGGAGGAGTATTAGTTTTCTGCACTGCTAATTGGCTTTCTTCTGCAATCACTGCAGAAAAAAATCAGGTTTGTGAAAGCTGGCCCCTCCATGATAAAATAGAAGCACTTTTCTAGCTGTTGGCTCTGCTTCTGCTGCAACCCAGAAGAGGTCTTTCCTCCAGTCCTGCTTATGCAGAGTTTGTAGAAGGCAGTGATTTGTTTGTTTCCAATATGCATCTTTAATATCTGCATGTTTTATATATCTGCACCTTTCAAATGAGATCACTAAATTTAGAAGAGGCATGTTTGACATCTGAGGAGGAAGATGCTGAAATAGGCATGACTTATATGTATGTACAGCTGACATGTACTCATGATATGCACCTAACATCTGTTGTGCATAGGAGTTGGCGGAGCGGTTCTGGTCCCGTTCAAGCAGCAAGGCACACTAAAGAAAAATCAGACGTGCTTGGATTTCAAGTGAGTTTGTCAGACCAGAGAAACTGCCAAATACCTTTAAGGACCGCACTAAATCACATTAAGGCATAGTGACATTTTGTGGTATATATTAGAACAATAGATATCTCACTGACTGGAGGAAATTCCTTAAGGCTTTTCTGCATGTGGAGCAACATTATTTGACTCTCACCCTCTGTGTACTAACATTGTGTGAGCAACAGAAAAGAGCCTAGACTGATGTGTATCTGAAGAAGGAAAGCAGTCAACTGTTGAACTGTAAATCGTAATTTTTCTAGTATAATTAAATTCTAACCGGGGACTCTCCGATCAAAACTGCTAATCAAAGCAACTAGTTCAGTAAAAGCTGGAATTAATGAGCCCTGTTTTTCAGTGAATTGATATTCTATGCTCCTACACCATGCTACAGTAAGATTAATTCCTCTGCAAGTTTCTTTCAACCTCATGGATCCTGCTTCTCCCACTATGGCCAGTTCCTCCATCCAGGTCCTCCTCATTGAAAGCTGAGTAAGGGCACCAACAGATGGGGCCAGTGCAATAGCACTGCAGCCTATCCTCCCTCAGTGGAGGAATTTAATAGATTCTTTCTAATTTTACCAGCCACTGATCTTCATGGTGTTTGTAAATAATAGATATTCCTGAGCCTAGTATACCCCTCTTATGCTGGCCAATGGACTTGTAAGGAGGAAGAAGCTTATCTGTGCATATCTTCTTTTCTAAGGAAATGTAGTTGAAAAGCCATGCTCCACATAAACAAAATATTGAATTGCAGTTTAGATGATTTCTTGGTGCTATATCCTAATTTCTTATCAAGTACTTCTGCTGAATTCTGTTGTTTTTACACACTCCCTGTTATGTCACCTATTTTAACAGTAACATTATATTGCTGTAAAAATGCTTCATTCTTGAAAAAAAGGAATAGGTGTTGATGCTTCTAATTTTGTGACCATTTTATTTTGTGATTACCTTCTCATCTCATGGTAGACAAAATATCTAAGAAGAAATTATGGCTTGACATGACACAGATAGTGAAAATCTTCTGCCTTTAATAAAAAGCACAGCATAAAACTTTCCAACATACTAGAAAAAAACAATCCAACCTCTTCCTGTGTGGTATCCTTGCATATACCTGTAATTGAAGCCCTCAGGTACATTTATTTAGTGATTAATTTCCATAAGCGATTAAAGAATTTCAAATGTATGTAAGTTTTTTTTCATTTTATTCAGTGATGGGAAGAATGACTAGAAGGTACAGAAAACTAACTACACTTTCAGAGCTAATAACCCTTCAGCTTTGATATTGCTGCAAAACTGGGTGGTTTCAAGATCAAATCAAATTTCTCTTTCACATTTCTCAACTTCAAGAGCAAAAATTAAAGGCAGATCCCTATCCTCTTATGTCGCACTAAAATTACAATCTCAGAATGAGTGATAAAACAATGAGGGTGGACTTTCTATTGTTGGATATCTGGTTTTAAAGAAATACCCATAAGACAGTTGTTCACGGTCAAGCAAGTTAGTACCTTGCAGTCTACAGTACCTGTATTTCCTCTTATTTGGCAAGTTTATGCCAAAGCTCCTTTTATTTCTTTATTTTGCCTTAGGGCAGAAAGCGGTGATGAATTTTGCGGTTCTTGGCATAGCCAGGAAGGCTTTCATCACTTTTCTCTTTCTCAGACCTTGTCTTGAGCATGTCAGCTTTCTTTCTTCATCTCCTTTCATACCACTTCCTATTCACATATGATCCTCCCTCTCTTGTCTAGTTCTTGTCAAGCATAACATGGCCAGCTGGTTTTATCTGTGCCGCAAACAATTGTACCAGACTCCACTTAATGATATTCTGCCAATGCCAGCCATGGTTCCCAGTGTCCTTAGTTGGTTTCAAGTTGTGGCCCACCTTTCTTCCCATACTTAAATCCTGTGTTTATTGGGGATTAAAATCTGTGAATGAGTGGTGATGGGGGCGGTGGGAGGAGGAGGTCATTCTGAGTCCAAAGGGAATCAACATTGTCTCTTTGAAAATGTCCGTGTCTGTTTCCCAGACTGACCATCTGGGACACTGCATGGCACTAAATCAACTACAAAGACAAAATGGGGAACAGGAAAAAGTAATTAAATAAGAAAAAGGAAAAATTTCCCAGAAGCTGCTCTCCAATGAACTTCATTGAAGAGTAAAAGTGGTGCATATACATTTCAGAACAGTGAAAAACAGTGACACTAAAAGAACTGCGCTCCGTCAGTAAACAAATATCCATTTAACTGTGAATGTGCCCCTTCTTTCCTTCTAATTGCTTCTCTATTTTAATGCACTTCCCAATGGCGATGATGTTAAGAAGAAGAAATATGCCTACAAGCAGAAGGTAGTGAAACACAAGAAGTTCAATATGTCTTCCTGAAACCCTGGCAAACTTTAACACTGGGGATGTATCGGGTCGTTATTTGAAAACACCATTTTTTTCTGGTCTGGTATTTATCAGAGAACAATGGCAGATTCACAGGATGAGTTAGCTGAGACACAGCTTTCAATCCATATGGAATTCTGGGTTCTGCATTTGGAAACCAGCTGGGCGATGTATTTGATTCTTCAAGTGACCGCAAAATCCTTCCATTTTCAGCACTAATCCAAGAAGTTATTCTACAGCAATTTCTGAGGTCAAACACCTTATATCTGCAGGAACTAACTTGTTTACTCTCATAAGTTTCAAAGGAATGTTGCTGAGGAACTGTCTAATCTACTGAAGGTGCAATGTAATACCTCTTCAGTCATTAGGTAAAATTCAGAGAGTGTGGGGGAAAACAGACAATATTGTACCAATATATAAAATAGGTTCTAGGGTCTTGCATGAAATGATTATGAACTTCAGGTGGGATTCTGTCAGTAATTAGTCTCCGTTTTGTGCAGTTACTGAAGGCAATAAAATAATTCTAAGGAAAGTAGATATTATCTGGAAGACTTGAAATTTTGGAGAAGAGTGCACAAAAAAGTTGCAAAATGTTATATGACATTTATCAAAACAAAGAAATATGCCAAATGAATGTAGTACATTAGCTATATTAAAAAGAAATCAACTGATAAATTTCAAAAATTACTTGCAGATATTTAGTTATTTGTCATTCTTCCCATGGAAGAAAATGCAGAAAAGATCACTTTTTAATTTCTATCATCTCACCAACATACAGATCGCTGTAATCAAGTAATTCCCTGCAACTGCTCTTTCGTATTCTTTTTCATAGATTTACAAAGGTGCAGATGTAGATTAGTTAGGGTTTTGGTCTTCACAGTTGTATGGGTAGGCTGTTCCCAGAGACTTGTTACTCAGACTATGAGAACTACTGTAATTCCCAGATGACAAGAGAGAAATGTCTGGTTCAAAACATTTTTTTCCCTTGAGCTGAACTTCTTTAGAAATAACACTTCTCCCATATATTATGCATCCCTCTCAGCCTTGCTCTGATGTTTATGCCTAGCTCTACTACTGCCCTTCCCTCAGAAACTTTTCCAGTGTGAATTTCCCTCAGCAGACCCTGCCTACAAAATTCTAGATGAGGTTTTATCGGTGGCTACTACTGAATATTACCTGTTGGGAACAATGTATGCTGCAACACAGCAAAAGCACCAAGGAGTAAGGTATTTTGTTACAGAAATCAGGAGTGAATGCTGGAGGACTAAGGGGCTGCTGGCATGTGATGAAGCAAAGTAGTACAGAGGTTCAGGGTGCAGACACAGTCTCCAGATGAAGGAGCAGGAGAAGAAGCTAGCCTGGGGAGAGCAGGAGGTGCATCAGCTGGTGCGGCTCTTCGCTGGGATATTTCAAGGGTAGACTCACCTTGACAAAAATAGGCATGGGCTCAGGGACTGATAATTGTCAATTCCTTGTGGATATATGTCTTTGCTTAGAGCAAACGGTGGCCATCTTGAAGGATGTTTTTAAATTGATGTTTTTAAAGTTTGTAAAGCATGCTCTGTAGTAAAAGCCTTTGTGCTACATTTTTTTGCCTCCACCTCTACCCTGCCTCTCTTCCAATGAAGTACAGTCTGAGTTTCATCTGCTCTTTATTAGTGGAAAATCCTTCCCTGGCTATACCACTTATGGTCAACATAAAATCTGAACCTCTCTTCATCTCTGCTTCAGTTTTCACAGCATCCTATTGTATTTTTCACCACGTCTGCTGTGTTTCATTCTAACTTGTGACCTTTTCTGTCACATTTTACAAAAATTTATCACAAGCAGAGGAACTCAGAAATATTTAAACTTAAGTTTCATTTTTCAAATCTCTGATTTATAAGATGGTTTTCAAAATTAGACAAAGCAAACTCATCTATCCTCAATTACCAGCTGGAATAATCAGACCAATTTTAATAAACTGTTGGCATCAGCAATGTGCCTGCAGGGTTTGAAAGAAAAGCATTCTCCATACAAATTATTAGGTTCATTATTAGGTTCAGCAAAGCAATCTTGTAGGATTTTGTATCAGGCTGAAACTACTGTCATGTTACAGAGTGTGGAGTGGAGAAGAAATAGCCTGAGATATAAGAGGGCCACCTCTGAGCAGGAGCAGTTTAGAAAGCTCAGTCAGAGAAGAGACAACTTGCTTCCTCCACAGTTGTGTCAATGTGTATCCCACTAGCACATCACAGGTGGGGAGGGCAGGACACATCACATCAGGTATGCCAACTGGCTTCCCCACAGACAAGTGCGCACCTGGATAGCAGAAAAGTGCTTCCCTGTAGCAAAATAGAATTATGAGTTTGTGCTTTAAGGAACAGACAATGCAATTTTGAGGCTCTTGTTTCAGTTTCAGCATTTTTCTTCATAACATTACAGTCACTATGCTGGCCAATGCTCCTTGCAAGATTTTGACAGACAGGTCTTCACGGTAAAAATACAAAGAACTTCAGTGTTTTGGCTCCTGTATCTAATATTTGTAATGTCTCATTATCTGGGAAAATTCAGATTTGAATGTACCATTGAGTTAAATATTTTCCTGAGAGACAAATGATGATGTCCTTGCTGTTTTCCAGTTTTTCATCAATTTAACATGTTGCCCCTACTGACTTATTCCAATCAAAGGCAAGAAACTTCATTCTCATTCCTTGAATATGCTGGAAATAATTTGAATGCTATTTTTTTTTTTTTTAATTCTAAATGTCAAGTGTTTTTGATGGCAACACTCTTTTTGAACAAGAATCTTTGCTGACAAAGAAGAAATGCAATATGCTTCAATGCCAAACACAGCTTTGGCCTGTGCTTTTCTCTTTGGTAACTTTGTTAAAGTAACTAAAGGTACTTAAAGACTATAGTATCAGGAAGATAGGGTTCTCCTTACGAGCATGCAACTTTCCTGAGTACAATACAAATATAAATACCATGCTGAGTCAGGTTGGAGAAGTGCCATACTAATTTATTTATGAGTATTTCATAGCCCTTACCTGTTTCTCTTGTCTTCTGAGCAGCTACATGAATGCTGTACTTGTGTTATGAAACTGCAGATGGAGGAAGCTGACATGAGAGAGCCCTGGAGCAGAAAAGGTGAAGTTAACATAAGGTGTTGGATTTTTAAGAATAAAAGAGAAACAAAACCCAAATCCAAACCAAATAAACCAAACCAAACAAACATACAAAAAAANGGAAGTACTTCAGATGTGTAAAATATAAAGATTCGTGAGTTCGTTTTTCATGAGGTGTTCAAACACAATTAACACCAGATGGTCGAGGCTTATTGAAATGAGCTATAACCAAAAAGACAAGACTTGAAACTGATGATAAATAAGACGGATATTTCTATTTATCTTTTAGGTAATGTTCATCCCTTGTGACAGGACGGTTTAAAAGGAATGCTGTTCACAGCAAGAAACTGTTTGATGAAAACAGTCTCTGCCTTAGAGGGCTAGGTTTCCTCCAAGCACCAGTATAGTCACTCCAGCCTCCAACAACTCTTATCTCTCTCCTGCTTCTTTCTCCTACCTGTACTTTTCTTCCCGTGTCAGCAATGCATCCACCTTTCATTCTGGGATCAATCACAGAATCATAGAAATGCTGAATTGGAAGGACCCATCAGGATCAGTCTCCTGGCTCTGCACAAGACAGCCCAAGATCTACTCCATGTGCCTGAGAGCATCATCC
>VXBQ01013907.1:0-47593 GCA_013400175.1 Phainopepla nitens
TGGGGAGCCTGTTCCAGTGCCCTGGATGAAAACCACCCTCTGGGTGAAAAACTCTTTTCTGATATCCAACCTAAACCTCCCCTGACACAGCTACAGACCATTCCCTCACATCCTGTCACTGTTACCAGAGAGAAGAAATCAGTGCCTGCCCTTCCTCTTCCCCTTCAATAGAGGAAGTTGTAACTGCAATGAGTGTCCCCTCCTGTTCTCTAGGCTGACCTGATCTCAGCCACTGCTTTTACGGCTTCCCCTGACGGCCCTTCACCATCCTTGTTGCCCTCCTTGTGTCCTACTAACCCCTCTTCCGCTCCCCTTCCTTTCCTCCTTTGCAGCCCTGGATTGGCATGTGAGTTTGTTGCCGTCTTTGGTTATTGGGGTCTAATGCTTATTCAAAAATGATTGCTCTGCTCATGCTCATAGAACTTTGTACTTCTGATCATTTTCTGTCAGTAGTGTGTCAGGTATGGAGCTCTTTACCTTCCACGATCAGATGCATCCAGTTTAAGGTAATGGAAGCAGGCAGGATTGAATGCCATAGCATTACGGAAAATAAAAATAGATAGCTGAACACCAAGCCACAAAACACCTGCTGTGATAACATGTGCAATTGTAACACACTTTAAGAGAAGAATGGGTCCAAAGGCTGAAAGCACTGTTTATTTTGAGGGACAAACAGAAATGAATACTGAGCCACGTTTATTTATTTGCCCATACTCTGAAATGACCTCTACAGACATCTGGAATAGAACAAAAACTATAGGTTTGTGCTGATATAGTGATACAAAGCAGGGCTTTCTGAAGTGGCAAGAGACATTCTAAACTGTCGGGTGGATGTACAGTGTTCAGATGTTCTTGTTGCTGCATTTCATAAGAAGAGATTTCTTTTGAGGAAGCAGTGACATTTCCGTCAACAGGAAGATGTACGCTTTGGTTTTCAAGACACAAAACCGTTTGAACTAAGTTCATTGCTCCTCAGTGTCATTGGCTTCCACTAAGCCAATGATACTACTCAGATGTCAGTTACATCACAGGGAAACAGCCATTGCAGTGGCTCTCCTAATTCTACTCATCACTCTTCTCCTATTTGCATCCTACAGAGCTAAGATTGAGACAGCTCTTTTCAGTCTATTGGTGTTTGAATGCTGTGGTTATGAAATAGGTGGACTTTCAATGCAGGAAAAGTTGACTATCTTGTGCTGTCATTTGCAGCCACAATATTATTATTAATAATAATAATAATAACAACAACAACAACATTTCCGTTAAATTTTTCATTTTAGGGTAAGATGGTAAAAGGAATGGGGGGTGCCATGGACCTGGTATCCAGTGCACAGACCAAAGTGGTTGTCACCATGGAGCACTCAGCCAAGGTAAGGCTCTGCCACTTCTTTCTAAATCCATGTTTTGTGTTGCACAAAAGACAAAAAAACCCAAGAAATAAAAGAGACATATTAATTCTGCTGCTTTGTGAGGATTTGAAAGTTTTGCTGTTAATTGTTATGGTGATGTAACTGGAGGCTAGGTTAATATGGTTCCTTTCCTTTTATAAGTGAATCATTCACCATGGAAAAAAAAAAGAAATATTAACCTCATGTTTAAAAGCTGCACATTTTTTTAGCTACCTCATGCAAATTTAATGGGGGTGGCCATTGCCAAAGCTATAGATGCTACTCTACTCTTTGCATCAGAATAATTTGAAACATGAGGTTTCCTATGGTTAATACTTCTTATGATGGAAAGATATTTACTTTTGAAGTTGCCAGTCAAATTGGTACTGACAACTTAATAGAGTATATTTTTTTGGCATGATGATCTGCAGGCTGCCTTGCATCATTATATGTAAGTGGTTAATCTAGAGACTTATTTGTAGGGGCAGTGATATAGGTATATACTATAGATAGAAGCCCCCCACCAAAAGATCATAGGAAACTTTTAATTTGAAACTTCTAACACAGGAGAAAAAAATGTACTGAAGGAGAAAAATCTCTATCTGAATGTTTAAATATTTGCTTTATGTTTAATTTTTGTGTTTTTGTTATTCCAAATTTATTTTAAGTCTGGAACAAGAATTAATTTTGTATTGTTCAAAGTAATATCTCTTGTCAGAATTTTCATGGTAAACTGTAGTAAATATGTAAATATGAGAGTAAATATATTAGCAGTTGTGTTTTTTTAAATGAGATTTGAAGAATTAATTTTCACTTGAAAATAAAAACAAATATATATTGAAAAATATGGTAGTTTCACTATTTGTACTCAACCTGGTCTCAGGAGGCACATTTTGAATAACAGGGCTGAGTTTAACCTGACAGTTTTCATGTTCAGATGCATAAATGAGTAAATTAAAGTACAAAATGAATTAATCTTTATGACTTGCATCACTATCACACAGCCTCCAAAAAACTGTAGTAACATAGGGAGTTATCCACTTGCTCAGACACCAACTTCAGGTATTAATATGATCTGAATAAATACTTATGCTAAATGTCTGCTTACTGTGGAATTTGGTTAAGGCTTAGAGTCCACACGCAATATAATTATTCAAACCTAGAGGTACTATTGCTGAAATATTTTTCCAATGTTTGGAAATTGTTTGCTGGCTTGTTTTTCTTTTGCCTGTAGGACTACTGAAACAGGAAAAGCATGAAAACAGAGATAGGTTCACTGTTATGAACAGGTCAGGCATAGAATTATTTATTTTGGCGTACATATACCTACTTTTGTGCATGGTGTGCACTTCTGGAGAGCAAGTTATAGGTTTTCATAAATTATTTCTTATGCTTTTGTGCAAAGGCACTGCCAAATTAACCATATGCGATATTTTTATTTTATTGCTTTAAAATGACACTTTTTCCTCTTACCTAGCCTCTTTCTGGGGTCTTCATATCGATGCTTCTTGCTTGCTCAGATGTAAAGATGTCATACAGAAATCTAGCATGTAGAGATCAAAACTGCTTTTAGAGTGTTTAGGTGCTCTTCCTTTTTTTTTTTTTTTTTTTTTTTTTTTTTTTTTTTTTTTTTTTAATAGTCAAGTAAATACAGCACTCATGAGACCAGTTCTGAAAGTCAGAAGCCTTTTGTTGGGGGTGACTGTATCTTCCCAAGTTGATTTTCTATTCATAGCTTTTAAATTCTTTACACCAAATATTCTGAAAACTTACTGCATCTGAATGTCTGCATCAGAGGAGCAATCCTCATCCTGCTTGAAGCCCAATGTGCTACTGAGTGAAAGAGCAGTCTGCATGTACTGAGACAGTCTCTTGTGTCTGCTGGCTCTTTAATAAAGGCATCTTTCTGTAATCTTATTCTCCAAATAAATAAGAAATCTACCATCAGACATGAAAATTTCCTGTAAATCAACAGCAGTCAAGATTTGATGAATGGAAATATAGTGGAAGACATGGAGTATGGGCAGTGCCTTCAATGGGCACGTTCAAGAGGTGCTGCAAGAGATAGTTCTTGTGCTAGTTTTGTCTGATTTATGATCTTGTGAACGATCGTCTAATCCTTTTCAAGTTTGCTTGTTTGTTTTAATAACAGTGATGGCTTGTTAAACATTTAAGTAAGTTTTCTAAGAGTTTAATAGCCCTTCTTCTTTCAGTACACATGTTGCAGTTTTTAAACTTAGAAATAGGCTGAGTCCTTGCAGCACAGGCAGAATATAATTTACCCTAAATTATGAGGGTGGAACTAATAACTGTCTTAACACTCAAATAAATACTCAAGGAATTTTGCTCTTAAAACTATGATATGCCGTATGCAACAAATACAAATATGTTCAGTCCCAAGTTAATTACATTTTTAATTATTTAAGTTTTTACATGTAATGAAAACCCAAATGTACAGAAGATAGATGAGACAACATGAAATCAGCTTTGTAGAAGAATCTTCAGCTTAAGGACTGCTATTGAGGAAGGGTAACACACAAGTACACAAAATGATGAGGGAATGGAGAAGGTGGATGTAGAATTGCCACTGCCTCATAAACAAAGTAGAGATAACTGACTGAAATAAGCTGAAGCAAGAAGAAACACTTTCCACAGACAGCTAATGAAGTTGTGGGTGATAGCAGAATGATGCAAAAATATCAAGTCTATAGAGAAGGCACTAAACTATTTTATGAGGTTGAGTTCTTCAATGATGATTAAATACCACTGCCTGGAAGCAGTCTCTGCCTCAGAAAATCTGTGCATTACAGCATATCAGGAACCAAGAGAGCATATCTGCAGAAGGACATTTCAATTTTTGCTCTATATACTTAGGCCACTGAAAGGCACTTGGCAAATGGACCTTATGTCAAATTGATTAGTTTTTCTTAATGTATTTTTTGCTAAATTACCTCTTCTTTCATAGCTATGAAGAAAAGAATAATACAGTATAAGCTTGTTATTTAATGTCTAAACAGTCCCTGTGCATTTGTGTCTAATTTGCTAAATACTGCCTGGGAGAATTAGAAGTAAAGTTCTTAACGCCCATACTATCATTGACATGTTTTGCAAAACACAGTAAAGTAAGGGCTGGTAATTGTTCCATGTTGTGAAATAAGTTGTCTGCACTGTTCAGAAAACAGAATGGAGGCAGGTTTAAAGCGCTTGATTTGGGCATGACTGAAACATGGAGCACTGAATTGAAAACTCCTTTCTCATACTGTGAAAAATTTTGATTTTAATGTATTGTGGAAGACTAAGGACATTTTTGTTCTTCAACAACAGAATTTTTTATTTAAAGCAGACTGGAACACCTAAGGTTTTATGTATCTACATGATAGTCTTTTCCTTTATCTGAACAAATCCTGAATAAATCTGAATAAATTCAGATGGTAAAAATCATGTGGTTCCATTTAAATTGCTCTTCTTACAGTGCCCTGATGGATGTCTTCCAAGAGTCACAGAATCATTTAGGTTGAAAAAGACCTCTAAGATCATTGAGTCCAACCTTTGGAAAGATCAGGAAATGCATTTCATCTTTAAGGCTTGCTGGTAATACAATAATCTTCAGCTCAAGTGTTAAGAAGCTCAAATGTATCAGTTCTCAGGGTCACAGGAGCCATGCAAGCTGTCACCTCTCTAAGTCCATGTGTTTCAATCTCAATTAGGTACCAGGAAGAGACACTTCATTTGACAGGGCTGAAAAGTGTATCTNCTGAATAAATCTGAATAAATTCAGATGGTAAAAATCATGTGGTTCCATTTAAATTGCTCTTCTTACAGTGCCCTGATGGATGTCTTCCAAGAGTCACAGAATCATTTAGGTTGAAAAAGACCTCTAAGATCATTGAGTCCAACCTTTGGAAAGATCAGGAAATGCATTTCATCTTTAAGGCTTGCTGGTAATACAATAATCTTCAGCTCAAGTGTTAAGAAGCTCAAATGTATCAGTTCTCAGGGTCACAGGAGCCATGCAAGCTGTCACCTCTCTAAGTCCATGTGTTTCAATCTCAATTAGGTACCAGGAAGAGACACTTCATTTGACAGGGCTGAAAAGTGTATCTGATATGTTACTGAAGATATTACAAATAGCACAGATTAATCTTGGCTCTTAGGCAAATTCCACAAGGACATGCTCAAGATGGACAGGATATAAGTACATCAATTGAAAGTAACTAGAATGAAGAAATAGTTCCTCACAGAGAGAGATTATTTCAAAAGCACATGGATTGCTCATTGTGTTATCAATCAAAAGTCAAACTGGCTGTGGATGGCCCCTGGTTAAGCCTTAAGGTAAACTGGTGGTTTCTAAATGTTTAAATGAGACATGTTATACTCTGAGATTTTTGAAATGCATAACTGAAAATTGATAATTAGACAGAAAATAAAACTATGGAGTAATGGGAGAAGTGTGCACTTAATGCTGCTTCTGTAAAACACTTACAAATACTGACCCAGAAAGTAATGATCCATCTGCTTTATATCCATTCAGAGCTCTTGCAGCCTACATTGACTTAGTATGATCTAGAGCCATTTTTGAACTATTATTTTTTTTAAATGAAGAAAAAGAAAGGAAAAAAAGGTGATTACTTTCCCAGAGACCATATGGGTAAATAAACCGGATTTGCTGTTTTGAGAGCATGACTGTGCACTTGAGAACTCTGGAGATTTTAAGTTTTCCTCTGTGTGTGGCTGATCCTGCGTATACGATTTGTGATAAAGAATAAGACAGGGAAATACATTGCCCATAATGTTGTTCCCTAATTTTTGTCCTTCATGTGTCATCAGTGAGGTTCCATGTATCTCTTGTCCTCACATTGTAGCAGGAAGGGCAGATTATTAAGCAGCAGTGTGCAAGACTTCTAAACTCCGGAGTCCACTCAGTGGTACAGTAAGGTTCTTAGTAGTCAGCCATAGAAGTGAATTTGAAGAGTGTTCTGAGCACATTGAATGTTTAAATAACACTGAATGGCTACAGCTGTGATTTTCATGAACATATTTGAGTTTTTTAAAAGTTGATATTTGTATATTTTTAAACACAGGGCAATGTCCATAAAATCTTGGAAAAATGCAGTTTACCGCTTACTGGGAAACAATGTGTTGACCGCATCATTACAGAAAAGGTAAAGTACTTTTCTTGACTCCTTGTTGATAATTTCTTCCCCTATCCCTAATAACAGTAGCAAAGCTTAGCTAAAGTGAAGAATATATTCAGGATCTGTTGCCACTGAAGAGAAAAGATGGCCTTGGAGTTCAGGTCCAGAGGTCTTGGGGCTCATATTTTTCCTTTTAAAGTTTTGACATCTAGCATACTGAACTGTATCCTTAGACGCCTTCAGAACAAAGATGCCACATATGACAGGCATGAAAATTGTGTATCTCCTTGTTTTCCTCCAAAGTATTTCTGAAAATTTGCTGTGACATGCAAATTTTCAAATATGGCCTTAATCCCGGCTTGGGAGGCAAAGGGGCATCGTTGTTTGCTTTTGGTAGGGTTTTTTTGTTTGTTTTTGTCTTTTTGTTTAGTTTTTTTTGTTTGTTTGTTTGGTTGGGTTTTTTGTTTGTGTGGTTGTTTTGTTTTGTTTTGTTTTGGGTTTTTTTGTTGTTTTTTTACCCCCAGCAGAGTGCACATAGGTTGGACAATTGGCATCTTCTTTCGTGTACGCTAGATACTGTTTCAGAGAAACCTGTGGCTGTAGCAGAGCTTTGGTTCTTTTGTCCTTGCTTGATACCATTTGTGAGGCAATTTATTCTCCAGTGGAAGTACATATGAGCATCTCATACTGCTGCTGCTCAAAGTACATTAGTGGATCTTTTCAGCAAAGGATAAGTGACTTAAGGTTTTTTGCTGTAATCATACTCCTTTTATTTTTAGTGTTTACATTTTTAAGGGCTTAGAGTAGTCCCTCTGTGAGCCATTTATCATGCCAAGTAGAATACATCAAAGGTGCTGATGAAGAATTTGCTTTCTCATGGTGAGATGTTGCTACATCCAAAGGATTTTTCTTCACAAAGCAAGGGAAAGTATATTAAAATGTGGAAGTTTTCTTTTTTTTTTAAGTTAGCCTTCTACCAACTGGCCACATACAAATGTAAAGTACAAAGAAAATGAGAGGGAACAAAGACTAATAGAAAATAAACAAGTAGAAATGTCTCTAACACTCATCAATTACCAGACCTTGTGGCTTTTATTAGGAAATGATACAAATGTGCAACAAGATTTAGATAGTGTTGCAAATTCTGTTTCCACACAAGCATTCTGGAATGTTCCTTATGCCCAGCTTCTCTTTTCAGACTTAGTGAAGCTGTCCTTTTCCAGTCCCATAAAAGCAGTTTCATCTGCCCAGAGGACAACTAGACTTCAGGACACTTCTGTGATGAGCGTACGACTTCACTTGCGTACCAAGTTCAAGCTCCGCCGGTCTTTTGCTACTAAATTTTCATTTTTAAGGCAAATTACTTTAGACCTTATGGTTTCCCTGGCAACTAGCTTGCAACCTGTGTAGGCACTATTAAAGTAGGCACATTGTTTTACAGGTATTTTTATTTGATGCACTTGTAGGTCTCAGAGGTGGAGTGCATATCTTATGAAGACATCAGGCAGAACAGCCTTTGCTCCTTCAGCCTCTTTCTCTCAGGCTTTCTTTTAAAAATACTGCAGGGAATCTTGTCTTTCACTGCTAGTTTCAAAAAGTTCTAGCATTTGCATTGTGCAATAGCTGTTGGTGAAACTTAGAGTCAGTCAAAGATGATCTCTCTGCTGGCCATGAAATGAAGTAAAAGAATGGGGAGTCTTCTATTCCCCTGTTTCTTTTGTGGTCTCTTAGTGGACATTGTCTTAACAGCAAAGAACATCTCAGCCCTTTCCTTTGAACCTCCCATTCTCAACAGATTGGAGCAGCAGGCACGGTCCGCATTTCCTGCAGTGATGAACACTTGTACTCTTTCTCCACAAAACAAACACATACTAGATTCTAGATATTCTAACACATTCTATATTCTCTTTCTTGGTACAAATAAATGTGGCAGAAATCTTTATTGTTCAGCCATGAAAGTGAAAAATGGCATCTTATGTTACTGAAGGAATGGTATCTATTGCAGCACACCATTTTCGACAATGTTACTGCATTTGCATCCTCATTTGCTCTTTTAATAATACAAAAATAATTATGTGCTTTTTGAATTTAATAGGCAGTGTTTGATGTGGACAAGAAGAAGGGATTGACCCTCATAGAGATCTGGGAAGGACTGACAGTAGATGATATCAAGAAAAGCACTGGCTGTGACTTCGCAGTAAGTAATTTTACAAACCCAGTACAGTTTGGAGTCCGAGCAAATATTCTCCACAAATGCTTATCATATGAAGGCTTGTAGTTGAAGTAAGTTTCGTCTTTATAGATGAGGACTGAATAGATCAGCTGTGGGATTTACAATGAAAGATAATTTGGGGCTAATATAGTGTGATGATGTTGGAAGGTTCAGAAACTAGGAAAACCAGGATAGATGGAGAAATAACTAAGAATAAAAAGACAAGTGGAAACGAAGCTTCTGTACTTTGAAGATGGGAGCTGATTCATCTCTGAGAGATGGATAAATATTTTTTTCTCTGTATAAGTTAGTTTGCCTAACTCTCAGTAGCTAAGTTTCCATGCTGTCTTTAGGCAAAGTTGTGAGTCTACTTGACAGGAGTGACTACAGTTGTGCCCTCTGTGTCAGTAGTGCAAATCAATGAATTGCTGTAAGATTGTCTTGTACAAATGGAACTTATGCTCTGCATTAATCCAGAAAGCCCCTTTTGACATTCACATTCATTCTTAAGTCTTACTTAATACAAACACAAAACTACTTTACTAATGGAAAGCTCTAGCACTTTAGAGTGTAACTAAATGCATGTGTGGTTGATAGTAGAGTTTCTTCTTGGCCTGTCCCTACATCAACATTTCAAAATCTTTTCTTCTGTGTTGTGAAGTCTTTTGGGGCAATTCAACCCTCCTTTGGCAAGGGCAGCAAGTATGATAGTATACAAATTGTGCTGTAAAAATAGTTTAGGAATATTTAGTAATGAAGTAAAATACTCCTTTTTGCAGAGTTTCATGGCATGGCTATGGCATCTAATTGGCAGACTGCGGAGCATTTAGTATGTGCAAGGGTTTTTTATTAAGGCATTAAGCATATTCTTGGTAGTAAGAAAACTTCCTGAGCAATGAACCTGTGAAATTTCATTTATTTCCTGTGTCCATATGAGAGCATTTCTGATGACTTAGTATGATATTGTATGTTTCTCCTTAGATATTTTAAATAAAGGTCTGTTCACCGCTGAAAGTACCTTTAATTATCTGAGAAAAAAATGTTAGATCAAAGACTAGTGGCCTGCAACTGCAGAGTGCAAGAAGCTGCTACAGAACCACTTTGCTGAACTTAACTATGCTAGGTTACTAACTTTCCCTTTATTTTAATATATATTTTCCATATATTTTAATATATTTTAGGGAAGTCATTATTATTTTTTAATTTAAAATTGAAGCAACTTTCCATATACAGCAGTTCTGTGTGGAAATGAAATTATTCATTCAGCTTCTGACTTTGATCTAGTAAAAAATTATCAAATTTTTAGAACTTTGATAATGTGAGGACTTCTTTTTCTTGGGCTGTTCTACCTGTCAAGCAGCTAGCATTCAGAAGAAAAACATAAAAATGATATTTGTAGCTTTGTATCTATTGTAGTCAGTCACTTTGTTTTGTTCTTTTGGATTTAATTTGGGGAGTAACTTCATGATGGATTTGAAGGTGCAATGTTTAGTAAGCATTTAAATAGATGTAGACTACAGGAAAGGACTTCTGTTTTCAGGAGACACTGAAAACACTTCTTAGTTGTTCCAAACCTGCTTGTTTGAAAGGATCTGGGGTTTTTTGGTTGAGTTGACCAAGGGATACCTATTCAATTAAGTGGTATTTCCAAAAGTAAAGGGCAGCTGCCTATGCTCAAGGCAGTGAAAGCAGAAACAAACAAAAAATTCAGAGAAAGAAATGATAAGGTTAAAATGATGGGCAATGAGATTAAGCTTTGGAGCAAGTATGGTATGGCAAGACAATTAGGTCCAAAGAACAGATTAACAACTCCCACTGTTCCTTGGTGCTTTCCTGGAAATGTTACAAAGGAGCGGTATAAACTTCAAATCTTTAGTGTAGCCTGAAGTTAGGAGTTGATGAGAGGTGTTGGAACAATGCACTGTCTGGCTCCCTGGCATGTGTCTCCCTAAGATCAGGAAAGGACCCTTCACAGGCACCGTTTCCTAGCTCTCCAGAAAGCAAACTCCAGCACAGTCTGCTTTGTTCAGCTGCCGCAGTCATGCATGAAATCAAGAGCTGTGGGCATGAAAAATGCAGATGCTTCTTGGTTTATGCATTTACCTGTTCTTACCTTGAAAGCAGTGGCTTGCATAAATGCTTGCAAAGCAATGCTTGTTTGCAAAGTGTGTACCTCTGCCAGAGCACATGCAGGTGTCAGCATGATGTACTGATGGCTGCTTACAGAAGTGCCCACAGTCCCTACAGCCCTGCAGATTGAGAGCATGACATGAACCGCAATTATTTGTTTATTAAACCTGTGGCATGGAAGCACACTAGCCCTTTCCTTCTTTTTTCCCACCTCGTCCTGTAAAGAATGTTTCCAGGCCATAGTGTCCAAATCCCGTTGTCATTGAAATCCTTAAGGAATCTTCTGCTGAAATCTTTTACAGCAAGACTGGGTTGCTGTTGTGTAATATAGGACCCTTGATGGCCTGAATGTCATATATAGCAAACAACTGTAGGTTCTTTGCTTAGTTTTGAATTTCAGAAAATAGGAGTTTGAGCATAGTGATAGGCAGTTATTCAGACTGTAGCATCCTTAGTCCTTTTTTTTTTTCACATTTCAAAACTCTGCCTCAGGCTTTCTTGCAAGAGTAACAGTTGTGCTTGTGATTATTTATGTTCATTGAATGAGACATCTTGGGTTTATTTATATCGGTGATAGGAGCTTTAGTGATATTATATTGCCACAGTAAAAGCTGGACCCTGTATTTTCCTAGTTTGAGGAAGAACTAATCAGGGGCAAATGAGGAGCTGACCCCTTCGTCTTGTAGCTCTTTTTAGTAGATGCATTGTATGATCTGAACTAAAATAAATGCCTCTGTAAGTTCACTAGAAATGAGATTTTAAGAGATGGCTATATCTTTATATGTAACTGCCTCACCTCATGTAGACTACTCCTGTTTGGAGAGGAGAACTTCATAGTCTATGTGGCCATATTTGAGACACATTTGACTACACAATTCCATTTCACTTGAAAAATGGAAATTTTACTTGGTTACTTACTTGGAAAAACATTTCCTGAAGAACATTTGCTGTGATTTAGAGTCAACAATCTTCATTATAGACTGGCATCATTTAAAAATGAAACAATTCACCCTCGATTTTACTGTGCTGTGAAGACAAAATGTTGGCTTATCTTGCATGCTTAAATAAGATTTGCTGTAGCCTAGCATATAGATCACCTTGGCAGGCAATCTGTTTGGGCTTGTACTGCCTTTTACCATTGATGAGACCATGACAGAACATACTTTTGTAGATGTATTTAATTATAAAAATAATCAGGATAAGTCACAAATCCCCAACACAACCTTTTTTTCCCCTTAATCTTAAAGCTTGTTCTCTTCAAAGATAATACGGAGTATAGGCAAAGCATCTGCCAAGGCTAGTGTATGTTTAAAAAGGGATTGTCTGTCCAAGTTCAGCCACTGAGTTCAAAATTGTAGAGGATATAGATTTTATTTTCTGGAAGTACATTTTGCTTGGAGGAACATTTTCTTTTGAGACTGTTGCAAGATTGAGTTGATTTTTAAATGGATGTTGTGGGGTTTTTATTCCTGATCAATCACCCCTGCTGCAAAAACCATTAAGAAGAGAGTTTTGTATCATATATATACATATATATGGGATGTTAGAATTTTAGAGTTGTGGTTTGCATTTCTTTGAAGTGAAAAAATAACTGTTAATAAGAGATAAGCAAGTTTTATTAATTCAACAAATATGCTTTTTGGTTTTTTGAGGGGCTCATTGTAAATTTTTGAACAGTAACTTGCAGTTGATTATTTGTTAAGGTCAATGGAACTTAACAGGATTCAACCTTATTCGGAATCAGAACCTGAATAAGTATAGGCCTGTTTGTGTAGCTAAAAAGGGTACTTTGGGGTTGGGAATCAGAAATTCAACAGGCTTGAGCTGCAGCAAGCACCAGAGCCCATGTGTCTTCTTACCAGTTAGGAAGCCACGTACTGGACTGCACAGGCAAACTCCTCCCAACATTAGCAAAGTATTTGAAGCTTCCAACATGAGGTGCTCTTTCTATAAGTAAAATAATATTAAGAATGTGTTGCTTAAGAGGTGCTGTAAGAAAGTAGCAACTCTGAAGCTGTGCACTGTGACTACCATCTGCATTAAGTCCCTTCAGTCCCTTACTAAATCCTGTGCTCTTAGCACAGGGTGATACTGGATTGACTGTCTCTAGTGGGATTTTAAGCAGTGGATTCAGGGAGTCCTGAAATGCTTTCTACATTTCAGACTTGATTACTCCTTGTTTTCCAAGCACAAACCATTCATTTTGTTACACTGGCATTTTTTTGCTTATTTAATCACGTTTTAGGAGCAGAAGTTGCATTTGGGTCCAGTTCTGAGTGGTGCTGGGCTCTCACTGCCTCCATTATCTTGAACAGACATTATGGCACATCAGCCTTACGGGCATCAGACCCATCTGAAGTGGATAGTGGTACACACAAATGACAGCTGTTAGCATCAGATGTGCAGACACCACATTTAATGTAATACGCTCATCAAATGCAAAACGCTCGATGTTTTGATGGTACTGAAATCTACAGCATTAGAAAAAATAGAAATCTCTCCAGTAACTGCCTTTGTTGTTGTTTGCAGAATACAGATTTTAGTGCTTCTGTCTTCATCCTCTAGTGTTTAGCTTTACTTAAATGGAACCATCCCTGGCTGTAGCAGAAATAGGCCCAAATAAAGTGAGGCACAAAGTAACTTGGACACTGAAATGTTGAAACATTTCTGGAACTAATCCAGGAATGCTGATGCATTGTACCTATTGCATCTATTTATTATCCTAGTTCAAACACAGCTTTGAAAAATCAATGAATTGTTGCCATCCACCGAAAACATTTCATTAGCATTTGATACAGTAAACACATTCTTCATGAACTAAGTTTTCCTCAGTGGCTATTCTCGTAAGGTTATAAATGGTGACACATGGTGGCTGGAGGAAAGATCACATAGAAATCTAAGTGGTACAGAAAATACAACTCTGCTTGAAAAGGGCACTTATATATTATTCTTTCATGAGGTAGCTTCTTGAGTACTGTTAACTGAAAAGGTGGGTTAAGGAGGCAGTAGGATGCAGTAGGTGATGCTTCCACAGGGCACATTAATCAACTAGGAGCCAGATTATCCACAGAACTGTTTTCCATCCTGGAAAAGTAAGATCACTTGAGTTATTTCTGATCTTCATCCTGGGACATCAGGCTGGGAGCAGGACATAATTGAAGAGGCTTGGATCTTCTGTGGAGACCTGCTCCTCACGGGTTTTGTATAGACCTGGAGTGAGAGTTCAAGCAAATGCTAACCACTGCTGCTCTACAAAGTCTTCTCTGTATTGCTCCTATTTACACCTTCTTTCTTCATCTACCTTCCTATTTAGGCTTACTGTGCTTTCTTTTTGGTCTTCTGTACATCTTATCACTAATTGAATTTTGTGAGTGAATTAATTAAAACAGTAGAATACATAAATATGTCCTTACACAAAAATTAATGTGAATGGGAAAATGCGAGGGTTTTTTAAAAAAAAGCAAAATTGAAATTAATTAACTGTATAATCATTTAACAGAATTGAATATGAATGGAAGAAAGACAGACATTTAAAAAATAGTAATTATAAATTTGCTATTGTATTATTATATCATCATCAAACAGATAATCCCATCAAATGTATTCATATACAATAGTTGCAGAGTGTTTATTGTATATGTGTACCTTTGATTGCATATCCCCTTGCTAACATGCATATTCCAAAATCAGTTGACTGTTTCTGCACAGAAGACTGTGCAGGGGGCAAGTACAGGTTCTTCTGCCCAAGTTTAATATGCTTGCATTCTTACAACCTATCTCAAAACAAATGAAGTTGGGAGTCTGGATACTAGAATCACACATATTTGTATTCTTGCATCAGAAAATTTAGTTGTGGTAGTGTTTATCTCTGACATATTGCAAATACGGCAGGTTAAGTAGGTACAATGTCTCTAGTCTTCAGTAGTACCTAGTTGATACAAGCAGAAGTGAATGGTGGGTTGTACTGCTTGGTCTTATCTGTATGACAACTGTTGTGGGGTTTTTTCCCTCCTTTTTCCTAGGTTTCACCGAAACTAATACCAATGAGGCAGATTTAAATGTGAGTTACAGACTGGGCTTAATTCACAAGAAGACTTGTTTCCAAGTGGAAGAAATTGATGACTGTCTTGCAATTTTAATTTTTTTTCCCTTTTCTTTTTTCTTTTTTTTTTTTTAAGTGCTCTCTAAGTACTTTAGTAGTAGTAGTTTAGTGAGATAGTTAAACTCAGGCTGTGACTATAAGCCTAATTGTATTCTGCTTTCATAACATTACCAACTTCAATGGAATGGTGAATAGATTCTCTAAGTTTTGAATCACTTTATAGTAAAATGTTAATGATCATTGTAAAAAAAGAAAAAAAACCCAGAAAACAAACTTGTAGTCTCCCTGCCAAATAGTAGATGTTTTTTACACAGAATTAGAAAAAAACATGCAAAACTTATGATTGCCTCTGTGTTTCCTGATATCTGTTGCTCTGGAACTGAAGCACTTATCATGCCCATTCTCCTGTAAAGGTGTGGGTTTTTCTTTTCTGGAGTGGTCTGTAACAAATATATGTATCTGTAGAGAGATATTGGGAATATGGATGTTCCTTTTCCTGAACCTTTTCATCAGTCTGTAACAAAATTGTTTAAACCAGTGGAAATAATTGGGACCTAAATATATCTGCTGTTTCCACAGTGTGTGGCTGTTGGTATTGAGAGGCCTACGCCTCCCAAAGTCCAGCTGCGACCCTTCTTATTTCAGTCATGCAAACTAGAATGGGGCTAGTGTGAAGGAGGAAAATGAAAAAGTGTCCGTCCTCACGCAGACAACTGGTAGCTGCACAATTTCCCACGTGAACTGCTCTTATTCTCCAGATATAATGCTTCTCCCCAGCTCCCAGTCAAAGGTAAATGAATATTGTTTCTGGAGTCAGGTCTGTCCTTCCAGTGTCTCATAGAGAAACAGGGGAAGAGAAGGTTGTGGAGACTTTGAAGATTCTTCTGAAGGGAATACAGATGGTTAAGGGTAAAAGCAATATGCATCACTTGTCAATCAAGGCACCAGCAAAATCTAAAGAGTTTGGAACCCAATTTCATCATAACTTGAGACAATCAAAATGAAAAGACATTATCTCAGAGTCATTTTGATGAAGGCCTTCTTTTCCCTGTTAATTACAAAATAATTTTTCTATTTTGTTACTTTTGCAAACAGATAATATGAAAGCTTTGGATCTCACATACCAAATCAGTACAATATGTCTTTATTATACAGAGCATGAATTGACTGGAAATCAACATTTACTAAAATACAGTGTTCTCTCCGATATAATGGTTTCTGTCATTTCTGTCATTTTTATAAATAGGAGCATATAAAACACTTCAATTAAAATAATTCCTGACATAATGTGTGACATCAGGACTGGAGCATATTAAGTGACTGAAAAACAAGTAAAATGTACATGCACAAGTAAAAGTTTACATAATACTTATCATACATGCAATAAGCATATTAAGCACATGACATAGAAAGGCATCCTAATACTTAAGTGAATAAGGGATTCACCACAGTCAATGTGTGTTGTGGAAGGAATGTAACACATTTCTTGGGCAACCAGACGAAAAATCGTGGAATTTTTAGCTCTTGTACTAGCCTTTGTACAGCATTTTTCCATTCCAAAGTACGAAATGCTTCTCTTTAATGGAACAGTTACAAAATTTGTCTTGATCCACACGTGGATTTTACAGCAGTAAAACTGCTTTGATTGGAGGTATTATATTGTATAGTTGCACTTAGCCTAAACAGTTCTTTGATAATCTCTTGTCAATACCATAATCGGCTTCCCTTCATCCCAGAAAGAAATAAACAAGATGCCTTTGTAAACACCGTTATGCCCATACAAAAGCACTCCCATAATACCAAGCTGTGACTAGAGCTCGTGGCTGCTAGTGGGTGGTAGGCCATTGTGTAGCCTGAATCCATAGGCACGACCTGATGCTGAGCCCGTGGGAAAGAAATGTGTTGTACAAAGACCAGTGCTAATTTAATGATTAATGTTTCTGAGTGATTAGGTTGATAGGTAGTTTGCATCGAAGACTTGAAACTACATTTATCGTAGTGCTCCAGGATAGCTTGACACAGCATGTTAGTTTTCACATGGTTTCTTGATTTAGGCTATTTAGATGTATTCCCTGTGTTACTCACTCATTCCACACAAGTTAAGTTTGACCATTGTTTTTTTGCTGCGGAGATGGAATCCAGTTCTGCTCACAGCGGTTTTGAAGATTAAAAATCTGTATATAATGAAACCTGACTATTTTAGCTAACTGTAAACAGTTTCACTTTTGAATAGAGCAGCCCAGAGGCCTCTTCTCTTATCCATGAAGACACTTCAGTGACAATTCTGACCCTTGTGGTGCTGTACACAGCAAAAAGTGCCTGTCTTTGCCTTCAGGGCCAGAGATGGGTGAAGAGCTACTCTGAGGGGATGGGTGTAGTCCCTGAAAGCATTTTGTTATCTTCACTCAAAGCTGTTGTATAGGGTACCCAAAATGGATGATGGTTTTAGGGGAGAAGTATAAAAACTATTACACAGGGGAAGACAGTTACTGTTAACTTATCCAGAGGGAAAAAAAAACCACAAAAACAAAAATACCAAAGAACACAAACATTTAAATAGATGGGCAAGTCTTAAAGAAATCTATACATGAAAATGTTGATCTGTTGCTGTTACCTATGCTACATTAGTCGTAGGACTGATTAGATAATTAGAGTGAGCCTATACACATCTATAAAGTACAGGAGAAGTGTCTGAGGGCAGGATCAGGTGTACACTGCTTCTGCCATAGAACTTGACTTTGCTGGTACACGCACAGAAGCCATTATCATTAATACATGGCTATAAAAAGATTAATGTCCTAGTAATGTCTGGGAGTTTAGCATCTTGGTTTCTGAATCAAAAACTTAAGACCCAAGAACTGCTCATTTTCAGCTTTTCTGGTTCTCCACTTACTGCCTTGTGAAATGACAGATATGTTCTCTGCCTTGTCTCCTGTTGCTGGAAAAGGGGATGTTTTTCTTCCTACCTCACAGGGATGTTGTGAGGAATAAGAAGCTAAGGTCTGTGCAAGAGGTTATTTGTTTCTCTTCAGCTTGGGGATCACTTGATCAAGAGTGTGGAAGAGTACTTGAAGACTGTCATACGTGCTGTACATTTGAGTTTTGTGTCTTATTTGTGTCAGTGTTAATGCAAGAGAGCAAAAGTACATGGTGCTGAAAATTGGGGATAAAAGGAGAACAGGCTCTCTCCATATACAGCAATGATGCTGTAGCAACAGGAGACAAGATATGTATGTCACATGTGAATTTTTTATCTTGAGGACAAAAGATTGTGGTAAAATATTGGTATTGTTATGAAAATGTCATGAGTCCGCACAAGCTAATTGCAACAAGCTTTGAATAAACTTTTTAAATTCATTTGTTAAGCAAAATAAATGTTTAAGCACTCCTAAGTATTTCCCTCTCTGTGGACACAAGTGTGGTTCACAGGTAAGGTATACTCTGAGCAGTAGTTGTAATAGGGATGAAGGGATGAAGGTTTATTGGGACTGAAATCATTCCTTGCTAGACAGCACTTCACAAGACAAAGACAGTTGATACTCTTTGTCCTGAAGAAGATGATAATTCTACTATATTATCACATTGGATTTCACTTTATATTTTATTGATTTTTTTTCCCTGAAAAAAACCCAAAAACCCATAGAAAACATAGCTGTGCTGTAAACTCTGCTAACTAAACATCAAAGTCCTTCCTATGTATTTGCAAAACAATCAATAAAGTAAAGGTTTAAAATTGCAGGTTTTGTCCATTAATTTTTCTGTTACCATTTTTTGTGGTGTTCTGTTCTGGTTTTAGGAGATGTAAAAGTTTAGCTTGTGTTCACACCAGCATGTCACACTTCAGCACATGGCAAAACCTCAAGGTCTTGTCTGAATGTGGATAGGTTTGATAAACAGAAATAATGAAGCTCAAAAATCAGTTAACAGCTGGATTCTACATGTTCTGTCTTCTCACTGATGTCTCTGTTGGGTCAAACTCAAACATAATTATCACATGCATTTTCAAAATGACTTGTTTTTCAATCAAGTTAAATAATGGACTGCATATGTAGTCCTTAGTGATTTTTTACCTTTTGATTAAAACTGCTGTAGAATGGATCACATTTGAGATGTTAATCATCGATGTTAGTGTGTGGCTGCACTCTGAAAATTGTATTAGATGACACATGAAGACAAATTCCATTAACCACCTGCTGAATGATAAAGTAGATGATTGCAAAGGGATGAAAATGTCTGTGTGTAGTGGGGTCATCCTTCCATACCTGTCATAAGGTCACGCATAAATGTGTCATAGAATCGTTTTCTCTCCAGTATCATCAGAAAGCAGGTGGATAAATGTGAAGAAGAATTTTCAGAGTCATTAAAAAAACCCTGATGTTTTTCTCTGAAATAAAGCTCTTCAGTAATTTATATGTGTTGTCAAAATCCAACATCCCTGTGAAGGGAGCTACAAGGTAAGTGCGAAACCCCCAGAGATAATACATCAATCTTGCAGCTCTGCAATCCACTCATACAAATGTAGAAGGTTATGTTTTCCTCAGACAAAAGGAGAAAGTGAGAAAGTTGGTTACAGGCATATCTGAGAAGTTTTGTGGTACTTTGTATGTCTTCTGTTTTGCCTATTGTGCTGGTTTGGGTTTGGGTGGAGTTAATTTTCTTCACAGCAGCTGGTATGGGGCTGTGTTTTGCATTTGTGCAGAACACAGATTGATAACTCAGGGATGTCTCCCTATCCTGAGCAGTGCTTTCACAGAGCCAAGGCTTTTTCTGCTCCTCATCCCACCCCACCAGTGTGGAAGCTGGGGATCACGGGATTTGGGAGGGGACTTGGCCGGGACATCGTTTCTTTGCTGCACAGCAGTAGTCTTCTGAGAGCAGAACCCCTCTTCTGCACATAGCCATCTGCTCCTGGAGACCAGGGATCTTAACATACCCATAACACAGTGTGTTTGGAACCTTTAAATGAAAGAATTTCAGAGAACACCGGGATGGGGAAGGAATTTGTTTTCTGAATGTATTTGCATAACATCGGGTTTTGAGGCTCCAGCAAAGATAAAAGTAGCTATTTTGTTTGTGTTATGAAGACTTGCTGTGCCTGGTTCACATGTTTACATATACATTTAGAAGAAGTAAGAGCACAGGAGAAATCCTTGCCTTCAAGGTGATTGGATTCTCCATCTTCCTCCCATGATACTTTCTATTGATTGTATTTTATTGGTGTAATGGCTTGCAGGAGCCATTACTTATTCGTGGGAGCAGTAGAGTCTAAAACTAGAATTTTTATTTCCATGTTCTTAAAACTGACCCCTGAGCATGCAATCCAGAAAAAAAGTCTTTAATTTGTGTAAATCTTTGATAGATTATTAGACTGCAGCTGCTGTAGTGCTTTCGGGCATTGCCCCTGCTGCTATTGCACAGGTGAGAAATGCTGCCTTTGGTGCAGTGCAGATCATGCTACTCTCAAACCTGTGCCTGTATGAGGTTCACAAGCCCATGTCCACCCACCTGGCTGCCAAAGGGCCTCACCCATGTATGTAGGTTGCTGTTTTCAACAGACAACTCCAGCTCCTTCGAAAAATTGCAATGATATTTCTTTCCCTGTATTAGCTAAGCAGGGAGAGTTTTTGCAAAGGTTTAGCTCCTAACCCTGTCCAGTAGGATTCAAAGTACATCTTTCTTATCCCAGGAAAACACCTAACTAGCCATGCTGCCCAGGGAGCTGAATGAGAGAGCTGCTCCAGGGAATAATGTTTTCTTTTGCAGAAAGGATGACAAAAGCCACAAGGCTGTGAATGAAGGAAAGAAGAAGCAGGAGACGTTCATGTAGTGTGCAAGTCATTCACCCAGCAGTGGCAAGGCTTGAATTATCCTTCAGAGGATGGCTCTTCATTTATTAACATGCACTTTGAAATGTGTAAGCAACTCACTTCCCCTCCTTTCTGGCTGCCCCGTGTGTAGACACCTATCTGCAAGGTGTTTCAGGGCAAGCAGCAAAACTGTGAAGTCTCTTGAGGAATTGGCAGGTCAAGCAGTCTACTGCTATGGCACCTCAGCACGGTATACAGAGGGATTTTCCCTTTTAAGTTTGGGTTGTCTAAATGAATCAAACTTGTTTGTAGATGCCCATGCCAATTACTTTTATTATTTGGATAAATTCCTAAATATTCCCTTTGGTTCTGTAGCTGGAAAGTACATAATACACTGGTAGAAAAGGGTAAATGCTTGGAAAACCTGTTTCAAGAAGAGCAAGAACTGCAGCCAGGAGGAGAATAAATTTGCAGAAACTGAACAAAAACAACATGAAAATGAAACTTATATGTTAACACCCAAAAAACAAAGGTGAGCCATGGAAGCAACACATTCATGCCACTTAAGAAAGTACACATTAATTTAATACAAATTCAATCTCGTATGTTTAAGCAGTGAGTGAATAAGGACTATGAATTGGATGTGTTGCCTATATCGTGCAAAATCATGTTTCCCTCACCCATTTGGAAAATTTGTCTGTATAAGCAATTAACACTTCCACTCAGATTTGTCCAAAAACAAGGCAAGCTATGTGATGCTATAGCAGGCAAGACTGTCTTGCCCAATAATATCCCTAAAATTACAAACTTTAATCATACACTCTGGCTTGCCACTCATTGTTGTCTAATTCCATCTTGCATTTGCTCCAATAAAACCCATCGGCCATGCTTTCCTCTTTCTAGCATCCACTGATCCTAAAAAAGTAGCTCCCTCTGCTCAAGGAAGACTGCTCAAATTTCATCAGTTTCCTGCTTGTCCAGGCTTGTTTTTAGTGGGAGGAGAGGGAGTAGAGGTGTGTGTGCCTGTGTTCGGCTAAGCCATGCCAGCAGGGGAACTGAGACCAGAATAGCAGAGCGGACATCACGTGCAGAGATGGTGCTGGGGAATGGTGCTAGAGAGCCACTGCTGAGCATCAGCACCTCTGGTGTTCTGGCCAGTTTCTAATGCACTGCCACTCACATCTCCTGTCAGAAAAAAAAAAAAAAAAAAACAACCAGAAAAAAAAAAAAACAACCAGAAAACAACAACAACAAAAAACCACCCAGATGCACAGCACACTCTTCTCTCTTTTTAATTTTATTTTAACTTGGAGATCACATGGCTGCTTTTTTAAAAAAAATTAAAATAATTAACTACAGTGAAAAGGATGGATCTGAGCAAAGAGCCAGGGGCTCGGCTACCCAAGCCCCGGGCATTTTCCTGACTGCAATGCCCACTGGGGCAAGGAGGATATCAGGCTTGGACATGGCTCTTCTCAGATCATGGATGCTTGTCCTGTGGGCTGTGCCTGTTCAGTGGTGGGGGACAGGGTTGAGAATGGCTCAGGACTTCTTCGAAACAGAAGAAAGGAGCTGAAATCTGGACTGAAATGGCACAAACCCATTTTTCTGTCCTGCATGGCAGAACCACTGTTGTTCTCAGTTCTACCAGGGGATGCTTCTCCTTGTAGTGCTAATACTTCTTCAGGATTACAGGCTGGTATTGCTGAGTTTCTGCTGCTGTATTGATTAATACCAACATTTTCAGATTCTTGTCTTCTTCAGGCAACCTTTGGCCTGGAAAAGGAGAAAAATTTTTAAGAAAGCCAACTGCATAAATCTGCTAGCTATAAAACTGAAGGATGGTGAAATTATTCTGCAACAGCATATCCATGTTCTCATTAAGAGCAATTCAGCATTTTTAGGACATGTTAACTGCTGCAGCAAGAAGAAGAAGCTGCAGATCAATATAAAATAAATCACCACTTCGCAAAAGCCAGTTTATAATTTCCAAAGTACTTTTCCTCAGTTGTGCAGGAAAGTCATCACTGGTACACCAGTGGGACAAAGTTGCACTGATAACTTCACTTCAAAAGTGAAGAGTCATGGCTAGTGTTTAATTATCCAAATCACCCCTGAGTAAGCTATCTGACCTATTGCAAAACAACCCCTCTGAGAAAGCAACAACATGAGACCTTTTTCCATGGGGATTTTAACTGTGCAGAAGATTATTTTCACAGAGGAGCTGAAAGGGATAGAGAGACTGGGGAGCAGCACCATCACATCATGCCACTGCTGATCCTGGGGCAGCAAACCGACCCACTTATGGTCATGATTCCTGGCTCTTGATTTGGATGGGATCCTCTCCGAGATGATCACTACAAGTGCATGTGTTGCTTAAACATATCTTCAAATTTAATCAGATTTAAGTGTGTGCTTGGGGACCTCCAGGAGCACCTCGAGCAGTGTTGAGCTTAGAGGTGAAAGTCAGAGGAAGTCAGACAACAAGCATTGTGAACTGAGAGGGCTTTTTGGCTCCAGCAGAGTGCAGCTAGGCAGGACACTCCAGCAGATGGGGAATCTGCAGAGTGTGCAGGACACATGCTCTCCCAGGGATAGTAGGATGGGAAAGCTGTGAAGTGCTGTGCAATGCAGGCCTCCCCATGCTGCCAGTTCCCATCTCTGAGCCTGGCCGAGGCTGTGCAGAGCTGCCTGGCAAGGGCAGGCCCTTCACCCTGCCTTGCAGAGATTTCACATCTTTTCCCAGAGATGCTGAGTGCTGAACCCTGGCTTGGGTGGGCACATCTGAAGGCTTTCTGTATACAGAATAGTGCTTCTGACATAACAATTTTTGGCAGTTCTTGACAATTTTACTCCAAAGGGAGCCCAGTTCCTAGTACAAGATAATATGCACAGCATGATGCTTTAGCTGGGGCAGGTGCATGGGGAGCATGGGGAAGTGGAGGTTGTCCAGAGCAATTTTATCTACTTAAGCATTAACTACTAAACATGTATTAATTTAGTGAGATTGTGGCCTAAGGATCCCAGGATTACTGCTCCCCAGTGTGGGCTTTCATCTTTGAGTACACAGTAGATGTTTTAAGTACTTGGCTTTCAAATATTAGGAAGAGTTGCACTAAAATCTAGAAATAATCTGATAATAATATAATCTGAAACAATCTAATAATAATAATGCAATATAAAACTAGATTAAATGTAACAGGTTCTGTAAAAATCTCGTAAATGAAGAGGGTACGAAGAGAACGATTTTCCTGTGAATTTCTTGCAGCTACTCGCTCCAAATTTTGTATATTCACACAGTGCTTCACAGTTTAAGAGAACTTTGTCAAATCAAACCCAGCAGCAGACATTCATCTTCATAATTACTGGGGCCAGAGAAGAGGAAGCAAGCTTTAATTTTACCACCACTATTCACAGGTGAAGCCTTCAGTAATAAAAATGAATACAGCTGGAGTCCCACTAGTTATACAGAATCTTTAAGGTGGGAAATGAAAAAAGATAACTGGGCTTGCTGAATAAATCAGCACTGCCATCCCTGCTGGGGAATGTGGTTATGTGTGTCACAGCAGGAGGAGGTCAGCATCCTGCGCTCAGGCTCTGTGCAATTACCCAGGGGAGTGGTGGGGCTGCAGCTGGAAATGGTGCACTCAGCACATCCTCATCCACAGAAAGATAATACCCAAATGCACTGAAATGACAGGAGGAAAGGTCAATTCTTAACTGGTTTCTGGCACTAAAGTCAGGACTACAGAGAAGGAAAGCTGCTATGTTCTCTTAGCTGAATTAAGTTGGTGGTCTAACATGAGCATTAATTCCTCCCCAAAGGATGATTTGCTGAAGTGGTCTGAGCCCCAGGTTTTGGTTGCTGCCTCAGCTGTGAGGCTGTGGGTGGCAGGGTGCCAGCCAGCCCCCACTAGCACCTTCTGCCAGCTTTGTTGCTGTTACTAATTTTTAAGGCATCACAAAACATTAAAGGTCCTTAAGCATGACATGGAGCTCAGGCTGAGATATTACTCAAAGAAGAGGGCTCTTATTGCTACTTGAATGTTCACAGTAAGATTGCAGAGGTATTTGCTAATCCTAGTAAACAAGAAATCCCTGCAGCTAAGAACCATCTCCAGAAAGCACAGGCAGGGCTGGTTCTCCCACATTGTTCCTCCAGTTTTTCTTTCCCCCCAGTCATCTACAAACACAGTGTTTTTTCAACCTTTTCCCTCTGTGAGGAATTTTTTTTTTTCTTTTAACAAGAGGTTTTTTTAAATACCTCTTCTTCCACATGATCCTAACAGGAACCTCAGCATGTGCACATCTGCATGAGTGTAAGATAAAGGGGAGAAGATGGTAGGCAAACATGTTACAGTGATATTAAGTGGCAAAGGACTAGAAATGCCACAGGATCATTTAAGGATAATTTAAAATCTCTTTGGCCAAGTCACTGTCATGTTGCCTGTCCTGGAAAAGCTACTGTGCATCTTATTAAAAGCTGTAGTGCCTGAAGATCCTGTGACCACTTAAAATGAGGTAAGAGTGAGACAGCATGTAGGTGAAAGTTCAGCTTTCAGAGTCTGAGAGCTTTTTAGATCACTTAAGAGCATAAAGTTTAGCAACTTGTATTTTGGACAGTGTTAGAACTGACAAAGCACATAAAGAGCTGGGAAGGCAAGATCTCAGTAGTGGAGATGTACATTACTTCCCATGGATTATTCTTGGACAGGTGAAAATAAATATCTCTGATTACAAGATGGGGAATGTGTGTGATGCCAGAGCAGGGTACTGATGTGAGCTGGGGACACTGCTGTCCTTGGGGCAGCTGAGCCTCCAGGCAAGGACCTGCTGGGGGCCAGGGCTCGGCATAAGGGCGTTCTGTGCGTGCTCAGTTTGGACTCTGGCTTTTAATCAGGCTCTGGAATAGTCCCCACAGGATTTTGGTAAAATTAAAGACAAAGGAAAAATATAAGACTAGAAGAACCAGCTAATTTTAAAATTCACAAGTTTTGGAGAGGAGCAGTTACTGTACTCCCAAGCAGGGGAGAAGAATTGGTTCCTTGCCTATGCCCATGGCTGGGAAAAGTCTTGTGAAACTTGTTTTAAACAGAAACTTTTGACCAACGGTGGTAGTTTTCCTCTTAGCAGAAAAGTTATTATTTTTCCTGCCATCCAACAGCATCATTAGAAGCTCATCCTCTCCCTTAACCTTCACATCAGCTGTTACTGAGTATAAAGCAGGTTTGACCATCTGTACATTCTCCCTATTAAATGCCCTTTTCATAATTAATTATGCAGTAACTCTCCCAGGGTGGTAAGTCTGGCAAATAATATTGCATTCCAATGCAAACATTCTTTTGAAGAGAGTAAACCTGCTCCAAGAGAGGAGGCACAAGGGACACTGCAACCTTCACCCAGGCCCCTACAATGGGGGTGTTTCTCTGATGTTTGTGGCTAAAGGGACTTACAGGATACTGTTGTTCAAGGCAGTTTCCCAGGCTGTTCACAGTGCAAGTCCTCAAGTCACCCTAGAAAAAGATGAGGATATTACATGACTATTTACTGGGATTTATCATGCTGTGTAGAGTATTGTAGGGCCAGAGGGAAGTGCTGCACGGAACACGAGGAGAGGCATGTGTTCCTGAACTATCAGCAGGGCAGGTTTCCTGCTCTGCCACAAGATAATGTGAGAGGAAAGTGCTTTAGTCTGGCAAACAAGAATGCTCTCAGCAGGAAATGAAAAAAAAACAAAAAAAACAAACAAAAACAACAACAACAAAAAAAAAAAATCACGATTTTTTCCTTTTACCAAAGCTGAAAGCTTTGCTTCTGAAGCTGTGCTGCCTGTTTTTGGGTACCTACCCACCTCAGCATGTCTGGGGACCCTCCACCCTGGCATCTCATGCAACTCCAGCCAACACTTCAGCTAAAGAAATGTTCCCCCTCAGGGAAACTGCAACACTGGCAAAAGCCTGGGAACAAGAACTGAAGGCAAACAAATGGGATTTCAGACCGTTTTTTTTCCCTTTAAGTAAGGGTCACTGGAGTGGCTGAGCACCCTCCCACCAGCTTTCAGAGCAGCTGGTCCAGGACCCTCCTCCATCACCCTCAGCAGGGCTTCACCCCTGTTCACTTCCGCCGTCATGCTGCAATGGTGCTAGTTTCAATTTTTTCTCTTGGCAGCCTTTCATGAAATTATATTATTTATAGTCCTGTATCCATTCACATCATCATTACTCTCTAACAATAAACTTAATAATGCCTTTGCAAGCCTTTGTTATTTGCTGAATGCTGTGGGGTGCTGTGTTTCGGAGCTATCATGCACTTTACAGAGCCTATGATTTGTCTCTCGGGTATGTTATCTTGCTATTAGCTGTAAATAGGGATCTAGATAATGTTTTACATCTGTACCATTAAGAAGCAACAAATTACACTCTTGCCTAGCCTATTCTGCTAGTTCACTAATCTTTGTTAACTTCAGGAAAAATGGGGGGAAAAAAGTCACCATTTGTAAAGATACTGAGAAAACTCCACAATTTGTATGCTTGAGACTATAACAGTTGAGATTTTTTAACCAGATCTGGTTGAAGTTCAGTACTCCTTTTCCTGGGAAAGCCACAAATTGTTGCTATTTGTTTTCACAGCAAAATTAAAAGGAAGCCCAAAGCATGAAATTTCCTTTACAAAATGAGATAAATATTAATTTCAAATGCACTATTTAGAACATTTTGTTTCAATGAAATGCAAAATAAAACAGTTCAGAATAAAAATCCACTTAAAAAGGAAAATATAAGAATATTACTTCTTATTGCAACAGATGCATCTATTTTCAATGTATTTGCAAAATAAAATAAGCAGCTTCTAGATGTTCTCTGGGAAGTTGTTTACAAAGGCTGACCAGACAGCAGCTTTCAAGATGCAGATAACTGAGCAAAAAATGCTGAGGTTGTTCAACCCCCAGTGTTGGAGAGATTTTCATCAACTCCTACAAGGCAGGGGAGCATTTAAAAATGCTTTTTAAAAGTTTCTTTCCACATTGAAAGAACCAGCCTTTTGGGTTTTTGAAAGTAATGGTCCAGTTGCTGAGGTTTTGAAGCTTAAAGAGCAGCTTAGTTTTGGACAAAGGGTCTTTCCAGATGGACAGGCTGTTCTGGACAGTGTGCTGAGGGGGTAGCTCAGACAAACTGCTTGGGTCCCTGCTGGCCCCTCGTCCTCCTGCCCTTTTTGCCTGGACACCCTTTAAAGGGTGCATCCCACTCAGTACAATATTTCCAAAAGTGATGTGTTCAGAAGTTTGAAGTAGTGGCTGAACACTCTGAAACAGGTTTAAACACCTTGCATAGTGTTTAGACACCCGAAGGGGTCAACATCATGTCATTGCCTGGACATCAGAAAACACCCCACAGGCCATTTTTTTCCTTTTTTTTACACATTTGATTTTTCATCTTGAGTTTTTCCTTCCTGGGAGCATTGTCAGCATCTGACATGAATGGAATAGAACTTGGGAATTCACTGCCAACTCAAATGCATGAGGAGATCATTGGAGTGCGCAAGATATGCTGTTTCTTCACCAAACTCATGTTTTTCTACTTCTTAACATATTAACCAGCCTCACAAGCCAGCCTCTCTGCTTACAGAAACAGAGTGCTTTGTTTTGTTGGAAAACATCACCAGGATGGAGAGCAGACCTGTTCACAGCTGAGCAGACAATGATGCCTGTGGATACCTCATTTGTGGGTAGCGTTTGGAGTAAAGGGAAATTTTTTTATCACAGGATCAGTATATAAATAATTTGAGCAGGGCCATGATTGCCTGATGAAGCTTAGTGCACTTTCACAAGATAAAGTAGCACAGCTTAAGACTTGGGGAAGCATGGAGTTTGTGAGGGATGTAGCTGCTGATGGGCACCACGAGATGTAAAACTATGCAAAACACTGTTCTGATTTCTCCTGTGAATGTATATGGGGCTCAGCACAGCTTATCAGCACCTCACAGTGGTAGGCAGTGTCCTGCAGTAATGCATGTTACAGCCAGAGCACAAAAAATGTCAGCTGGTGACATGTAGGATGGCATCCACTGTAACATTGACTGATGGAAGCAAATCAAAGTTTTATGGAATATTCATGGCTTTCTTAGTTGCTCCCTTTCTACCTTGAAGTGATCTCCTGACACATTAATTCTGGGCTGATTTTGTAGTGTTGGTTTCACTCCCTTCCTATTCTCACTGCTGAATTTCCCCTACTCTGTATTTCTCTGACTCCACAGCTGGGCAGTGATCCTGGTCCCAGGGTACCACATCCCAGGCACCTGGTGAAGGTAACTGCCTGCTTCTCACTGAATAGTGGCTAAGGGAGGATCAGCTCCTCTTCCTTAAACTCTCATTCTTCATTTATCTCTGGGGTGATGGGTGATTTTTACTAGGTGGTTTTCAGTTCATAAACGCCAGCAGTCAGAAGGGTTATCTGTGATTTCACTCCCTTCATGTGCTCAGAAATGTTTCTAGGAGAAGCAAGCTAACGTTGTGGCATTACATATCTGCAGCAATAAGAAAAAGAAATTTTTCTTATTTTTCTTCACAGAAATATGGGCTCATATGTATCTATATGAGACTTGTGGAACCAGGTTTGCAAATGCGGAAATGGAAACCATGGTTTTAGATCCTAGAGGAACTCAAGCCCAGCTCTGGATGTCAGCCTGTAATTGCTGCATGTGTAAGAGCAGGAGGGACCGGGCAAATGCTTCCAATATTTTAATACATCCAAGTAGCCTTCCTTGAGGGGATGCTGTAGAACTTCCCTGAGGGAAACAGGACAGGTACCTGAATAACTTGAGGGTCAAGTACCAGGCATTGTCCTGGTATATTCAGAGACATAAATTCTTTCTGTCCTTTGTCTGTTTGTGTGTGGCCCCCTGCTACTTTTAGTCTTCACCCCATCTGGTAAGGAATTAAAACATCCCTGGAACATCAGGGGAGCAAGTAAAACCACAGCAAATGTTAAGGCATCAGCAGGAGGCTGAACTGTGCTGGGATCTAATGGAGATGCTGGGCCTACCTCAGTGGTCTGTGAAAACAAAGGCTAACTGTCCCAGATTTTTCTGCTCCCCACCAGCTTCTACCTACTAGTCTATGGAAGGGACTGCTTGGTAAGCCAAAACAGCAGGAGCTCCCCTAGGGAAACTGATATTTCCAGGTCTTGAAGAGGTCCCTTGCAGAAGGCACCTGCTGTCCTCTCCATCAGGCAGAAAAAAGATCCTTCTTTAAACTTAGACATAAACCTCAGCAACTTTAGTCTCCAAATCAGGAGATGCACACTCCTGCACATCCAGGAGTGGTGAAACAGCAAGGAGATGGTGCTGTTCCCTGGTACACTCCTAAAGGGGCTCACAGGTGCACTCAGGCAGTTTATCAGTGAAATAAATTAACACTGAAGAGGGTTTCAAGCAGACCAGCTGTATATCATGAGGATAGCGATGACACCGGGCGGGTGCAGTAGGGTTAATTTGGAATGGCCCCAAGGGGAGATGTAGAAAGATGAATGGGTTCAAGCCCTGCTGTACTTCCTGCACGCATGCTTTTCTCTGCAGGTGAAAAAGCAAGGAAAGGGAAGCAAAGACTAGCTTAAACTCACTATCTGAGGGGCTTGCCTTTTCTGAACAGCACACACTGCCAGGGCCATGCCCAGACTCTGCACTGACATCCAGGCTGCAAATTTCCCAGACTGCACTATCCAAGCAGCTGCTCCCAAGGGCTGAGCTGACTGCTAGGGATGGGGCACAATGGCAGGCACCTGCTGGGAGCTGTGTTAGATGCCTTTCCCAGTGTTTGGGGGAGTGCTGCTGGAGCAAACTGTGAAATCCCAGCCAGTGGTTCCCCATGGGGCTGCTCTGTGTGGCATCAGGGACAGTGGGGTGCTGTGGGGAAGCTGACAGGCTTTGTTCCACTGCAGGCACAGATTTATTGGGGAGGCTGCAATGAGGCTGCAGCCATTAAGCACACTGCCAGCAATGACAATGGAATGGAACAGTGCTTGAGTGTTCCTGCTAGCCCCTGGGGTGGAAAGGCACCCCAGTGCAGTGGAGGTCAAGTGGTTAGCTGGTTCTCCATGCTTGGTATCATGACAAGTGTTTGCTGGCATTGAAGTCTCATTGTAAGATAATTCACAGAGACATTGATATTTGGAAAGAGCAAGCTTGAGCAAAAGAGGTGTTGTGTATGTAGTCTGCTAATAAAGCTACAACCAGAATCTCAATTGGTCAGGATGAGGTGCTCAGGCACTGCAGAGCCTGAATGGGCAAAGTCAGCCTTCCCTTCTTGCTCTGGGGCCTGGCACAAGTGGTCAAATGCTGCTGAAAGTACCTTCATGCCCGAAGAATTGGGGATTGCTCACAACAACAGGCACTTTCTAGTTCTTTGTAGTCTTACATCCATGCCTCCTACAGTTGGACTTGATGATCTTAAAGATCTTTTCCAACCTAAATTTTTCTCTGATTCAGTAGTTTAATGGGAAATATAATTGACTGGACACATCTGAACTTGGCATCTGACTTTTATAGTTGTGCTAAGCATAACCTGAGAGAGAGAAACTACTTTCTACACTGCCACATGTTAGAAAAGCTGAAACAGAAATACTTGTGATGGTGATTTCATGCTTATAAGCTCCTCTGTCATGCCTTGGGCAGCCCAGAGAGGGTGTACAGTCTCCATCCCTGAGGAGGTTCAAAACTTGAATGGATGCTGTGCCGAGCAACCTGCCCTGGGTGAACTGCTTGAGCAGGGAGTTCAGACAAGATGACCTCCAAAGATGCCTTTCCAAGTCATACAGCCTGTAATATTAGAAATAATGAACTTTTAGAACCTTTTGCATTCTTTCTGTTTCTTAAGGTCATTCATATTGTATTTGAATGAAAATTGAATGGTCTATGGATAGATCCCCCTTTCTTGATGGGCCTCCAGCCAGTGTGAGCTCTGAGGGCAGTTGCAGCACTACTCCCTTGCCACAGTTGCCAAGGACACCAAAAGGCTTTGAACCCCAGGGCCTCAGCAGCAAACTGAAAGACTGATGAAAAACCTCAAAGTGAAACAGAATAGAAATGAGCATTTAAAAGAAAAAACTGCCAAACAAAACCTCCACCAAAATCTCTTTAATCCCTGCTGCACCCTGCAGTTTGGTTCTTCTTTCCAAGGCTCTGCTCGTTCTGTAGTAGCTTTATTGGTTTTCCACAACCTCCTGTGCTCCTGAGTGATGGCCACATCCCCCAAATGTGGCCTGCCCTCCCCTTTGATGGGATGTGATCAGCTTGCCAAGAACTTCTATACTGAGGATAGGACTGTCTGCAGATAAAACACAGTTGTTCGGAAGTGGGCAAAACTGGAGCTGTATTCTTGTCTGGCAGGGTGTCTGCCTTTGCACATGGATTGCAGGGAAACTGTTCCTATTAATCACTTTTCTGTCTCTCACCCACAGCTCGCAGGCATGTTCGTGGGCAGGTGCTGTAAGAGGGTGCTCATGACAGGAGACCTACAAAACCAGGGAAAAGGGGCAAAAAAGGGACCTGCCTTCTGGAGCGGCGTTAGCTGCAAAAATCAGGCTATTCTATCTAAGGCTTAGCTGATTTAAAAAGAAAAGAAAAATCTTAAGGAAGTAAATGCATTAAAGACTAAAATATTGACAGTAGGGAAGATTGACCTTTTTGACAGAAATGTAGCAATTTTGGTCTGTCTTGCTCTAATATTGTTTTAAATCACCTACTTGGAAAATAAATTCATGTATTGCAATTTCCCCACAGTGTAGGGCACTGCTGGGAAAATTCTTTGCTGAAGGAAAGGATGTCATTAATGTGTAAAGAGAAAACAGTTTGATTGATTTTTTTTCTAAAGCCTGTTTTAACATGTCTAAATTACAGTGTTTTCTGGTCGTTTCTGTCATTTCTTAGATAACAACCATCAACTGACATTTTTAATCATTGATTTTTCGCCTAAGCTGCCTGCTTATGAAAACTCTGCTTTTAATAGGAATTCACTTTGAATAATGTGGAGTTTTAGTCTGTTTTCTCTAAATCATATATCAAATTTTTTCTTGGCCCATTCACCACATGAGGGAATTCCTCTGTTGTAACACCTCTCTCAGAAAAATCCCTTTGTGGATGAATAAAAGGAAGATAATCTTTTTGCTACTCCAGGATGTTTCCTCAGGGATTCAGGAGCTGCATAAAATTATAGGCTTCTCCAACTGCAAGATCCTGGTTGGCCTTTCCTACTGCTGTTGGGTTCTTTTTCAGCAGGAGTGAAGGGGATGAGAATCATCTTCAGCTACATGATAAATGGTGCATGTGAAACTCTTGCACGTGTTCTTGTGCTGTGCCTGGCAGACTCAGGCTGCTCCTGTTGTGACGAGGTGCTGGGAGGCTGCAGAGCTGTGATCATGACCTGTGGACCTGGTGGTACTCAGTGGTTGGAGCTATACATGCTGATGAAACCTGGGTCACGTTTAAAAATCCTGAAATGAAAAATATCGTTCAATGCCAACAGTAAAAATGAGGCAAAAAGAAGAGGTTGTTCCCTTTTAGAAAACAATTTCTTTTCTTCATTTGTTAGCTTATCCCTGACTTGCCATTTAAATTTTTAATGCATTAGCTTTGCTATGTATATTGTTGGAGACTTCTGAAAATGTCAGTGAAATTAGATTATGATTTGAATAGAATCTAAAGGCTAATTTAATTTAAAGTCATATCATCTTCAAACTGAAGTCCAGGTTATATCCTGTTACTACTCACTGCTTATACTGTCAAGGTGCCTTGGACCCCAAAACCTCACTGTGTGAAGGACTTTGGGAAAAGGGTCCTCTCTGCCTCTCTCTCCCCATCTTTTCTTCAAGAACCTCTGTTTTCTTTTGCCTATGCATGATTTATGGGCAAGACAGATACTATATCAGTTGAAGGCAGGATTAATCCAGTGAGGAAAGAGCTACGGGGATGTATCCCACAACACATATGCCAAAGAGACTGAAAGAGTTGAGGGTTTTCAGCCTGGAGAAGAAAAGGCTCTGGGGAGACTGTAGAGAACCTTCCAGTATCTGTGGGGGTCACCTACAAGAAATCCAGAGAGGGAATTTTTACAAGGGCATGTAGTGACAAGACTCAAGGGAATGGCTTTAAACTCAAAGGAGCTAAGTTTAGATTAGATATTAGGAAGAAATCCTTCACTGTGAGGTTGGTGAGTCACTGGAACTGGTTGTCCAGAGAAGCTGTGGGTGCTCCAACCCTCACAATGTCCAAATCATGCTGGATGTGGCTCTGAGAAATCTGGTCAGATGGAAGGTTCCCTGCCCATGGTAAGAGGGCTGGAACTAGATAATCCTTAAGTTCCCCTACCAAACCAAACTATTCAGTGAGTGTATGATGAATGACCAAAGCCTGGTCCTGGCATGTCCTCCTGGGCAGCTCTAGTACAAATTGCCTGGGGTGTCCCCTTCCCAGGAGCAATAGTGCATATCAGCTTGGGCAGCATGTTACGGTGAGCCACCTCTGCTTATCTGCACAGCACCCTTCAGCCGTGTGGTAACAACTGTATCTTCATCTATCACCCAGTAAATGAAAATACTGCATTTGTTTTGCTGCTACACTTCTCTTCCATGAATGTCTTGACATTTATATACCACCGAGAGACATTACGTTATGTCAGGATTTTATTCTTGTGGCATTATCTACACTAATTAAAGCTGTCACTACAGCTACAGCTATGGCTGAAGCAGGTAGGAAACTAATGATGTGGCTTGAATTTCTGATTCTACTGCAGTTGCAACAAAGGAGACAGCTGATGCTGTGGGAATGGGCACCATGTCCCTGCAGTCTGCCTCAAACCCTGCACAATGCCTTGGCATGCAGCAAAGTGCTCCACTCACTGCGTGTTCAGAGCAAACCTGTGTCCTCAGCTCTGGCTGGCACCAAGGCTGTGTCCAGAAGCTCCAGCACTGGAACAGACACTATTCCTGAGCACATATGCATCTCTTTCATAGATCAGCTACTATATATCAAAAGAATCATTCTTTCTGGAAATCTAGGAAAGACCAGGCTTAAATCATCCTGAGCAATGGGAGAAGCACCTGCCATACAGATGAATTCGGGTAGTATCCATGAGCACACAAGCCTTTTTTTTCTTGCCCTGTCTCCCTTTTCTGGAGTGCAGCCTGGGCAAGCAGTGGGGCAGATAATCAGTGAGGCAGCTCTGTGGTGATGCCCTAGGTTCCTGTGTGATTCAAATGTCTCAGCATTTCCTGCAGACAGCCTAATTGTCATCTGGAGGCATTTACTCACCTCCAGCTTCTGCCAGAAACTTTAAGCTGTGTCCTCCCTTGTAAGATCCCTGAGATGTACCAGGACTGGGCCAAAGGCCCATAAGGCCATGTGCAGGATGTGAACTGTGGTTTGCCATCAAAGAGCTGTAGTATTCCATTTAGCATGTATTTGCTCATAGATGAAAATGTAACAGTTTTGGAAAAATGAACTACAGATAAGGAAGAGAAGCAATCTCCTACAGCTTTTGCAAACTTTATCTGACTGCAGGGCAAAGATATTTTTCTTCTTCTATGCAAATGGAAGCAGTTTTTTTAGCATTTATAGAAGAAACTTTGTCCTGGCTTTAACTGGGATAATTTCTTCTTCGTAGTTGGTACAGTGCTGTGTTTTGGATTCAGTATGAGGATCATGTTGGAGGCACAGTGGTGTTTTTGTTTTCGCTAATTAACGCATATCCTGTGCCAAGGGCATTTCTGTGCCCTGTGCTCTGCAGCAATCAGGTGCCCAAGAGCCTGGGGGAGCATGGCCAGGAGAGCTGACCCGACTTGGCCAAAGGGATGTTCCATACACAGACTGACATGGCCAGCACATAAACACTGGGAATCACCTGAAAAAGGATCATTTGGTATCGGGGACAGGGTTTGGCATTGGTCCGCAGATGGTGAGCAATTTATTGTGCATCACTTGTTTTCTTCTGGAGTTTTATATTGTTTTATTATTATTATTGTCATATTTTGCTCCTTTTCAGTTATCTCAGCTTACAAGCTTTACTTTTGATTTTCCTTCCCATTCCACTATAGAGGGGCTGGGGTGTGGAGGGTAAGCAAGTGGCTTTGTGGTGCTTAGCTGCCAGGTAGGCTTAACCCACAACAGGGTCTCAGACACATATTATCTATCTACATATATTTCTTGGACATGTGGAGATGTTCTAAGAGTCAACATGATTTAAGCACAGCGAGACAGAGAGGGTAGAGGGTTCAGCAGCTGGTTAATCCTTCTTGCTTGAGTAGGTTTGTATTAGTAATGTGCCCATCACCTCTGCAGGGCCCTAATTTGAACAAGGAGGCAAATGCCTCCAGGGTGCCCTCCCAGGGCACCTCTTCTGAGGCACTGGTGAGCAGTGCCATGTCCCAGGCACAGCTTCACGTCCAGTTAGTTCAGCCACTGACTGCTTGGAGAAGACTGTCATTTAAATCAGAAACTTTTTTCCTGCTGTTCTTTCTTGGAAATGGAGTGTTTTGGCATATGGACTGTGTCTGGTTTAATGACAGGCCCCTTCCCCAGTGTGGGGTCAGATTTCCCAGTCAATTTTTAGCTGCCGTACAACTTCTGACATGTCAAAGTGAAAATATAAGTGTCTTAAAGTCACAACTTGGGTAAAGAAAATAAATTGGTGGGTTTTTTTCTTTAAAAAAAGACTGAAAAGAGACTCAATTGGACATAAAGCCAAGTGGGTCTAACGGTCTGTGTCAGTGGAAAACAAATTTGCTAATAACCTGTGGAACAGTGCTCCTTGGCACAGCCAGCATTCTGCCTCCTGCCACAGCTCAAGCACGCACTGCCTGTGCTGTGGCTGGAGGCGCCTCCTGAGATCCATGCTGGCAAAGACCAGAAGATGTGCAAAGAGCCGTTCCAGCTGGAGGCTGGCTGGATGCTGGACAGGTTTCATATTGTGGAGTATAAAGTGAATTATCCTTATCTTTAGTAGAAGACTTGTTCATTTCTGTGTCTCATGGGGAAACACGTATTTGGGAAATTAATGATTGTCTCCAGCTAAAACCTCTAAGGCACCTTCCCGTTTTAATTGTTACTACTGAAGTCGCCTGACTTTGTAGTCTCTCTATTCTCTCTTGTTAGCAGAACTGGTAATTGTATTTTAAAATAATTACAACATTTCCTCTGATGAGCTTAGCTCCTTTAGCCAGGTTGAACAAAGGTCAGAGGAGATATGATATCTCTTAATAAATATGCTGGGTGGTAAATGCTGAGGAGAGGAAAAAAGCCTTTTGATCTGAAACATATTATTAGCTCAGGATCAAATGACAATGTGTTGGTTATGGATAAATTTATACTTTCATACAGAAGACAATTTCTGGATATCTGAAGAGGCAAGATGTGAAAAGCTCATTTGGTCACAGAAGTGAGGAGAAGGAGGGCTTGGGCTTGTCTTAAGATGGATCATCATGCCCCCTCCATGTGCGGGGCAGAACAGAGAAAAGGGGTGAGGTTTGTGCCTCTGCTGACACAGTTTTTGTACTGTCATCACTTGTGTTTGAGCTCTCTGGGGTTCTGGGAAGGACATTTCTCTTTGGTTTTGCCCAAGACAGTGACTGGTGAACTAGGGCAGTGGTAACATGCCCTGCTGCTGCTGGGGCATTCAAAGGAGTCTCAGGGNNNCATTCAAAGGAGTCTCAGTGCATGTTTCCTTGTTTTGCTCTGCTTAAACCTCGGCAGTGGTTTGAACAACAGCAGCAAATAGTACCTGCTACAATTGCACACCAATTTGCAGTTACTGGAGAGCCCCTGATGTCCCCAGTATCTCCTGTTCTCTTCCTATGAGTGAATCTTGGCTTATCATCATAGGCTCTGAGTTTGCTGAGTTTGTGGCCTGAGAGTGTCTTGGCAGATGGGTGGATGTCCTGGGGTCCCTCTAAATTTGACACTTGCTGCCTGGCACTTGGTCATCGTGACAGTCCCCCTGGCTTGTTATTCTTGTCTGAACTGAGTACCACTGTCCACTGCCCTGCCAATACCCCTGAAAAGCAGGAGATGCTACTTTGTAAGGTTTTTATTCCAGGCTGAATCTTCACAAAATTATCATTACTAAAATTACCTCCTCTATCCATCTGCTGTGCAGTTTTTTCCATCCTTCCTTCATGAAACCATAAAGCTCTATTTAAGTGAAGTTTTTTTGCTTGGAAAAAACTTTCTCTTCAAACATGCTAACTCTTATCAACTGGGCCTATGATGGCTCAAAATGTAATATCCACCAAGTGGGAATTTTTTGCAAAAAAGCTTCTAGTTTAACTGTCTCTCTGACATTCAGCAGTGTGTTGTCTTTGCCTGGGACAGAATTCTGGATTTTAGACTTCTCCCACAGTAAGTCATGGAACCAGTTGGGTGCAGTGTAGCATTAATTGTGGAAGCTCAGTCCTTGGGAAGAGAAAAACCAGTCTTAGCAATCTTCTGTTATATTCTTCAAGGGTAGGCAAATGCCACTGAATAAACAATTTTGCCAAAAAAGAAAAGAAAGTAATTTTGACAGGATGGTGTACACACTGAAACAATGCTGAATTTTATGAGAATTGAGGATTTCTGGGAGAATGTGATGTAGCATTGTCTAAGAGTATGGTCTGTTCTAAAAAAGTGTATTCTTTCTATTTGCTTCTGTGTTGTTTTAATGTCTTCTGAAAACTTCATAAATAACCCACTGCAGACTGAGAGTAAAATCTCAACGGGGTGCAGCATCTACAACTTCTAGGACTATGAAGAAAAGTAAATGAAGCAGCATGTCCATTTTCCTACTACTCATACTGCTGCTGTATATGCTTTGCTTGCTCTGCGTGGAAAGCAGACACAGGAAAGCTGTGAAGCTTCCCATGTGGCATCAGCAGCATGCAACCCTGGCTGCTTTTGGTTTTGTTTATGCTTGTTTGTTGGTTTCTGCATGGTAGGACGATGAAAAGAAGCTTAACTGTGAGGAAAAATATTGTGAAAGCATTAATGCAGTATTTGAATCTCAGGTCAGTTAACAGGTCTTCAGCTCCTCACTGCCTAGCTCTTTCCTCCTCTCTTGCAGCAGGGTACCCTAGTGATCAGTTTTGGTTAATAGAAGATGAAAGGCCAAACTAGTTCATCTGTCAGGGAGATTTCTTTTGGAAATGCCAGCAGGGTCAGACAGAAAGTGAGAGCAATGGCCCAGCAAGGAGATAAGTCTCTGGGAAATTTCAAAGCCTGGAACTGAATAGACATGTCTGTGTACGTGCAGGCAGGTAGATGTGGTGTATCAGCGCCAGCAGCTGCCGTTTTTTCAGAACAATACTTCCTACTGACATTTTTATCTTTCAGTAGGGAATTTTTGTTTTTGTTCGAAAATCACAGATGGAAATAAATGTATTTACTTTACATTATATTTTTGGTTTTAAGCACTTTACCATGGGTAAGCTAGTAAAATAATCATGGCTAACTTAGTAAAGAAATCCAAAAGGTCAATAAATTTTTCATAACTATGGCTAATGATTATCTATAATCATAGATGTCCATAGGGCCATCCCTAATGTGAAATGTCTGGCATATTGTTTAGGGATCCTTTACAAAGAGTCCACATAGAAATTATGACCAAGGATTATTAAAAGCTGCCCTTTTCACAACTTGCCACCTCCCTAAATGAGAAGCATGTAGATCTGTAATGTTAGCATCTTCTGCAGGAGTACAGCACACTTTCATGTGTGTGTGGGACTCTTGTGTCTTGAAACATCAGGAGCTGCTGTCTTAGGTGAGGTTTTCTTGACAGCTTCATCATTGTCCATAAGCAAAATCAAATCAGTCCGAATTGTTAGGAACATTTTGTTCTTGACTCCTCCCAGTTTGCAGAAATCCTGCACAGTCACTCTCTGCAAGAGTATTAATTGCCTTGTCCTTTGAGGGCAAGCTTTCACTACTCAGGAGCTAAGGTACGTATGCTAGTAACCCCTAAGATGTAATTCCCTCTTTCTACTCAGAACGTGCAGCAGTTCTTCATGCTGCTGGTGAAGAACACAATCAGTGCCAGCATCCAAAGTGAAAAACGAAGGCTTCTCTGGACTATCCAGGCAGTGAATGCACCCAATGCTACTTGTTTATTCTTCAAAATCATGCAGTGTTCATAGATGTTTAGTCTCTCCCATTCTAGTCATGCATGAATGCATGTACTCTCTGCTGCTGATGTTTAAGCCCTAGGGATCATGGCTGAGCAACAGCCTTCTGCCTTGTTATAAAGACCCAGGTTTTGCTGGTCCCATTGAATATCCCAACTCTTTGTGGCCACCAATGTAAAAAAATCCACACAGTGCCCAGTGCTGGGCCAAGGAAGGCTCTGGGGACAGTGCTTCGAGACACCAGCAGGCTCTTCCAGTGATGTGGCTTCAAGGATATTTCAAAAAGCCCTTGAGTTTACAGAGTTGGACTGCTTTGTACAAGCAACAGTGGGCTTGTAATTCATTCTTTTATAATATTTATGGTATTAAACAATATTTTCCCAGATGATCTGAACAGAGATTGTTTTTCTTTCATCACATTTAGATTTACACCAAAGAATAAACTTTAGAAGGCATTACATAAAGCAATTCACAGTGTGCCCCTGCAGAGGCTCTAATGCATAGTATTAATGTCTCCCTTCTGTGTATGCATTTCTAATCAGGACTGTACAGATTTTATACAGGCTTTTACAGAACCCACATCAGTGTAGCATCTGAAGGGTTTCCATGGTGCTTCAGCCAGGTATGGGTCATTCTGTAGTATATTATCAGAGAGAAAAATGTAGTTGCAGAAAAGCATTTTACTTTGTTTAGACTTGAACTGTTTTGAGTTTTGGATTCTATTAATGGCTACAATTCTGGTGGCCTTAATAAAAAGCTGTGAAACTGAGGCTGAGTTGCATGTGATGAAGGGAATGAACCTCTTGCAGAGACAACATGGATAAAAGCACTGTTCTTTGATGGCACCCAGCATCAACACCATAAAAAACAAAACAAACTTCAGACTGAACTTTGTCTGCCTGCAGAAGCGCAAATAGAAATCAAGCCTTCCTGAGCTATCAAATATAGTCTCCTACCATCCCTGTCTGTCACTTCTTGTTTTCCTATTCACATGTCTACCAAGCCCACTTCTGCACGTCATCTTGCCTGTTGTCCAGGCTGAGGGACTTCTCCAGAGACTCTTGTAGCTGACCACTGTCCTCCCACTTCCAGCCTGACACTATTATTGGCAGTTTGCACCTTTTGCTGTAGTGCAAAACACACACCTCTTAGCCTTAAAAATTATTCTTTCTGTTGTTTAGTTTATTCATACTGAATTTCAAGAGAAAAATTTCACTGCTCTTTGCCAATAGTTTCCAATGGCTAGCTGCTCCAGGATGTTTTATGCCCTCACAGGGACCAGGCAATCATTTTGATGTGTGTCTACTCTAATCCACATAAATTTGTACTGCAGACAAATTGCTTTTGTTGTGATCCTTAAAAAAACAAAAAATCAGCTTATGTTAGCAACAGCTTTTTCTGAGAGAAGGGACTTTACCTCATTGCAATCTCTTTTCAGCTAGTTCTAGAGAATTAAAAGTTATCTCTCTACAGACTCCTTTTCTCCTGGCTTAACAACCCCAGCTCTCTTATTCACTCACAGGACTTGTGCTCCAGACCCTTCCCCAGCTCCATTGTCCTTCTCTGGACTCACTCCAGTTGTTTTGTAATAATATTCTAACAGTATTGTTTAATGTTAGCCCCCGGATGAGGCAAGACCATAACCCAATGGATGTGAGCTCCAACCACATTTCTGAGCATGGTTACACTCACCTTCTCCCCACCCTCAGGAGTATTTCATTATCCTTTATGAAGTGGTGTTCCAGGAGAGCCCATAGCTGGTGCCTTGGGCACTCAGGCAGGTGCTGTGTGCTCACAGCCTTCCACATGAGGTTTCCTAGTGCAGTGGGGATCTGGGCAGGCCCTTGGGGTCCACAGGGTCTTTACAGCTGACAGCAGGGACACAGAGTGCTGATGACTGAATGTGGCAGGTGAGAAAGGAGCCACAGGGTTTTAAAAGGTGACTGTATCCTGGACTGGCAATTGGGAAGTTTTAGGGCTCACAGTGATGCAGTGATGCCTTGAGCCGTTCCTGGGGCTCGTGGACACCAGGCCAGCCATAGTGACCTGGGCACCATCACCCACCTCTTCTGCAAAATGGCACAGTGCAGGGAGCTCAGCCTGTGGCTCCCTGACGTGGAATGGACAATCTCTAGTTGAATGGTGTGAATGCTAGGGCAAGGATTTTTGTTGCACCATCGCCATCAGGAGAGGGAATATCACTGAAATGGGATGAGCAAGTGGTTTGATGTTACTTGGAATATTTTTGTAGAAACCATGGAAACAGACTTTCTCAAAATTAACAGCAGCTTTGCTGTCTGGGAGCTCAATCTGCACCTGTTTAAGCTGTTACTGGTTGCTAATCCCATTCCTGTGGTAAGACTGCCTGAGCAGGTGAAGCTAAGCATCTGAGTACTTGTCTGAGTTTGGTAATTCCACCACTAGGGCTTCAGAGGTACAACAATTTTGTCAGTGAAATCTCTGTGTATACAATGAGTGTGCATGTAATTTCCAACCAGATAATTCTAACTTACTCATGTAAAAAAGCTCTCACAGTTTGCTGTTTGTCCTGCATTGTTCTTGTACGTGGACAAATCCCTCTCCAGAGCTGTGTCAGAAACAATTATTTATGGCCTGGTGAAGGTCTCATTTTTCATTATATATTATCATTCTGCTTCATACTAATTACAAACTGGAACTGTTTATTTACTCAAACCACAGGGGCTCAGCAGTATTGCTAGGTACTCTGCATGGCAATGTGAAATGCAAAGACGAGAGTTGCTCTCTGAGTGGGCTTGTTTTCCCCATGCACAGGCTGCCAGCATTACGGATGCGTGGCGTAACCCACACTTCACTTATTCTGCCAACTTGTGTGTATTAGTGCTATTTAATATTCACTGTGAGGAGGGTATTTTGGAAGACTTCTAGGGATCAGTTTAATCTCAGAGCTGTTTTATTTGATGAGGTCTGGTTTGTTGTGGTTCTTTTGATGGGGTTGGAAAATAGCATCTTATCAGAAGCTCTTTCAAGAGCTTCTCTTGTTGTACCCCGGGGCTGTTTTGTACCTTGTGGGCTGTGGCAGAGCATATGCTGCTGCATGGTGCTGCCAGGCAGATGTGTGGAGGGAGCTGGGCAGTGATGTGACAGCTCCTGTTTTGTCACCCAGCTCACACAGCAGGACCAAGTGCAAGGGGAAGCCACCGAGAGAGAGGCTATGATACCTCCTCCTTACTTTGCTGCAGGAAAAGCAGTTGCACTTCCCAAGCAACTGATTTGCTCTGCTAGCCTGAGGGTGAATAACAATAATTGTCATGATATGACACTTTTTCCAGAGATTTCTGAACTGTACTATCATAATCAAATGGAAGAATAATTAATTTAAAAAAAATCCAAGCATTGAAGGCCTATACTTCTTGAGGATTTTTTAATTAACATGAATCACTGAACACTGTTATTAAAATAAAAACCATTGTCCTGGCTGCTGCAAACAGAGCCAATGTTTTATGGTGGAAGTTCTTTTAGCTGCAGCTGCATAGAGTCTGATGCTTTTTATTGAGTCAGAGAGAGAAAGAATTTGAACAATACATTAGAGCAAAAGGAAAATCTCATAATTTGGTGGTTTGATATGGTGATCCATCTGTAATTCAATATCAGTCATATATCAGATGGTAATAAAATCACTGTGAGACAAGGTACAAATCTGATGGTTATTTTTTTAAACTGAATGGAGGCTTTTTCAGCCTTTTTTTAAGGGGCTCTCCCTGCTAAGAGTACAGAAATTGCTTTTACTTGATCCAATTTCACATTACTACAAAAAGTAAATTTCATGCTACATTTCATTTTCAGATGTAGGATATAAAATAATGAGCTACAAAAGAAAGTCGCATACTGCTCTATCCTTTGTCTCATAATAAAACAAACAAACAAACAAAAAGCATGGAGAGAAGCAGAGAGTTTCCTAAGGAAAATGGCCCTACCACACAGGGGCGAAATCAGGATCCTGTGTAACTTCCTACATAATATGTTGGAGCTTTATGTATCTAAGGGGCAGTGATTTGAACTAGAAGGTCAGGAGTGGAAGGTCAGGAGTTCATGCACCCTGCCTGCCTCGGTTCCTACCTGTGGTCCTCGCTGAATGCATGATCTGTCATTCACTCCTCTGATCAGCTGATTAATCAATATAAATGCTGGAAGACACCTTCAGTTACTTAGTCTGACCCATATGCCACATGCTATAAAGCTTCACCCTGACTCATTGATCTACGTAGGATTTATCTTCCAGAAGAATGCCCAGTCTTGATTTAGGGAGACCAAGTGATGGCTGAATGTCAGTGTCTCTTGGTGCTTTGTTCTAGCTGCCAGCATCCTCACCTGCCAGACTTGCTATCCTCATCTCTCTAAGGTGGAGATTGTTGTTTTACTCTTGCCTGTGAGAGAGATGGTTCATCTTTGCCAATGGTTGTATTTCAGCAGGTGGCAAAGGGAGCCCTTATGCACCTTCTGAGCTCTATAGTTCTACAAAACCCTGCATTGTTTTATACAGCCCAAAAATGCATAGCAATTTTTAAATTATATAATTAGTATATTATGCTAAGACAATCCAGCTACGATCAGAAGTTTACCCCTTATTTTTGGCTGAAGATTAAACCTCAGAAGCAGATCTATCACCTAGTAAAGGACAAATCAGATAACTGACCTTTTATTTTAAAGTCTTGAGACAGTACTTTGCAGGAAAAACATAATCTGAGAATCTTCAAACAACACAGGAGAAAATTCACTACCAGAGAGCTTAACATGTTGATACACTAATGAAATACCACAGACCCTGACCATGTCACATCAAAACCAGCTGCATTTCTTCATGTATTGGTTTTGCACAGCCTCATTTTGTTTGGGGGATAGGGCATAGGAGGGGAAAGGGGGACACAGAGAGGTGCTTTCTGTGAGAAGTTGCCAGAAGCTTCCACCATGTCCAGCAGAGCCATCCCTAGTGGCTCCAAAGATGGATGTGCCACTGGCCAAGGCTGGGCTAATTAGAAATGGTGGTAACGTCTCTGTGATAATGTTTTTAAGAAGAAATCAAAACAAAAAGTTGTGCAATTTTAATTTCAGGGAGAGCAGAGCTGAGTGAGAACATGTGAGAGGAACAGTCCTGCAGACACAAGGTCAGTGAAGGAGGAGGGGCAGGAGGTGCTCCAGGCTCTGGAACTGAGATTCCTCTGCAGCTCCTGCTGCACCCACGGTGAGGCAGCTGTGCCCCCGCAGCCCGTGGAGGTGCACAGGGGATGCAGGGATCCACCTGCAGCCCTGGAGGGGCCCACAGCAGAGCAGGTGGGGGTCTGAGAGGAGCCTGTGGGAGGCCTGTGGGAAGAGGGCCCTGCTCCCAGGCTGGAGCAGCCTGTCCTTGGAGGACTGCACTCCACAGAAGAGTGACCCACTCTGCAGCAGTCTGAGGGGGACTGCTGCCTGTGGGAGGGACTCACATTGCAGCAGTTTGCAGGGAGCTGTTGCCTGTGGGATGGACTCACACTGGAGAAGTTCCTGGAGAAGGGTCTCCCCTGGGAGGGACTCTATGGAGCAGCAGGGGAATGACTCCTCTCCCTCAGCAGTGAGAGAAGCCCTGGGTGATGAACTGACCCCATTCCCTGTCTCCTTGCACTACTGGGGTTGGAGGGAGGGGTGGGGAAAGTTGTTTTTAAGGTTTTATTTTACTTATTATCCTGCTCTGATTTTGTTAGTAATAAATTCACTTCATATCTCTAAGTTGAGCCTGTTTTGTGACGGTATTTGATGAGTGATCTCTGCCAGTCCTTATCTCAAGCCATGAATCCTTTGTTAAACTTTCTCTCCCCTGTCCAATCGCAGAGGAGAGTGAATAAACAGCTCTGGTGGTGGCCTAGCATCTGCCCAGATGTCATGGTTTGAGACTGGCGAAATGCCAGGCACCCACGAAATGTGCTCACTCACCCTCCCCTGTTATAGCTGGGCAGAGGAAAGAAAGTTTAACGAAGGATCCATGAGTTGAGATAAGGACTGGGAAAAAAAACTCCAAGGGCAAAACAGGCGTGACTTAGGAGATATGAAGTAAATTTATTACTAACAAAATCAGAGCAGAATAATAAGAGGTAAAATAAGCCCTTAAAAACCACCTTTTTTCTTGTGAAACCCTCCCTCCATCTCACCANTTTTTCTTGTGAAACCCTCCCTCCATCTCACCAACAGCTCAGGGAGACAGGGGTTTTGGTCAGTTTGTCACCCAAGCTTTTCTTCCACTCACAGCCTCCTCCAGGCATCCACCCACTCCAGCGTGGGCACCTCCTCCCTGGCTGCAGATGGGCCTTTGCATTCCCAAGAGCCTCCAAGGGCTGCAGGGGCACAGCTGCTCCACCACGGTCATCACCACGGCCTGCAGAGGAATCTCAGCTCAGGTGCCTGGAGCACCTCCTTCCTCTAGTTCTCCACTGACTTTGGTGTCTCCATATTGTTCTCCTCACATGTTTTCACCTCCTCCTCAGCTAGAATTAAAACTGCACCACAAACTTTGTTTTGAGTTTTTCTTAAATACGCTATCACAAAGGCGTAACCGCCATCTCTAACTGGCCCAGCCTTGGCCAGTAACACATCCATCTTCAGAGCCACCAAGGATTGGCTCTGCTGGACACGGTGGAAGCTTCTGGCAACTTCTCAAAGAAGCCACCTCTGTGGTCCTCCCGCTACCAAAAGCAGACAGTGCAAAACCAACGACTCACAACAGTCTTTTTGGTGGAGAATTCAGGCAAGCATGAGGATTTTAAAATAAGGATACTAACTGGGAGAAGTAACAGACAAAAGTACTGAGTAGAGTTATAGAGTAGAATGATAGTGGGGAATTTTTGTGGTCATTGTGGTGAAGGGTCACGGGGTGGATTTTGGGTAAATTGTTCATTTTTGTTCTGTGTTGTGATGTTATTTTGGTTTTGGTGTCAGGATTTTTTCCTTTTTAGTTTAGTTTAGTTTGCTTGTTTTTGTTGTTTTAAGTAAAGCTTAGGTGATGAACGTGGATTTTGATGATAATTCTTCAATACATGACTCACAGAGGTGAGGGGGGGAATGCATTGGTTTTGCATGGCCTGGTTTTGGTAGTGGGGAGGGGCTACAGGGGGTCTCCAAGGTCACCATTCTATGGGCACTGGAGGGGTTTGATGCTGATGGGGGGGGTCTCTGGTGGTCTCCAGGGATCCTGGGATCCCCATTCTGTGGCCCCAAGACTCCAGAGGGAGTTGCTGATAAAGACCTGCAAGTGCTGAGCCTCACCCATGTCCAGAGGCACTGTGATTTCGGGGCCGTAGAGAAACATTGGCGGATGGGTGTCATCCTTGTGCTCCTCATCCCATTCCCACCTTTCCTGCAGCTCCTGACAGCTCCATCCACCTTGGCTTTGACCTCATACAGACCCTTGATGATGCCCTGGCCCTTCTTCTGTATCTCCAGCTGCTGCATTTCGATCTGCTCCAGGCTTTTGAGGCCACAGCCCAGCAGCTCCTCTGCCCCACCTGATCTCAGCACTTGGAGCAGATCCTGGATGAACTCTTCCAAGTCCTCCATCCACAGGGAAGCCTTTGCCAGTCCTGGTTCCAATACTGATCCAGATGACGAGATGTTGATCCTGGTTCCAGTGCCGATCCAGCTGATGGGATATTTATCCTGGTTCCAGCACTGATCCAG